>PVKB01003209.1:0-216969 GCA_004027205.1 Ctenodactylus gundi | reverse complement strand
GGGGGAGGGGACGGGGGGGGGGTGGTGGCGGGGAAGGGAGTGGAGGAATGCCTCAGCGGAATGCCTAGCAAGCGCCAAGTGAATCGCTAAGTACATGAGCTCGATTCCCCAGCACCACATAAACCAGGCTTGGTGGTGCACACCTGTAATCCCAGCACTCTCCGGATGCTGAGACAGGATTGCCGTGAGCCCGAGGCCAGCCTGGGTTTCATCGTGAGTTCACTACCAGTCAGGGCTACAGAGCAAAAATCTTGTCTCAAAGAAAAAGAAAAAAAAGAAGAAGAAACAGGGCTGGCGCGCGGGCACCCCACCCCCCCCTACCCCCACCACCACACACACACACAGAGCGACGTGGATTCAACTTTAATCCAGCGCTTCTGACTTCAAGACCGCTTTTCCTAAAGCTACCTGCGAATGCTGTTCCCGAGGGCTTCTACCCACCTGGCAGCATTCCATTTTAAGCTGCACCATTTCCTTCCTAAACCCACACGGGTCCACTGCAAATTGCTCCGCCGTCCCCCGGGGTTCCTAACGCCCCGCCCCGTCCTGGACCCCGCACCACCGGAGAAGAGCCTGGCAATCTGCCAGCCGGCCGTCTGTGACGTCACTCTGGGCCCGCGCGCAGGGGGATAAGCGGGCGTCGCGCCGGTTGCCAGGCGCAGCGCTCACAAAGCCGGGGGGCACCGCTCCTGCTCGCGGCGTCGCCCTTGCTGCCTGGACCCCGCTGCTCTCCCCCTGCCAGGCGTGCCAGGCCTGGCGCTCTTGAGACTTCCCGCCTGAGGCCTGGCGGGAAGAACCGTCTGAAGCCAGACCGCCAGTTTGATAGCGAGTCTGAGGTAACTAGGGCGTGGGATTGAGGGGGCAGCCCAGCCCCACGGCCCCACCTGGCCGAAATTTTCTTGCTCAAGAAACAGGGGGAGGGCTCATGATCTTTTAGCTAAGGGTGTGATCAT
Organism: Ctenodactylus gundi; assembly: GCA_004027205.1. Lineage (NCBI taxonomy): Eukaryota > Metazoa > Chordata > Mammalia > Rodentia > Ctenodactylidae > Ctenodactylus > Ctenodactylus gundi. The sequence goes on along the minus strand of PVKB01003209.1, from coordinate 216,016 downwards.
GGGAAGTGCTGTTTTCTAGCCAGACTGTGTGTTATCTAAAACTACTATCTTAGAATAGTTTACGTGAAAACAGAGATTTGGGAACAAAAGAATCTGGAATCAGAGCCCTCCCGAGAGCAAATATCTGCTTTTTCGGACAACATGGACATGAAAATACCTTGAGTGGAGCTGTTGGGGGAAGGACTAAAGGGTATTCCCAGCAGTTATAAACTGATACCATTCATTCATTTTTACAATATGTTCTTAATCCTAAACTTCAAGCCCTGAGCTAGGTGTTTAAATTCTATAGAGAGCAAAAACTGACCACACTCAGTCTATTAAGGGGACATGTGTTAGTCAAGAATCTCACAACTTTTGAGAAAGTAAGCTAAGGCCACCGAGGACAGGTAAGTCATGCACTGGGAAGGTATACCGAAACTGACAGGAAGTTCAAGAAAGGAGAAAGGGAGCTGGGGGGCAGGGAGGAGAGTTAACCAGTGAAAAGTAGGACACAAATGCCAGAAGAGTAACCACTGTGTCCTAAACCCAATCACTTCCTGTTCCTAACCATAACAAGGGTGTACAATGGCCTTGTCCCTGCTTCCAAGAGCTGCTCATAGCCACTTTCTCTGAGATCCTGAAACCTTTCATTCACGCAGCTGGAGACTTGTTACTGTACCTCAATCACTGGTTAGCCCACACCAAGAAAACCTAGTGAGAGAAATTCCAGAAACAAGTCTATAGTTGATATTTGATAAGACCTATATTCTCCGACACTTAGCAAGTATGTGTTGGCCTGCTGTTCACCACAGGGAGGCATTTGGGTTTCATTTAATAGGAAATATATTGCATTTTAAGAGTTGGAGGTGAGCCCTGGAATGCGTAATTGAAGAAGGCCTATTACTAAGAACATGAAGAAAAGGAAAGAACTTTACAAAATAGTGGAATGTAAGATGAAGTGAATCTTTCCCCCACTTCAAGAAATCTGATGTGGACAAATGACCTGTACTGCCCAAAGGCATAAAACTTGGTTTTATTGCCTTTCTAATTCAAGGATTCTATGATTCCAAATCTTTGTGACTTCAGATTACATGGAACTCTTGAGAGTGAGGGAATGTAGAAGGAGAACTGGGTCTGACCCTCCTTCGTATTCTCCATTTCTACAATGGCGGCACCACTGGCACCCAGGCATCCACACTTGCAACCTGGGAGTCACTAGAGAATTTCCACAGTCTTCTTCCTTAGTACTTACCAAGACTGACCAATCCTCTTCTAAATACTGTCTCCATTCCCTTTCATTGCATCTACCTTCCAAAGCAATGAAGTTTTCGAGATTTGTTGCCCAAAGTGCTGCTGTGTTCTCCTAACCTTGCTCCATGCCTGAAGCCTCCCCACGTTCTTTTCAGCCCACCCACATGGCTGTCAGCCAATAATTATTTCAGAGTTCAAATAAAGAGAAATCATCTAGTAATTTTAGCAAGGAAAGTCATACAGATATAAGTATATAGATATAGGTGATATCAATATATATATTTTAACAATAATGGGATTGAAATAATAGAGAACTGGCTAGTAAAATATAGATCAGTAAGCCAGACATGGTGTTGCATGTTTGCAGCCTCAGCACTTGGGAGGCGGAGACCAGAAGATTGTGAGTTCAAGGCTAGCCAGGACACAATAAGAACCTGTCTAAAATAATAATAAAATAAATAAATAAAATTTAAAATAAAAGGAAAGGAAAAACAAGACAGGAGAGAGAGAGAGATGTAAAGAATATAAGAATCACAGTCACAAATACCAGAAGTAACCACTACCCTTGAGATGAATTGCCCCAGAAGAAGCATCACCCAGTGCCTGTCCCAGAAGGTCTGGCCACAGATGCCTAGAGGGCAGAGAATTGCTGAGGTGCTGGCCAGGCAGAATCCCCTCTCCACACTGCCAAAAAAGCCATTTATAAGATGGTAACCTCTGGCAGCACTCTGTTCAGAGCTTCCCACAAGAAGTGCACAGTGTATTAGCCACTTTTCCAACCATGTAAGAAAATCCCTAGACAATTAGCTTTAAAAGATAAAATGTTTATTTTGGCTCACAGTTCTGGGAGTGACAGCCCAAGATCAAGTGGCTCCATTTCTTTGGGCTTCTGATGACAGTAGCATATCGTGGCAGGAGTATATGCAGATCATACTGCTTGTCTCCTGAGCCAAGAAGCTGAGAGAGAAAAAACAAAAACAAAAACAAAAAAACAATGACCTAAAGATCTCCTACCAGGCCCCATCTCTCAAAGGATCCATTGTCTCCCAAAGAGCTGCTCTCTGGGGACCAAGCCTTTAATACATGGATTTGGGATTCTGTCATCCAAACCATAGCACAGGGGGAGCTGCTAGCATTGCGCACTGTGGGCATGGACCACAGCAGACAGACCTCAGGAAATCACATACTGCATGAATCAGATGTTGGAGAAGTTGAACACTGAGGAATTCCAGCATGGAAGAAACCACAGATCTCTAAATTTAACAAGAGGTACTCCTGAACTCACATGAGAAATCATTTCTTCCTCCAGTGGCCCCTCAGTCTCCTGTACTGACAAAGCTTGACGCTATGACAGCAGACAAAGGAGAAATATTTAAAGGACTTCGTTTCATTTACATAAAACCACATGAACTTAGAGACGAGAGACAATAAATTGATCATTGGCACATCGAGCTAACAGCAAAATCTGATTGTGTGACTTTAGCACTCAAATCCTCTAGAGTTTTTTTATTGTCTTCAAGATAAAGCTCAAAAGCCTTATCAGGTGCATCAGGCCTTTTTTATTCTGGTCTTAGACTGTATTTCCCGCCTTAAAACCAACCACCCCCCTTTTATCCACCCTAGCACTTCAAAAATTATAGTTCCCTGGACTCCTTGTATTTCTCACAACTCCAAACCTGTGACTAAGTCCTCTGGTCCACATGGAATTCCTTCCTCACTCTCATAGTAAGCAGATGCTTGTTATTATCCCTGTTCTGGAAGCTGAGACAAAGCAATGAACAAACTAGGATTACCCAAGTCTCGGTTCAAATGTCATCTTCTGGAAAATATTTTCTGACTCATTCTACTCCTTAGCACATTAGATATCTCATCTAGAAATTTGTCCTGCCTTTTCTATCAGACTTCTGGATGCTCATCATACCCTATTTTAATCATTTATTGTCCTTTAAATACTTTTCACTGGCCTATAAAATCTCTAAGTCCAGGGTCTGTGACTGATTACTATGTCCCACTATCTAGCACAATTCCAGTGGAATACATAGTTTTACTGGATTAATTTTTCCCCCAGGATCACATAATTAGTGAAAGAAATGCCCAGGACTAGAATCCTTGCCTCCTGCCTCTTGACCAGGTGTATGCCTCATGATCAGGTGTATTTTTTCACTAGGGCTTCTCCAACCTTTTGGGCATTCTTCCAGGCCTAACTGTGAAGGACAACAGCCTTGTGTTCTGTGTTGGAAAAGACCTGTGTGCTATTAAACATCATCAGGAGTGGAAGCGGAAGGAGAAGAGAAAATTTCTCTGAACCTTGTGTTAAGCATTTCCCCTACAAAGTCATTGTTTGCATACTTTGAGTCTCTCAACCATGGGAATGATACAGTTAGGTCATAAGTGGGAAGGACAAGCAAAAGGATAAAAAAATGGTGTGGGATATTCTAATACTTTACTCTTAAAGGATAGAGATTTTTGTGTAATTAAGAAATCCAAGGCTAAGGTGACCCCAAGCATGTACACCAGATCCCAATATCAGGGAGCCATTTAGTACAACTTTAGGGTTTACATGAATCTTTAAACAATTTATCTATCCCTGGGACAGTGGATCATGATGTGAACATGGGAATACAGGTATCATGGTTTGGATTTGGAATGTCCCTCAAAGGTCTCATGTATTTGGTTGTTATGGATTATCTATGGAACCATGTGCTGTTGGGAGATTGGGGCCTAATCTGGAAGGGTGAATTACAGGCATGTAAATTAGATTGCAGGCATGTAGTGGGGGCTTACCACACCTTGCACACCTGTATCCAAGAGGGGCTGATCACTGGGATGAGACCTGGAAGGATATATAAGCTGCTTTCTACCTTCCTTGAAAGACTAAACTCAAGTTGCCTTGACTTGGCTTCCTGTTCATAAAGTCAAGGAGCTGCCTCCACCTCTCCCTCTGCCATGTACTTCCACTATTGCCGGCCACCCCTGAATGGACTGTGACCTTTGAAACTGTGAGATAAAATAAACCTGTCCTCCCCTAAATTTGGATGTCAGGTATTGAGTCACAGCAACGAGAAAGTACCTAGAACAATAGGCATGGCTCAGTTAGGATAAATCAAGCATATCTTCCTAATCATTTGTTAAATAACAACACTGTGGAACTACTGACTTTTGAGCAGTAGTATTAGCAAGATACATAGGGAAGTTGAGAAAATTTGCTAATAGCAGACCAAAAACTGGCACACAGAGAGAAGACAAGGTCAAGGAGGACTGCTCTTAGAAATATTGCTGTTGGCATCCAAATCCTGGATTGGCTTAACTATGGACTTGGCCCTGGGTGGGACCTATCCAGGCCTCTGAGACATAAAGCTGGACAAGCCATGCAAATGTGAAGAGGACAAGTTGTGGAAATATTGAAGTCAGGTGCTATTATTTTGATGAGAAAAGAAGTGAAGAACCACTAACAGTCTTTGAAAGTAATGAGATAAGTGGTTAAGAAATTTTATGTGGCAAAAGTGGGTCTCAATTTCCTGGCAGTGGAACAATTTTTATATTAGAATCTACTTATCCACAGGTTGTATAAGGAGTAAATGAGAGAATAGATGTGCATGATCTGGGCATCCTTCCAATTTCAGTAACTGTGACAAATATGGTTAAAGAGACACTGACCATATTTTCACAATTTAAAAAAAAAAACTGTTGAAAGTGAACCTACCGTGATGCCTATGGGATTGGTTATCCAGAATAATTCAGCAATTTGTGAGGAATAGAAGGACATATTTGAGACTGGGGTTATCTTACAGAAAACTCATGATGTGTCATTGCCTGATTCAGACAGGAAGAGTATAGCAAACGTGGAAGGAAATAAACCAAAGTCGTGATACAAGTTCAATGCAAATTGTTGCTTTGTGCCCATGGCTTAACTCTTTGAACCCCAATTTTCTCATCTCTAAGTGGAAGATATTGAACTATGTTTTAAAAAATTAAGCCTTCTAATTGTTACATTTTTTAACTGAAAAAATTAAGTCTATTAAGGACTAGAGTGGAGAATGAAAGAAAAAGATGAGCCAAAATTAGCTGTGATGTATCAGACAAAGCAATTTAGAGAATAAAAGAAGTCTGCCTTGGAGATATTTAAAGTAAAGATCTCCTACAGTAGGTAGGAGGCGGATGGGCGGTTTTTAGTTGGATATTTGTGAGTCACAGAATAGAGTACTGGTTAAGGGCATGAAAGTAGGTATCTACCTCCCAGCTGGAATATGGTAGCTTCCAGGAGCAAAGGGGTCCTACATTAGCAAGTTAAAAATAAGCTCTTATTATTTTAAGATCATTATTTCCTTGGAGAATTTTAGTAGCAATTAAAACTAGATTAATTGGCATTCTAGAAGAGTAGAGAATACGTCAGGTGAGCTGATGGTCGCAAGTTATTTGGTTCTCTTGGACATTTGCCAGCTTTGGGTATGGACTGAAGATTATTTGTGGCCCTTGCAGAGAATCTGCTTTTCAAGACAAAGATACAGCTAGGCATTTAGTAGTCTACAGCACTGGCACAACAGATGAGAAATTTAAAGTCTCCCAGACAAATTGTAGTCTTTACATAATGTCTATTTTGTTTGTTTGTTTGTTTGTTTGTTTTGAGACAGTGTCTCTCTCTGTAGCCCGAACTAGTCTTGAACTCACTATGAAGCCTAAGCTGACCTTGGACTCACAGCAATCCTCCTGCCTCAGCCTTCTGAGTGCTGGGATTACGGATGTGCACCACCACACCCAGCTTTATGTAGTGTTGGGTAATAAAATTCAGGGCCTTGAACTTGCTAGTCAAGTGCTTTAACTGCTGTGCCATTCCTCCAGCCCCCTGGACAGTGTCTGATGTACCTCTTAAAATGTATTAAGCATGGAAAGAAAAGTAGGCATCAGAGAGAAGGTGAATTCAGTTATTGGATTCATTCGATATTAACTTAAAATAACCATAAAAATTTGGTCAGGGAAATCAAGGGGAAAGGCACACCAATGGTTGAAATGGAGAATTTTAGCACAGACATTGTATCCATTTGTCATAGTTACTTTGTCTTGCTAGGATAGAATACACAACAGCCACAGCTTAAGAGAGGAAAGATTTATTTTAGCTCATGGTTTCAGAAGGTCTCAGTCAGTTTACAGGTGGATGGCTAGAAATCACACAGTGGGGCCAAAGCTGGAGTCAGAGCCAGAGCCAGTGCTCTGGAGAAACAGATCCTCAAAGCGTAGCTGAACACAACCAAGCCTGCTGGGAAGAAGGGCGGAACCAGCACACATCCTTCCAAGCCAAGCCCCAATTTCCTCCCCTTCCAGCCAGGCCCCACCACCCAACAGTGTACCGTATCCCGTATCCTTACGTACATGAGGCTTTTGGGAAACACTCCAGAGCCAAACCACAACAGTCCACTGCTGGCCCCCAAAAGACTCATAGCTACCTCCTTAAGCAAAATGCATTTAGTACTTCTATAAGAGTTGCCAAAGTCTTAACTGTTCCTGCAGCACTGCAAAAAAAGTCCAAGTCTAAAGTATCCCATGAGACACAAAGCAAACTCTCAGCTGGGAGCTCCTATGAAAACCAAAGAGTGAAGCATTTTCAACATACAATGGCACAGGGTAAACATTCCCATGCCATATGGGAGAAGTGGGAGGATAAAAGGCAATAAGACCAAAACAAATTCTAAATCCAGCAGAGCAAGGGTTAACTCCTGGAATTCTATGTCCCAGCTCCTGGGTAAAACTGTAGCAAGATGTTAACTTCAAAGGGATTGGATGCCCCCCCCCCCCCCACACACACACACACTACAACATAGCTGCTGGCTGCAACTTCCATATTCTCTCCTTTTTGAGCTGGGTCTGCTCACAACCCGCAGCTTTCTTCAGTAGATGACCAATGCTCCTGGCTTCTCCAAATGTCTGGATTCTCCACTGAATCTGAGGCTTCTATGCCTAACTTCAGACTTCTCCTTTACAACTTCACATACTGCCCTCCCAGGGGAATACTGCCTCCCTTTTTTTTTTTTTTTTTTTTTAAAGAGTCTTGCTCTGTAGTCCAGACTGGCCTTGAACTCCCAGTAGTCCTCCTGCCTCAGCCTCCTGAGTGCTGGGATTACAGAGGTATACCACCATGCCCAGCTTATGTAGTGCTAGGGAATTGAACTTAGGGCCTTGAGCTTGCTAGGTAAGCACTTTAATCACTGAGCTAGTCCTCCAGCTCCTCCAAGGCCTTCCTCTGAAATCTAGATGGAAATCTCCATGAATCCACAAATCTTGCACTCTTCAAGCTATAAAGCCAGGACCACATGGATGTCATCCTAGAAGAGTAAGTATCACAGGAAAGAAATCACTAATTTAGACATTGTGGAGACTTTGGTTATATATACCTTTGTGCAATTAGCATCAAGGCAATAAACCAGACAAAGGACTTTACAGAAAGGAGGCATCAAGTGGGGAAGAAAAGGAGTCAGTCTTCAAGGAGCCTAATTTTGGTAATGAAACAGAAAGAGAGTGGGAAAGCCCTTGTGTCCTTGGCAGAATGTGTATGTGCACAAAATGCTCAACTCCATTGTAAACCTTAAATTTTGCATATATATATATATATATATATATATATATATATATATATATATATAATGGGGGGGAGAAGAATTAGAGTGGGCTGGGGACAGCACAGCAGTGCCTGCCTAGCATGTGCGAGGCCATGAGTTTGATTTCCCAGCACCACAGAAACTGAGCGTGATGGCTCACATCTGTAACACCAGCACTCAGGAGCCTGAGGCAGGAGGATTGTCATGAGTTCCAAACTTGCCTGGACTACATAGGGATCTCAGGACCAGCCTGTACTACAGAGTGAGACATTGTCTCAAAAAAAAAAAAAAGACATCATTGGAGACAGGAAGTAAGATCAAAAGCAACTTTTAAAAAGAAAAGTAGATCATAAAGTTGCCAGGAAAGTGTGAACAATGAAATTTTCTGGAGAATGTTAAAACGTCTGTTTTGTCAGGTGTCGGCAGGACAAGAACAAAGAGGAGAGGGAAAGAAGAGTGAGAGAAAGAGAGAGAAGAAAGGGAAGTTACATTGAAATTGGCAAAAAGTTCTAGGTTGGTGGTACTCACTTGGATAGGAGAGACTTCATCTGCCGAGAGCAGTGAGGGGATTCATATAATGTATGACAGTTCAACATGAAACAGAATTAAGTATCTTTGGGGAATGGCAAATATTAGTGGAAAAGCAGGAGTCAAGGAGCTGGGTAGAAATAATGGAAAATTGGAGTGTGCTGCAGTGGGTGGCAGTGTAAAGATGATTATTATCATCTTATACAGAAAAACAAGTAGTGTGACTTCGAGAATAGGCAAGGTCAAAATGTGACTTCAATTATTGTAAGCCTAACTTGATATAAGCCTACTTGATCTAATAAGTATGAAGACCCCCAGCTACCCTCCTTGATAAGTATACTTGTAACAAGGAGGCTTATACCGGCTTTTTCTCAGCTTATTTCAATCTTAGAATCACATGACCATCTCAAAATTTCTTATGCTTTGGTGTTTTTATAAATCCAATAGGTTTCAGAAACATTAAAAACCTCATTGTCACATCAACTTCTGCAGACAAATTCAATTCTCATTAGGGAGTCCAGCTGTCTGTTTATAAACTAACACAAGATTGCTTTGCCTTACCGTGTGTCCCCCATTAAGGGCAGTTCTGCTCAAGGTTACTGGGGTGCTTCTATTTTCTTGGCTCCCATTTTCTTTAGAAAGAAATAGGTACCTTTGGCCAGTGTCTGTGAATGCGATTTCTTTACCATCAAAAGTTCATCTGCATTTACTAATTCATCTCTCACTTTCTTGCTGGATTCTAAACAGTGCTTTAGTTGAATAATGAAGTCAGTTACTCCCTTAACAAGAAGTATTCGAGTTTACTTTGTAATGAACATCTTTTTTATACTATATGAATGTCAGCTTTTACCAGAAATTAGTTTCAATTATCTCCAGTGTCTCTTCTTTAAAGTATAAATCTTAAAACATGAAAATAAAACTTCTAAAAAAAGTTTTTAAGCTGAGGCATTTGATACCTTGACTTTAGGAGTAGAGTTTTCTAACTTTTTTCATGTCATAGTTCACGTGAAAAATGCCCATAAAGTACATTGCGGTAAACTATGGGGACTCTGATAATCCATAGTGAACTTACTAATATTTCAATGTATTATTATGTAATTGTAATTAAATGGAAAATGTGAAGTAATGTGAAGCTACATTAAATCTTTAGTTTGAAGAAACCTTTCCAATAAACATTTTTAAACTTTCTAATAAGAAATCAGTTTTAAATGTTGACATGATTTGTGCTGAATTTCCTATTTGCAATTGCTGACCAAAAATGCTTAATGATGTTCCCTTCAAGTTCTTACAGTCACTGTCACGCATGTTTGCGTCACAGATGAGTCTTATCAAGTTGTGGAATGGCATGTATTGCTTTTCTCTGACAGATACTCTATTCTCACTATTAGATATTGAATAATTTGATCTCCTCTCTCTTTGAAATTCTTATGACAGTGTGAATAGACTTCCGATATACTTGAACTTTTTCACATCAAGAATTGCCAAGATGCACCAGTTCCTCAACATGAATGGAGTTATACATCACAAACATGTACTAACAGAAAAAGATAAACAATTACTCAAAAATAACTCCAAGTAATGTGATACTTTTATGTTTTTCCACCAGTCTTTAGAGTTAGAATACCAGTTAAATTCCCCAGTGAACTACTTCTAACCTCATTTTCCTTTGTTAGCAAACATTATTATATTTTTATACACTCCTTGTGGTTTTTGATTAAGTTCATTCTAGTGTTTACAAATGTCTAGTAAGCCAAGTTCTTGAAGTCAATACACTGTTCTCCACCAGTGCAATGAAAAGATTATTGACGTTTTTAAAAATTTGTCTTCAGCTCCAGGAAAAAAAAAGCCTTTTAGTTTATTATAGATATTTTGTTAGCAGAGACTGTTTCATCACATGCAATTAAAAATAAATGGAGAGGTTGGAGGAGTGGCACAGCCGTTAAAGCACTTGTCTTGCAAGCACAAGCCCCTGAGTTCGATTTCCCAGCACCATACATATAAAACTAGACATGGTAGTGCATGTCTGTAATCCCAGAATTTGGGAGGCTGAGGCAGGCAGATTGTCCTGGGTCCAAGGCCAGCCTGAGCTACACCAGTGGGTTCAGGACCAGCCTGGGCTATAGAGCAAGTCCCTGTCTCAACAAAAGAAAAAATAAAAATAAATGAAATCATAGCAGCCTGGAATTCTTTTTCCTTTTTACTGTTTTGTTTTTGAGTCAGTCTCTCTCTGTAGCCCCTGCTGGTCCTGACCTCACTAGTGAAGCCCAGGCTAGCCTTGGACCCAAGACAATTCTGCCTGCCTCAGCCTTTCAAGTTCTAGGATTAGAGGTGTGGCTCACACCCCGTTGGGGAATTGAACTCAGGGCCTTGCAATGAAGCTCTTTATCTGCTGTGCCATTCCTCCACTCCAGCCTCCTCCACTCCAGCCTTTTTTTTTTTTTTTTCAGTCCAGGCTGGTCCTCCTGAGTGCTGGTATTACAGGCATGTGTCACCACGCCCAGTTTATGTGGTACTGGGGAATTGAACCCAGGGCATAATGCTTATTAGGCAAGCACTTTAACCACTGTGCCATTTCTCCAGCCCCCTGGAATTCTTTTTTCAATAGAGACTGAACCCAGGCCTACTATTGAACTGCATCCCAAGCCCCCAACATCCAACTTTTTCTTTTTTGAGCCAGTGTCTCACTCAATTGTCCAAGATGGTCACAAACTTCTCCTGTCTCAGTCTCCTAAGTGGCTAACATTACAAGCGTGAGCTGCTACATCCAGCTCTGGATTTTCTTATTAACATATTTCGGCAAAACAGTTCTGTCAAGCATTCCTCCAGGTATCCTAGTTAGTGCTGGTGACCAAAACACTCCCCTCACACCTTGTAGGTCCATCATTCACCCAGAACGCTGAATCATGAACCTTGCAGAATGTGAGCACCGTTTTCTGAGGTATACTCCAGGGCAGCACCTCCTCCCCCCTTTTTTGAGACAGGGTCTCACTCTGTAAGCCAGGCTGGTCCTGAACTCACTGTGTTATTTCTTTTACTGTGCAGAAACTTTTTCATTTGGTGTGGTCCCATTTGCTGATTCATGCTATTGTCTTCTGTGCTGTTGAGTCCTAGTCAGGAAGTCTTTGCCATTGTCTCTTCCTTCAAGTGTTTCTGCTATATTTTCCCCTAGTGGTTTCAAAGTTCCTGGTGTTAATTCTAAGGCATACGGTTTACTTTGAAGTAGTTTTTGCAGAGATTGAGATTGGGATCTAGTTTGAATCTTCTGCAAGTGAATATCCAGTTTTCTCAGCACTATTTGATAAAAGGGTATCTTTTCTCTAACGTATATTTTCAGTTCTTTTGCCTAGAATTGGATGGCTTTAATTGCATGAGTTTTCTTTTTCATGTGTCCTTTATTCTATTCCATTGGTCTGCGTGTCTATTTTTGTACTATGGTTTTGTAGTTTAATTTGAAATCAGGTATTGTGAGCCCTTTGGCTTTGCTTTTTTTGTTTAGCCTATTATAGTTATTTTGGGTCTTTTGTATTTCTATATAAATTTTAGTGTTCTTTTCCTAGGTCTACTAATATTTTTAATATATGAATCTGTAGATTGCTTTTGGTAATAGGACCTTAATATTAATTCTTTCAATCCATGAACATGGGAGATCTAATGTCTTATTTAATTTCTTAAATATTTTGAAATTTTTATTGTATAGGTCTTTAGGCTCTGTAGTTAGATTGATCAATAGTTAAGTTTTTGAAGCTACTGTAAATAAAATTTTTCAGATTTTTTTCCTCAGATTGTCTATTATGGGTATATGGGAAAGCTATTGATTTCTTAATGTTTACTTTATAGTCTGCTATTTTGCTGAATATATGGGTTCTAAAAGTTTTTTGGTCTTTAAGATCTACAATCATATTATTTGCAAATAGGGATAATTTGACTTGTTCCTTTCCTATTTGCATTCCTTTTATTATTTTCTCTTGCCTAATTGTTCTAGATAAAATTTCAAGAGAACATGGTGAGAGTGGACATCCTTGCCTTGTTGCTGATTTTAGAGGAAATATTCTCAGTGTCTCCTCATTCAGTATGATGTTGGCTGTGGGTGCAACTCTTCCCTGCACCAATCAGGATGATCGTGTTATTTTTATCCTTGGTTCTACTTAGGTGCTATATTAACTTTGTTGATTTGGGCATGCTGAGCTATCCTTGTATTTCTGGAATGAAACCAACTTAATCATGGTATACAATCTTTTTTAAGCATTGTTGAATTTGGTTCATAAGTATTTTGAGAATTTTGGCACCTATATTCATCACAGATGCTAGCTTTTTTTGTTGTGTCTGGTTTTGATGGAATAGTTTGAGAATATTTGTTGTTGGTTTTCCTTTAAAAGTCTGGTAAAATTCAGCAGTGAACCCATCAGGTTCCTGGGCTTTTCTTATTAGAGACTTTATCACAGCTTTGATTTTATTGTTTGCTGTTGAGTTGTCTAGTTTTTTTAAAAAAAATATCCTCTTGGTTCAATTTGGTAGGTCATTTATGTCTAGTAATCTATTCATTTCTTCTCCATTCTTCAATTTATTAAAGTTGTTTTTCAAAGTAGTCCCTAATAATTACCTGGATTTCAGTGCTATCTGTTGTAACATCTTATTTTTCATCTCTAATTGTATTGTTATGTCTTTTTTTTTATTGCTGAGACAGAATACCTGATACCCACAACTTCAGAGAGGAAATATTTATTTTAGTTCACAGTTTCAGAAGGTCACAGTGCATTCAGAGGTGGGCAGCTGGAAATGGTGGAATCACATAGTGAAGGCAGAAACAGAGACCAAAACAAAAAGATCCTTATGAACTGCCAAGTCTGGGAGGAAGGGCAGGACTAGCATGTATCCCTCCAGGTCAAGCCCAAGGATCCACTTCTAAACAGGCCCCACTTCCCAACCATACACAGTATCCATAGGTATATTGACTTTTGGGGGGCAGTCCAGATTCAAACCACAACAGCCTGCCCCTGGCCCCCAAAGACTCATGTTTATCTCCTTATGCAAAATTCATTTAGTCCTTCTCTAAGAATTGCCAAAGTCTTAGCAGTTTCAGCACTGTTAAAAAGTCCAAGCCCAAAGTCTTCTCTGAGATGCAAGGCAAACTCAGCTGGAAGTTTCCAGGAAAACCAAAGGGTTAAGCACTTCCAACATACAATAAAACAGGATAAATTGCCCCTTTCCAAAAGAAAGGAGTAGGAAGATAAAAGGCTACTTAACTAAAACAAGTTCTAAACCTGGCAGAGCAAGGGTTGAATCCTGTAGCTCCATGTCTAGTACCCAGGATAAACTGTGGTAAAATGTGGCCTCCGAAGAGTGGCCCCACCCCTACAGCATAGCCTCCTGTGCAACCTCCACTCTCCTTTGGGCTGATCTTGCCCACAGCCTACAGCCCTCCTCAGGGGAGGATCCATGCTCCTGGCTTCTCCAGATTTTGGGGGTCTCCATTGTACCTTAGGATTGTCCTTCACAACTTCACACACTGTCCTCCCGGGACCACTCTGCTTGGCCTGCAAGGCTTTCCTCTGAAATCTGGGCGGAAGCCTCCATGACTCCTCAGCTCTTGCACTCGGCAAGCCTGTAAAACCAGGACTGCATGGTTGTCACTGAAGTTTGCTGCTGGCTCTAGCAGTAGCCTGACCCTGTTGGGCAAACACTGTAGAAGCTTATGAATTCTTATATGGTTGAATTCCAGGTGGCTGTTCTCTGGCAGATTTTTGCCTCTTTCCTCTTTGGCCCTGGAGGACACTTCTCAAAGCAAAGACTTTTACCTCTCCCCTTTTGAATTGGTAAAGGGTGGGGGATCTCGTTGACCTCTGAGATTCCCTCAAGGAATCTTTCCTGTAGTCCTTATTGTAAGTACTTGGCTTCTTTTTAATGCTAATTTCTTTAACTTCCATATGCTCTTTTGCTCCACCATAGGTGGGCCCTTTTAGTATGACAAACCTGCAAGCTTTTTATATCATTTTTCTCTGCCATTTTTTTCCTCCCTTTCACCATAGAGTTGGCTAAATGCTGCAAATAGCAGTCATGTAACAGTGTGAACATCGGGCTGCCTTGAGATCTCCTTCACCAAATTAAGTAGTTCACCACCCTTAATCTAAGTTTCATGCAAAGTCTCTGGACAAAGGCAAAATGCCAACAAACTTTCTGCCAGAATATTGCATACATGATCGTTAGACCACTTGCCAATACAGTTCTCCTTCCCATCCAAAACTTCTTGAGCTGGGCCTTTTCAATTCACTTCTATCAGCTTTCTGATCTTCTGAGCTCTGACCAGAATCTACCATCAAGCTCACTGTGGCAGAACAAAGCCAAGTTTGGGAGGAAGGGTGGAACCAGAACACACCTCTCCAGACCAAGCCCCAAGCATCTGTCCCTTCCAGCCAGGGCCCACTTCCCTACAGTACACAGTCTCCATAGGCACATGATGCTTTGCAGGGGCACTCCAGATACAAACCACAAGAAGATGGGTCTTATCTCTCTTTCTTTCAGTTAGTTTGGCTTTTGGTTTATCAACCTTGTTTATCTGTTTTGTTTCAACTTTTTGTTTCATTGATCCTGTGTATTATCCTTTTAGTCTCTAGTTCTGATCTTCATTGGTCCTTTACTTCTTTTAGATTTGTTTTTGGTTCTTCATTGCTTCCTTCTGTTAGATTTGGTTTTGATTTGTTCTTGTTTTTGAATCTTGAAATGCATCACTAGCTTATTTATTTAGATCTCTCTGATGTTTTGATACAGGCACTCAGCTATAAACTTCCCTCTTAGAAGTGCCTTTGCTGCATCCCAGAGATTCTAGAATGTTGCATTTTTATTTTCTTTAATTTTGAAAATTTTTAAATGTTCTCGATGACCTACTAATTATTCAAAAGTGAACTATTTAATCTTCATGTGTTTGTACAATTTCTTCTGTCTGTTGATTCCTAGTTTTATTCCATTATGTTTTGATAAGAAACAAAAAATATTTTTAAAAATATCTAATGACTTGCTTATGGTCGAAAATATTGAGAAGCACATATGTTCTGCAGTTGTCAGATGGAACGTTCTGTAGACATCACTTAAACCCATTTAATCTGTGATATAGTTTAAGTCTGATAATCCTTGATTGATTTTTGTTGTCTAGTTAATCCACTATTGGTGAGAGTGGAGTAACGAAGTCATTCACTACTATTGCATTGGATTTTTGTGACTCTTTATATTGAGTAATGTTTGTTTTGTGAATGAGTGGGACACCAGTGTTTGGTGCAAATGTTGGGGTAAGATGATATCTCAGTGCTGTTTTGTTCTGCATTTCTCTAATGGCTAAGGATGTTGAATATTTCTTAATGTATTTCTGGACATTTGCACTACATCATCTGAGAACTATTCATTTTAATTGCCCATTTTTAATTGGGTCTTTGATTTTGAGAGGTCTATTTTTCTACAGTTTTTTGTATATTCTACTTATTAGCTGCCTGTCTGAGGTGCAGGTGGAAAAATTTTTTTCCCACTCTGTCAGTTTTCTCTTCACTCTGTTTTTTCCTTTGCTATGCAGAACCTTCTTAATTTGATATGATCCCATTTGTTGACTCCAAGCATTATTTCTTGTGCATCAGATTTCCTATTAGCAAAGTCTCTGCCCACTCCTATATCTTAAAGAGTTTTACCCATTTTTGTCCTTTTTGAGATTCAATGTTTCTGCTTTAATGTCTAGGTCTTTGGTCCACTTTGATTTAATTTTAGTACAGGACAATAGTGTGGATCTAGATT
This sequence comes from Ctenodactylus gundi, assembly GCA_004027205.1. NCBI lineage: Eukaryota > Metazoa > Chordata > Mammalia > Rodentia > Ctenodactylidae > Ctenodactylus > Ctenodactylus gundi. The sequence continues at coordinate 199,895 of PVKB01003209.1, read as the reverse complement.
CATTCCTCTGTGTGTGGATAAACCCACAGGTTCTCCCAGCACCATATATAGCAGAGACCATCCTTCTTCCAGTGCATGTTTTTGATCCTTTTGTCAAATATCAGAGAGTTGAGAGTGCTTGAGGTTATCTCTGCATCCTCAGTTTTGCTCCATTGGTCATCCTGTCCATTTCTGTGCCAGTACCGTACAGTCCTTGTCACTGTGACACTATAATAACTTGATGTCTGGAATCATAAAGCCACCTGCTTTTGTCGTGTTGCTCAGGATTGCTTTGGCTACTCTGGGTCTCCTTTGGTTCCATACGAATGTTGGGATTATTTTTTCTAGTTCTGCAAGAAATGTTGTTGATATTTTTGAAAGGAATTGAGTCTGTGTATCAGTTTTGGCAGTATAGCCATTTTGACAATTTTAATTCTGTCTATCCAGGTACAGGCATTGTCTTTCCATTTTCTAATATCCTCTTCAATTTCTTTTTTTAAAATATAGTTTTCATCATAGAGGTCCTTCACTTCCTCAGTTAATTTTATTTCTAGGTATTTAATTTTTTGAGGAGCTGTTTCAGAATGGGATTGTTCTTCTCAGCTCTTTCTCAGTGAACTAGCTCATTGTTAGTGTAGAGGAATACTGTTGATTTTTTAGTATTAATTTGATCTTGAAAATTGATTGAATTTTTAAATTAGTTCTAAGAATTTCATGGTGGAGTTTTTGGAGTATTCTATGTAGAGAATATTGTCATCCGCAAATAAGGATAATTTAACTTCTTCCCTTCCAACACATATTTCCTTTATTTCATTCTTTGCCTGATTGAGATGTCTAGGGTTTCAAGTACTATAATGAATATGAGTGTTAATAGTGAAGAGGCTTGTGTTCATAATTTAAGGGGGTATGCTTTCAATTTTCCCCACTTAACATAATGTTAGGGTAGGTTTAATGCAAATGACTCTCAGTTTGAGATAAGGGCCTTCTATACCCATTTTTCTCAAGGTTTTTTTTTTTTTGTCACGAATGGTTGTTGTATTTCATCGAAGACTTTTTCTGTATCTATTGAAATGATCATGTGACAATTGTTCTTGTTTTCACTTACGAGATGTATTACATCAATTAATTTACTTTGTTGAAGCATTCTTGCATCCTTGGAATAAAGTCAACTTGATCATGGCGTATGATCTTTTTAATGATTTGCTGAAGTCTATTAGCCAGTATCTTACTGAGGATTGTTACATCTATGTTCATTAAGGAGATTGACATACAGTTTTCCTTCCTTGTTATGTCTTTGTCTGGTTTTGGTAATGGGGTGATGCTAGCTTCCAGAAACGAGTTTGGCAATATTCCTTCTTTTTCGATTTCATGGAAGAGTTTGAGAAGCATTGGTGATAGTTCTTATTTGAAGTAACTGTGAATCCATCCAATCCTGGGCTTTCCTTTGTAGGTAGAGACTTTATTACTGCTTCAATTTCCATGCTTGCTATGATTCTATTCAGAGCTCTGACGTTTTCTTGGTTCAAATTTGTTATTTTGTATGTGTCTATAAACTTTAGTCTCCGTGTGTATGTATAGTATTGTTTCTGTAATTTCTTTTGATGTTGATTTCTAGTTTTATTCTGCTGTAATCTAAAAGTAAGAAAGAAATTATTTCAACTCCTTTGTTGCATCTTCAGACTTATAAAATGGCCTATTTTGGAAAAAGTCCCATGTGCTGCTGAGAGAAAAAGTGTATTCTGTTGATGTTGGATGTTCCATACTGTGGTTTAGCTCTAATGTTTCTTTGTCCTTTTTTTTTTTTTTTCTAATTGACTTGTCTATCAGTGATGGTGGGGAATTGAAGCCTACTATTATAATTGTGTTGAGGTCTATTTGACCTTTCATGTCCAGTAGTGTTTGTTTTCCAAAATTGGGTGCTTCAATGTTGGGTGAATATATACTGATAGCTGTGACTTCTTCCTGTTGAACTGTTCCTTTAACCAGTACATAATGACCATCTTTGTCTCTTCTGACATGTTTTTGCTTGAAATCTTCTGTGTCTGAGAATAGTATAGGTGCCCCTGCTTGTTTCTGATCCAGTTACATGAAATACTGATCTTCATCCTTTTATTTTCAGTCTGTGTGTTTCATTATGAGTAAAGTACATCTCTTGTAAGCAACAAATTGTTGGTTTTTGGGTTTTGATCCAATCAACCAATCTGTGTCTTTTGATAGGTGAATTGAGACCATTAACATGAAGTATTATTATAGAGGTGTATTTATGACATCCTATCATCATTATTATTTGCTCCACAATATTGTTAGGTCAGATTCCTATTTTTATTGTTTCCTTTTCTCTCGAACTTTTGGTGCTAATGGTCTCTTAATCTTTCTCTTAGATTCCTTTAAGTATTTTCTGCAGTATTGGTCTAGTGACAATGAATTTCTTTATGTTTTAACATAAAAATTTTAACTTCTCCCTCCATTTTGAAGAATAATTTTGCTGGATATAACAGACTGGGTCGACATTTATGTTTTCTTGGCACTTGAAGGATGTCACTCCATTATCTCCTGGCCTTTAAGGTCTGTGTTCAGAAGTCTGCAGTTACTCTGATAGATTTGTCTTTGTAAGTCATTTAGATTATGATGTGTCATGGAGAGGCTCTTTTCTGATAAAGATTATTTGGTGTTTTCTATGCCTGCAGTAGTTCAATGCTAATTTCTTTTCCTAGGTTTGGGAAATTTTCTTCTATAATTTCATTGAACATGTTCTTTAAACCCGCTGCACTGTCATACATTTTCTCTTGCACTCCCATGATTCTGAGGTTGTTTCTCTCTGAGTCATCCATCAACTGGTGCAGCCAATCTCTTTCTTATCTTTTTTTCTTATCATCATTGGCCAAAATATGTTCTAGCTTATTTTAAAGATCTTATAACCTGTCCACAAACTTCTCAAGCCAATTTCTTATGTTTTCATATGAATTTTTCACATACTGGAGTTCATCTTTTCATCTTTCTTCTTCTTTCCTTGGAGTATCCTTGAGTTCATTCAGATCTTAGCATTTTAGGCTACTTTTAGCATTCTCAGCTATTAACTTTAGAAGTCTTTTCCATGACCAGTCTTCTGTTAATTGCCTCATCTTCTTCACGTTTCAATTAAGGAGGGAGGGATTACAGAACCATATGTGGTCTACGGACAATATATTTGTTGGCCTACATTGGAAATCATGGTCAATGTCTATGCTGTCATCCACAATTTGAATAAAGATTTACAATAAAATTATAATCTAAAACTATCAAATTATTGACAAAACTTAATAACAATTCAATAATACAACTATTCTACTCTCAACATTAAAAGGTACAGCCTGAAATATCACTATATTTACCTAAATAAACCTAATATTGATTTATTAAAATGTTTCTTTAATGTCAGTGTCATTAATAAAATAGTCCTGTATATTACTTACCTTAGCTAGTCCAAACCACCAGAAATTATCAACCCACCATGGCCTCTTTAGCAATGGGACATATACTTCTATCTATGGTTAAACTTAGTACATGTCATGACCTGTGTTCAAAGCCAGTCTGGGCTACACAGTAAATTCAGGACCAGCCTGGACTGTAGAGTGAGATCCTGTCTCAAAAACAACTTAGGACATGCAACTTAGTAGACGTAAGCATATGACAATAAGATACCAACTCATACAACCATTCTACTCTTAAGACTAGAAATGTGATCCATATTGCCAATGAAAGTTTTTATACAGATTGTATAATATTTTAGAAGAGTTTGTTGATTGCAACACTAAGTTATTGTTGATAATATAATTTAAAAACTACCTTATTGATCTATGTCTAGCAAAACGATATACTATTATTTCTTCTTAACACATCTAGCGGTATGGCTGTGCGTTATCAATACTTGACAATACTATTAGGAAGAATGATGAGGGTTAGGATAGAGCAGGTTGAGAGAAAGGGTTAGCTTTGGGAATGTGATAGAAAACAGAAGAGTATATACAGGATAAAGAAGAGCATGAACGAGCTCCAACCTCAGATCAGAAGAACTCAGATAAGGTTAAGCACTGGAAACAACAGTAAAAAGAACCAAGGAGACTTGTAGGTAAAATAGAGAGAAAATATGTCCTCAGAATCTATAGAGAGGCTTTTCAGAAAGGGACCTAAAGATCTAGTTGAGAGAAAGAGAGAGAAAGAAATTGTTTTATTTGTTTGTTTATTTATTTATTCATTGAGACAGGGTCTCACTCTTTAGGCCAGGATGGTCCTGAGCTCAGTATGTAGCCCAGGCTAGCCTCAAACTCATGGCAATCCTCCTGCCTCAGCCTCCTGAGTGCTAAGATTACAGGATTGAGCCACCACATCCAATTTACGTGGCAGTGGGCAATCAAACCCAGGGTCTTGTGCTTGCTAGGCAAGTGCTTTAACCACGGTGCCATTCCTCCAACCCTGAAATTGTTTTTATTTCAATAAACGAATAACAAGACATCATAAAGAGCCATTAAGCATTAGATTTTGGATATCTGTTAAGATAAAGAGCCAAGAATAAAGATGTAAATCAAGTCACAACTGAAAAAAATGGGCAAAATTATTTATTGGAGACAAGTAATGATGATGATAAAAGCAGGTCATTCATGTTTTGGTAGGAAATAATGTTAAAAATCAGAGCAAATTAGATCAAAGGAAAGATAAAATGTCTTGAAACACATAGCCATAAAGATTATCACTGACGGACAGAAGTGAGTGGTGAAAAAATAAAGATTATCACTGATAAAAATACACTGCAATCAAAGCAATCATCAGACTTAAAGGCAGAATTTTAATGGAATAGATAAAAGGCAAAGACCTATAAGAGCAGATGGCAGGTGTTATGCATAAACCCTTAAGAAAAAAAAAAAAAAGTTACTGAAATCTGGAAGTTCACTGACTGTGCCAACCAGTATCCAAATATAATTTCAACCCTTGTAAATTTGTGAATGGCTCTAAAATGGTTGTAAATTTTGTATCACTATAAAAACTTTACAGCCATCAATCTCTCACGGTATACCAGTAAGCCATTTTCCTGTGGCCATTGATAGGGAACCCAGCTCTAGAGAGCAATAAAAGGCAGCACAGGATTTAATGGTAAAATGTATACCACAAACAATATTTGATGCCTCCCAAGTTTTTAGGGAAACGCTATATGGACTCAAGATGAACTCTGGTTCGTGAAGTAATAAAAAAGGAGAACATTTCAGGTAATAGCAACCTGTTGAGGAAAAGAGAGGAAAATGAATAAAATAGTGTTTATAGTGGGTGAGCAAGTGTAAAACTTTAGATACATAATTTACTGGAGGGGCTCGAGGAATGGCATAGCAGTTAAAGTGCTTGCCTTGAAATCAAAAGGCCCTGAGTTGATTCCCCAGCACCACAATTAAGCTGGGCTTTGTGGTGCATGCCTGTAATCCCCGTACTCATAAGGCTCCGGCAGGTGGATTGTTCTGAGTCCAAGGCCAGCCTGGGCTACACCAATGAGTTCAGGACCAGGCTGGGCTACAGAACAAGACCCTATCTCAAAAAAGAAAAGAAATTACTGGGAAGTAGCTACAATAGATAGGGTTAGAAATGGTGTTGACAAATAATATCAGAAAAATTACAGATTAAGATAACATTCATAAACCATGGAGAATCTCTAAAGTCGGAATCTGATTGTTATTTTCTAAGCAAGGCTCTCTGGTCAATCAAAAATAGTAAGGAAGACAGGTCTGGTCACCCTGGAAAAGATGGGCTGGAGCATAACCTAAGATGGGCACGCCACTGAGAAGGCTGCATACACATCCCGAGGCCAAAGGATGGAGAGAATGGTGGTGCTATGTTCAGAAAAGAATTTGGGGAACTGGAAGTAGGATTCTCTTGTAGAATAGTTGCCTGGGTTCAATCCAAACAGAGACATACAGAGACAGAGGCAGAGGCAGAGAGAACAGTTTGGGAGGAGGCCTCAGCCATGAGATGAACAACACGTTGTAGTGGATGGACATCCTGGAGGTGGTGGAAACTGTGCTGTAGAAGCACAGGAGACAGGTGAGGATGGATAAGCTAGGATAATCAACACATCTTTGTGGTAGATGAAGCCACAGGGAGGATGCGAGCTCTCCAAGAGCCACAGCAGAAAGACCTAAGCTCCGATGCTAAAGACAGTTTGGGGAAGATGGCTAGCTCTTGCTTAGCAGGAGAAAGGAGGAGAAGTTGCGGAAGGAGGCCAAGAAGCTTGAGGAAAACAGAAACACAAGGATGGGGTACACCATCGGAGGAGAGAGGCCCAGAATCAAAGAGCAGTCCTATCTAGTGGGTCACCTCCCTCACAGACTACGCGCTCGAATTCTGCCCTTGTCAATTACTTCTTATACGTCATCATAAAAGTTTCTTTCTTAGCTCCAGCATCTGTAAAATGATAATAATATAATCCACTAGCTAGAGACAATTGGAAGATTAGGAGGGAAAATGTGAGCCAAATACTTTTAATATGATGCCTGAAACCCACAAGAAATCAATACATATAAATGATGGCTTTGAGGGGAACAATAGAGTGGTAAAGAGTGAGAAAAAGCAAAGGATCAACAGGAGATGTAGCTCCGCAATTAGAGCATGTGCCTAAGAAGCACAAGGTCCTAGGTTCGATTCCCCAGCAACACATAAACTGGGCATGATAGCACCTGCCTGTAATCCCAACATTCAGAGGACAGATTACCATGTGTTTGAGGCCAACCTGGGCTACATAGTGAGTTCAGGACCAGCCTGGACTACAAAGCGAGACTCTATTTCAGAAAAAAAAAAAAAAAAAAAAAGGTTTAAGAACATTGTTCTCAAATTTATTTATCAGAGAAAAGTTGTTAGGAAAGGAAAATGAGACGAAGCAAAGGCTCTAAGTTGGTTCTATGTTGGCCAAAAGTTACCATGGCTCTTCTTGTCATGGAAACTTCCTTAAGTTTAAGCTACTTTTTCATGTTCTTAAATGATTTTAACTATCAGAATAGAAATGAAATGATTGCACAACAAATGAAAAAGAGCCTGTCGAAATACAGGCAGTAAAATGGTGCCTCCAAGTAAAAAACATCTGATAGTTTCTCAAAAAAAACTCAATACAATTGCCATACAATCCAGCAATTTCACTTCTCATAACAGACCCAACAGGATCGAAGGCTGGCACTAAACAAGTATCTGTATGTCCACGTTCATAGCAGCATTATTATAATACAATAATAAAAGGTGGTGGCAACATGTGTCCCTTGATGGATGAATGGATAAGCAAAAATTGTACATATGATGCAACATTATTCAACCTTAAAAAGAAAGAAATCTTGACCCATGTTACAGTATGAATAAAGCTAGAAGACATGATAGTAAGCGGAGTAGGCTAGACCTAGAAGGACTAATGTATGATTCCACTTGCACGAGGCACCTAAGGCAGTCAGATTCATAGAGACAGGAAGTGGAAGGGTGGTGCCTGGAGCAGGGATCAACAGGGATTATGAGGAAAAGGAAATCACTATTCAATGGGTTCAAAGTTCCAGCTGGAGATCTCAAAAAAGCTATGGAGCTGGATGGGGGTGAGGGTAGTACGACAAAGCAAATGTACTTAGAGCCACTGAAAAATACTTGAATTGGTTAAAATGATGAATTTTATTTTGCATATTTTACCACGATCAAAGAATACAAACAGACACCACTTAAAAGCGAACTAAGGTGCTATCCTATGCTAGAAAAAAAAATAGATTATAAAGTAGTCAACACCAGCTTGTAATAGTCACTTTTAAATTGTATTTGATATACTCAAAATAAAATACTCTGTAAATATAGGTATTAAATAATAAATAGGCAATCACCATCCAGCTGAATGCCTAGAACATAACTAACAGTGTTCAGATCTCTGCTGCATCTACCTGGGGATATCTCTTCATGAGTAACTTCCAGTTCTGGATTTGTATTTATCATCCTTCTCTCTTTATTACAATATTCACTGTGTGTATGTGTCCATGTGGGTGGGTGTGTGCATGCATGCGATTCCAAAGGACATGTCTCTTCTGTGGTCGCATTCATCACATACTCATTGAGCCTCCTGTTATTGTCCCAGAAATTGAAGCTTTTGTCATTGTTATGGTTTGGATCTGAATGTCCCCCAAAGCCTCATGCCTCATGAGTCTGGTTATTATGTATTTTCTTTCTTTTGTTCTCTCTCTCTCTCTCTCTCTCTCTCTCTCTCTCTCTTTTGAGACAGAGTCTCACTCTGTATCCAGGCTGGTCCTGAGCTCACTGGTGTAGCCCAGTCTGGCCTTGGACTCAGAACAATCTGCCTGCCTCAGCCTCCCGGGTGCTGGGATGACAGGCGTGCACCACCACTCCCAGCTCTGTGGATGTTGTGTATTATCTATAAATTTCACATGCTGTTGGAGGGGCCTGCTTGGGCGAGGTGGTCAGCTGAGAGTGTGGCTGGAAGGCTCTACTTCTATCCCAGCTTCCCCCCAACCTCTGATGTTTTCTCTTGCCATGCTGTATCAGACCCTTCCTGCCATTTCCAGCTGCCCATGAATGGGCCAGGACCTTCTGAAACTGTGAAGTAAAATAAACCTTTCTCCCTTAAATTCTGGGTATCAGTAACTGTGTCCCAGCAACAATAAAGTGACTAAGGCAATCACAATGGAGTAAACCATTTTATTCCTAATACTACTTGCCTTGAAGGCTCCTTTGGTATCATGTCTATATCAACTTTTTTTTGGTTTTTCATTTATTTATGGATTTTTGCCTTCAGTTTTCTGTGTCCTCTTTTTTTTTTTTTTTGTTTGTTTGTTTGAGACAGGGTCTCACTCTACAGACCAGGCTGATCCTGAATTCTCTACCTAGTGCAGGCTAGCCTCGAACTCACAGCAGTCCTCCTGCCTCAGCTTTCCAAGTGATGAGATTTAAGGCATGCACCACTCTGTCTGACTGGAGGATTTTTTAAAAATATGTGATAATTTTTACTTACAATATTTAAAAGTATTTCTTCTTCTCCTTGTTCCTTTTCATTTCGTGGTACTAGGACTTGAACCAAAGAGCTTTTTATTCCCAATTTTGATACAGGGTCATGTTCAATTGCCCAGTCCTCAAAATGTCTGAACTACCCAAGCTGACTTACAGGTTCATTGCAATTCCTAACAAAATACCAGCAGCATTTTTCACAGAACTAGAAAAACAATCCTAAAATTCCTATGGAACCAGAAGAGACCCCGAATAGGCAAAGCAACCCTGAGCAATGAAAAAGCAAGTGGCATCATGATTCCAGATGTCGTTATATTACAAAACAACAGTGATTTTAAATATATGGTTTTGGCACAAAAATAGAAATGCAAATCAGTGGAACAGAATCAAAGACCCAGGGATGACCCCAAGCACGTTCAGCAGTGTGATTGTTGACAAACGGGTCAAAACACACATTAATGAAGAATAGCCTCTTCAACAAATAGTGCTGTGAAGAAGAATGAATCTAGACCCACATTTCTCACCTGTGCCAAAATCAAATCAAAGTGAATCAAAGACCTAGATATTAAAAACAGAAACACCGAATCAGACAGAGGAAAAAAATAGGTAAAACTTTTATACAGGTGTAGGGAAGGACTCCCTCAATAGAACACCTGTTTCACATATATAACAACAAAGAATTAACAACCAGGATGCTATCAAATTGAAAAGCTTCTGCACAGCAGGGGAAACAATCAACAAAATGGAGACAGAACTGATAGAATGGGGGAAAAGATTTGCCACCTACTTCTTGGACAGAAGGCTAATATTTAGAACATACAGAAAACTAAAAAAAAAAGACTTCCCCCCAAATAAAAGACTTAATTAAAAATAGGCAATTGAAGTGAATAGGCAGTTCTCAGAATAAGAGGTACAAGTAGCCAACAAATACATGAAAAAACATTCAACATCTTTAGCCATTAGAGAAATGCAAATCAAAACAACACTGAGGCTCCATCTTACCCTAGTGAGAATGACTGACATAAAGAACCCAAAATACAATAGATCTGGTGAGGATGTGGGGATAAAAGACTTCTACATTGCTGGTGGGACTGTAAATTGGTACAGACATTACGGAAATCAATATAAATATTCCTCAAAAAACTGAAAATAGATATTTCATTTAGCCCAGCTATATTTCTTCTGGGTATCTTTCCAAAGATTTAAGAGCATCAGATAACAGAGCCCATGCATACCCATGTTTATAGCAACACAACTCACCAGAGGTAAATAATAGAAGATGCTGATTCATGGAAATACCCATTAACAGACGAATGTAGAAGATGTGGTGTATACACATGATGGAGTACCACTTGGCTCTAAAGGAAGATGAATTTCAATCATTGGTAGGAAAACAGACATGCCTTGAGACCACTGTGCTTACTGAATGGAGTCAGGCCCAGAAGATAAGACATTGCATGGCTTCTCTAGTATGGGAAACTTAAAGTATAAATAAGCAATAGAGCTAAATGAAAGAGATGGTAGAAAGCAGGGAGATGGATTTGTGGAAGGGAGAGGGGATGTGGGAGGGTGGGAGGGCAGGAAAGAGGGAAGAGAAGTGAATGTGAAGTTGATGCCCTCTGTATGGGAATCATTTTCTCAAGTTCAATGTAACTATTGCATACTGAAGATACATACTAATACAGTAACTCTTGGGGGGAGAAATCATTAAGTGAACATAAAAAAGAAAAATGTTGCCTAATCTAAGATCTAACTTGAGATCCTGGTGCCTCAGCCTCCCCAGTAGCTGGGATTGCAGGCCTGTGGCACCATGTCCAGCATAGAACCATTTCTTTTCATTATGATTATCGATATGTATAGTTTATTTTCTATCATGCCATTTTCCCACTTTTTCAATGCTTCTTTTCTCCTTTTTTTGGTCACTTTTTGGATTGATAATTTTTTAATCAGGGTGAACGTGTGTGTGTGTGTGTGTGTGTGTGTGTGTGTGTGTGTGTGAATTGCTTTTTTCCTCTCTGTGGTTTGGAGGTTATATTCCTTTTCAATGTGCTTAGTAAAATTTATGCATACTTGACTTTATAAAAAATCTAAACTTAGTTGTTATCTTTAACCTTCTCTTCCAAATAGACAAATAAAACATAAATAAAATGAAAGGTAACAGTACCACCAAACTTAGGCCACTTTAGTGTCTTGTCTTGAGATTTCCTAAGAAGGCTGTTGTTGGTACACACATATAAACTTAGATCTAGGCTAAGGCTACTACCGTTGGGGGCTATTTTTCTCTTAAAAGAAGCAGCAGTGGTGAAGCCTTTGATGCTAACCCTACCTGTAGGCAGGTGAGTGCAGTCAGCCTTCTCACACAGAAGATGTGGTCCCTTGGAGAGCCCCGAGCTGATGCCAGAGGGATCATTCAGCTCTGCCACTTGCATGGCGTGGGCTAAGCCCTGCTCTCTCTCCTTTAGGCCTGGCCAGCCATTCATCTGTAAGTTCCGGCTTCTCCCCACGCCCCAAGGTCAACCCTAACTTGGCCCTGGCTCAGCACTCTCCATCCTGCCTCTCTTTTTTTGGCACTTGAGGATGAGAGGATAGCATTTCATGGCAAACCCAGACCAATAATATGAGAAGCATATTTATGGAGATGTGCCTGGCATCCGTGAGTTTTGAGGCAGAACTTTTCAGATTTTTGTCAGCCTATCCTTTTCTGGAATAAAAACAACAAAGTCATTTAATCTGTGCACAGATGCAGACCATCTACAGATTTTCATATTTTATTTCAACTTATCCTGAGAATTTTTTGTATGAAAATGTTCAAGTTTTCTTTCTCACATCAGAGTGGATAAGAATATGCAGATATAAAGAGAACAGATCATCAGATGGCTGCTCAATATTTTTTTTAAATTTGGGAATCATCTAATGTCAAATCACAAAGGATTCAGAGAGTAAATTGCACTTCAAGTGTCACCTAGCTAGCCAGAGCTGGCGCGCAGCACAGAAAGATGCTCTCCACACCCAGTGCCGTTTTCCCCCAGTGAGACACCTTTCCATACAAACACACACTGAAAAAGCCCCCCCCAAAAGACATCCAGTATTTTGTGGTATATCACTAGGGAATATTTTTGTTTACCTTTTTATTTATAACAAAAAGTAGGCATTCATAAACTACTTTCTATGCTAGTGAGTAGTGCGGTCACCAGAAACTGGTCACACGGAAGCTGGGGGACCTCCTGTTCAGGATGGCCGTCATGACTCCAAGAGTCTCACTTTATTTCCTCTCCTGCGCATAGGTCAAGCAATCGATGCGTCAGATGGACAAGCAGCTATGCATCCCTCCTGAGCTGCCGGAATTGCTGAAGCAGTTTACCAAAGCCGCCATCCGGACCCAGCCCCAGGATCTCATCCAATGGGGAGCCGAGTACGCCTTTGTTACCTTGGGCCTCCTGGAGGGTAGACTGGCTGCTGCCAGGGAGTCCGGGAGAATTAGCATAGTCCTTTTGATTTTCAGCTCTTATTAGATTCTTTAAAATCCACACATAAACACATCAAGCTGGGCGAGGATGAGAGACCCTCCACCAAGCAAGCCAGACTGAGCCACAGGACTCCAGGGCGAGAGGCCAAGTGTCCTGGGGACAAACAGCGAGAGGCAAACTGCCACCGCTCCGTAGCATAGGCCTGCGCCCCCCGCCCCGCATCCCATTTCCCAGTTTCGGTAGAAAGCGGGGCTGGGAATCTAGGCTGCAGTTTAACCTACCCTGTCCCCTTTTGCAACTTGGACCTCGTTCTCCCATCTGACCACTAGATGGCAGCCGTGCACCCGAGGGAGACTGGCTGTAGAAGGGGTGGAAACGCCCCCTACTGGTTCCCTCTTAGAGAGACGCCTTCCTTCACTTCCTGCACCTGACCAAAGACATTTTGTGGCTTGTCTCTGGGGAAATCATTTGTAGCGTTTCTTTAAACGAATCTGCTCCCTCAATATAAACATGTCCTTAGTTACATGGCATTCTGGAGAACGCAGAGCGGAGTGAGGAGGTGAGGCCTGGTGTAAACAGGGCACCTGAAGCGCAGGTGCCCCACTCCAGAAGCCCCCAGAGGCTGCGCCAGTCATGGAGCTGGCATACCAGCTTCTTTGCCCACACCGAAGCAGATTTGCACAGAAAACCTCTCAGCTATAAAATTGCTTCTTGAACAAGCTTGCTGCTGCAACTGGGTAACTGGGTTTGGGGCAGGGGGTGGAAGCTCACAGACCTCCTGGACCCTTCTCAAGCTATTTTCACTGTTTACCTCCTTAGTAGTGGTGGGTTTACCGGGACAGGGAGGAGGGAGCCTGCAGGGTGGGGGAATGGAGAGTGTCCTCAGCCTGAGGCCAACGTGCATTAAGCAAGCTGGGGGAGGGTGTGAACACCTTTCAGAAGACACAAGATGTCATCCAACTGGGCCTTGTGGAGTCTCTCAGCTAGTGCTCGGGTATTCCTGGGCTGGATGGGAGGCAGCTTTTAAAAATGGAAGGAGAGCGAGCCGGTGGTGGCATAAAAAGACACATAAATTGAGTTGCATTACTAGTGATAAATCCTGGTTAGTTTCCCATTCTAAATTTTATATATCACCTCTAAGATTGGACCTTAGCAACAGAACACTAATTTCTTTTGGCACAGCCAGACAGATTTTGTTTTATACCACACAACAGTTTAAAACTCCATTTTGCTGGTCTTGTGCTACTGTATTATAGTAAGAAAAATAATATTTCTTGATATTGTCCTTGACATTTATGGAAGAAAACATTCCACTATTGTAGCCTTGCTTGCTTCTATATTAGATGATGTGCTATAAATTTTTTAGGCATCCGTGAAAAATCAGTTTGTACTTTAACTACAATGAAAAAGAGCATGACCCAAGAGCACTCTCCATCCTAGTGAGACATGAAACTCACTTACCAGATGGTTTTATATGACTTACAAACTTGTAGCTTCTTAGAAGATAAAACTCCACGAAGTATTTGCATGACAAAATCTGTATTTAGTTCATGGCAAGCAAGAATTTCCCTACACATGTGACATCAATGAAGAAACCACCTACGAGGAATCAGCAGGTGATATGTTCATTTGTGCTGTAGTCAGCCTGGGTAGTCACACAAATTTGCCACGTGTATAACCATGAAAGTGTTCATTCGCGAATGAAGTTCAACATCCCTGAGGACTGAATCCACGACTGTAGGTGCCTTTCATGTTCTCTAACCAGTTCCATTGAAACATCCAAAGATGTCATTCTCCACCTGGACACTCCTGTAGAGTAAGTTGCTGTGGCATTACTGTCCCTCCTGTGTACATCACCCAAGTATGATTATGAAGCCTGAAGCCTGAAGCCTATGCCACTGAGGTTGTCACTGCTCCCACACACACCCCAACACTGATCTGTCTTCAGAGCTTTCTAATGCATGTTGTTAAAGGTGTTCTTAAAGTGGTGTTGGGGGTAACACAGGAAGGTACTGTTTTAGTTCATGCGGCCTTAGCTCTGATTGCTCTGTATTTAACAGACATACAGTGGTTAGTTTTATGATATTGTTTGGCTCTAAAATAGGCTGTCATAAAATTTCCTCTGCATTCTTATTGCATTATCAGGATCTGGAGAAAGTAATGCGAGGAAGAGCAGAAGTCTGTGATTCAGGGGTAGTCAGTAACAAGACTTTAGATGTGAAAGCGACGCTGCCATGGGGCCCTGGTGAACTCCTTGACACGGCTCATGTCCATTCCCTGCTCCAGGCCTCTTCTTTCTGTCTCACGTGGTCCTGAACTAAGACTCAGTTTTCCACATTGCCCCAAAGCAAGGTCCTCCCCACAAAGCAGCGGGAATCAAGCCTTGTTTGCAAAAGTATTGATGGAGGAAAGGAAAGTTTGTTCCACGTGTACCACAAAAAGCCTTTAGCACCCTTCCAGGCGCTTTCTCCTTGTTGCAGTCTAGGCCTCGCTGCCTCCAGCTAGAGCCCTCTCCCCTTCCTGGAGCACTCCATGGCCACCAGGCTCAGGCCAATCACTTTATTTCTTTTGTATCCTCTCTTCCCCACACACTGCCTAATAGTTCACATACACACACACACACACACACACACACACACACACACACACACACACCCCTAAGAGATACGTGACACATATATCACATGTCAGATCTCAAGTTTCAGTTTCGGGCATAATGATTCATGGGAGACTAGTTCTCAGCCCAAGCAAGTTTATTGACAGACAGCACAAACTATTCAGCTATGTTCAGAAAACATGGCATAATGCCTGAGGCAAGAAAATCTTTTCTACTGCAAGGGAAGTGACCTGGAAGGGTGCTGGCTTAAGAGGGCCTTGAAGAGTTTCTGCATTGTGAGAAGGGGGCTCCGGGCTGTAGGTGTTATGCAGCCTGAGTCATGTAGCCATGTTGCATGGGCCTGAATCACATAGCAAAAAGGGGAACACAGTTATTTTGGGGGTCCTGAGTGTTGAGTGGGGGTCTACTGTGAGGCCTGTAGCTTTCCTTCCCCTGTCCGGCCCCGATGGCTGACCTGACATCACTTAGGTGGGGTGGCTGGGGGAAAAAAGTGACCTGACCTAATAATTCCCAAAAAATTGCATACTAAAACTTTGATTGGGTATTCTTCATCCTTAGAGCAGAACAAAACTTTTTTATTCCCAAGCATTCTCCATTCTTTCTTCTCACATGCAAATTAACTAAATACGGTATGTAATTAACTGAACACTTAACACATGTTCTTTCCTCTACTCCCTTCTCTTAAAAAAGAGGGAGGGAATTCCAAAAGCAGTCAGAGGCCACCTGAGTATGGGACACTCCCTGACCCTGGTACATTTCCTTATTCTGCTGATTTTTTTTCTTGCAGTTACTTTGGGGCCTTGTCCCGTGGAGAGATCCCTCCAGTGAGAGAGCCATCTGAGCGAGTAGCTCAGTCCAACTGGGCAGAGTTAACACCTGATCTGTTAAAGATTCTGCATTCTCGGGTAGGGGGCATTATTGCAGCACTGAGGGGTGTGTGGGAGGATGCAGAGGCTAGTCAGTTGGTTACTCAGCACCACCTCAAAGTCCCCTAACCCCTGGACTGAAAGTAAGTCTTCCCTTGGATAGAGTAGGCTGGAGGCTGAGCTATTATGGAGTCACCACACATCCCACTGAAGGTGGCTGAATGTCAGGGCTCATTTCAAAGCTAGTCCCTTCTCTCTTAAAAAGGGAACATCTGGGGTCTCTCAACAGTGTCTCCCTGATGAGTTAAGACCATGATGAAGCCAATCATAGCTGGAGGGGGTATATTGTACTCTGAGTGCACACAGAGCTTAGCTTCTAGGGAAATCTCTGACTTCCCCCACAGCTACCCCATTCTGAGAGTTACCCAGTGAATGGAAGAGGAGACTTGAGAAAGTTGTGATTTGGCCAATTTTCAGGAAATAAGAGTGAATACCACCATTTCCTGCATTAGGGTCTGAGACTCACAGGTTGAGATGATTCGGGATTGACTTGACTAGCTGAGTACCTTGATCCCAGAGGCTCGGCACCGCCTTGGAATCATTGGGCCAGGAAAGCTGTTGAGTGTTATATTGGAACATCTGTGCCCTCATCACATTGTTGGCCAACAAACAGCCATCCATTCCTGTCCTCCTCCTAACCATGAAATTCCTTGTGTAGTGAACATGGCTGAGTTCTAAAGTGCCTGAGAAAAAGCAATATTAGGTAGCTAACCTAAGCCTGTGGGTCAGCCATGTATCACAGTACCCCATATCATTTCTTGGAAAATGGGATGGATGCTCTTGAGGTCTAGTGCAATGGAAATCTGGAAACAAGAGGCCTAATTCATGGTCTTGGAAGTCTTGTGCCTGTTGGTTTTCAGCTATCCTATCTAGTATGTAGGGACATCATAAGAATAAGACAGGAGACCACGAAAGCATCTGAGAAGCATATCTTTTCCATAATTTTGACATCTGGAGCTAATTATATTAAATTATATTAAATTATATTTTAGCATACTCTTTGCTGGCCTTGATCTGGATGAAGTGTCTCCTGACATTCCCTCATACCCCATCTGATGCTAGAAGAATGCAAACCTGGCCTGGGGGGTTGTTTCTCAGGAACCTTCTTGCTCTCCCTCATCCTCTTTTTGTGTCTGTTCCCTGCCCTACAGGTTGGTGGCCGATTGATCGTCCATGTAAATGAACTAGCCCAGATGTGGAAGGTGCTGAATCTCCCTACAGATCTGTTCAATAGTGTGATGAACGTTGGTCGCTTCACGGAGGAGATTGAGTGGCTGAAGTTTTTAGCTCTTGCCTGCAGCTCTCTTGGAGTTGTAAGTTCTGTTTTTTGTTTGTTTGTTTTGCATTTTGTTCCTTACAGGAAAAGCTCTCCCATCTCTGGGGCTGGTTGTTGTGCCATCTGGAACAGCAGTTAGTTTCTTATACAAGAGCCTAATGGCTGAACTTCTACTCAAGTAGATAACGAAGACACTGACTCCAGTGTTGACCTCTCTGTGTCAAATGCACAGGCAGACCATCTAACAGGCAACCCCCTCTCTGGGGCTAGTCAGAAGCTTTCTTCTTCCTGTATTCTGTACTAAGTTCAGGTCCTTCCTATGCTCAGCAGCTGTGTGCAGGAGCTAGTACGAGTGGAGGGGGAGAACCACTGTCAGTGTCTAGGGAAAGCTGGTCTAAGTATGGCTTTTCAATCATTTATGAATTCAGTCATTGCCCTCAGATTTATTTTCTCTCCACTTCCTTCATTCATAATTCCTAAAGATAACCAAGTGCCTGCTGTGGGATAAAACTAGCTTCATTGTGGGTTCCAGACACCTAGAAAACCCACCATTATAGACTTTTATGAAGGGGTACAGCTTTACAGGAAACTACTTTTAGACAAACCTAATTAGACACAAATCAGAGACAGGAAAGCAAGAAAAGAGAAATGAGGCTGTTTCTAGAATTACAGTTAAGACATCACCACGGATGCAGGATGTTCCTACAAATTCATGCCTTTTCCAAACCTGACTTGTTTAACCATCAGAAAAGCCAGTTTCCAATGCTGAAGAAAAAGATGCTGAAACCAGTTTTTATGTATATTTAAAGTTTAGGTATTTTATGTGTAAATTTGCGCTTGTTAATCACTATTCTAATAAAGGAAAATAAATCAGAAAGACATTTTTTAAATCTCTGAAAAATACAAGTTTAAGAATAAAATCATTGCTTATGCTTAAATCAAATGGTATGGAAAGGTAGCTCAATTTGTTTGACCTGCTGACATATAATCATAGTCTTTCTTCTCAAATTTGATTGGAACACGGAGCTGACATTTTTATATCTAAGTAAATTTAGCATAAATACTGTAGCCCAACTTTTCCAATGATTTTCTCCTGCAAGTTTCATCACAATCCTTTCTTTAGAAAGAAGGAAAGAATACTGTGGTTGTTTTGTTCTTTACAGTGACATTGCATAATGAAAATTATATAATGAACATAGCAGGGCAAATGCAGTATTGGGACTGACCTCACTTTTGTAAAAATAATAAAAATACAAATTGAGCAATCAGTCAGTAAGTCCCAAGATTTGGGAGAAGCCACAAAGGGGAAATAAAAAATTGGTGGATCTTACCTTAATTTCTCACGGGGCTACCAGTTTCTTTGACCCATATTTAGATATGGTTTGGAGAGTGGGAAATGTACCTTTCTGTTTTATCTTTCGTTAATTCTTGCCTTCTTTATCTATCCCATCCACAAAGGTAGACTAAGCACACAAGTAGATTCTGTCCAATCCAGAAATTTAGGCTGATGCAATAATGAAAACAGCATAGAGGTGAACTGACCCATCTCTCGGGTTTTGTCCTGTCCCTTTCTCCTCCCTGACTGTTTAGGGAAAGGGGTGATCCTGGGCAATGGGCAATGCTGCTGCCTTCATCATCAGTTGTTTGCAGGGCCAACACCCTTACACCTGTGGTATCATGTTGGATTGTTTCTGGGAAATTAGAGGTGGGGTTGGTGTGTTTTAAAGTTTGCGTCCCTCACACATTATTCATATGTTGAAAAATAACCCCCAGGTAAGGATATCAGGAAGCAGAACACAGTTCAGTCATGAGGATGAAGCTCTCAGGAGTGGGGTTAGTGCCTTATAAGGTGCCCGAATGCCCCTTCCACCTCATGAAGGCACAGTGAGAAGGCACAATTTATGAGCAAAGTGGCCACACCAGATCCTAAAGCTGCTGGCACCTTAATCTTAGACTCCCTCGCCCCCAGAACTATAAGAAATGGATTTATTACTGGTTATTTAAAAGTTATTCATTCTAGGCTGCTTTGTGATAGCAGCCCAAACACAACGATACACAAGAGCCTTACATTCTAGTTACACTTTATATCCCTGAAAGTCCCTACAAACTGATCATTGTGCCATCTGGAAAAACAGTTTCCTATACAAGAGCCTAGTGACTGAACTTCTACTCAAGTGGGTAACAGGGACAATGATTCCAGTCTTGACCTCTCTGAGTCAAATGTACATGGTTCCAAACACTACAGTGTGTAAATATTCCTCTTCCCTTCAGACACTCCATCCTCCAGGGTGGCCTCTGCTACCTCCTGCTCCACTGAGACTGATTATAAAAAGAAAGAGATCATATATTAAGCATGTTGGCCTGGAGGAATGACGTATTTTATTAGCAAACAATTCACTTTTTGAGCGTTTGAAAATGAGGTGCATTAAGATGCTTAGTGCTACCACAACGGCATGAATATCCACCTGAACCACAAAAGCGTTGTGCAAGAAAGATCTCTGTTTACTTTAGGTTTGTTTATTTAAAAACTCAGTCCAAAGCAGCTTATTAAAATTTTTAAAATATTATGAGACATGAGAATTTGAAGGTCTGTTCTTTCAATGATCAATAAATAACATTATTTAAGGTTGAAAGCACCCATTGCACAGTAGTTTGTGAGGGCTTTCGTAATAAACGATCTCATACTGAATAATTTAACCAACAAAGAGGTATCATCTCACAGTTTTGAGGCCACCAGCTGGAGATGATAGTGTCATCGAGGTAGAGAATGGTAGAGCAAAGGAGCCAGGGTTGCAGGGTGTTTTTTTAGGGAAGTGGAGAGAATGAGCAGTGCACACCTTGCACTTGCACATCTACCCCACGTCATCATCACACACGGACCTCACGTTACCCTCATACTCTCCCACCCCACTGCCAGCCTCATGTGCACACCCGCCTTCCTCCCCCACAGAGCCATATGAAAGGCATGGATTGATGCCTCCTCCAGGGCTATATCACCTTTCCAGGAGGGAACCTCCACAGGGGGAGGGAGTAAATAAAACAGGCCTGCTGCAAACCCAAAATTTCTTTGGTGTCATGTGGTTTGTCATCCTTAAATTATTATACAATGAAGATTCTAGTTCATAAAGTAACTATGTTGGTTAGATGGAAATAATACTGACTCAACTAAAACGAATACTAATTAATACAAATAGTACTTAAATTCATTGCCATCATTAACTCTGTCACTTCAGAGATGGCCCAAGTTTATCTGCATACTCATAACACCCCCCTGACATACAGACTTGGACCACTGGGTGGCATCCAGTATGGTGAGAGAAGCATCTGGATGCTCACTGTATCCAGGGCGAATGTCAACTGCCAGGGAAGAGCAGTTCTGCGGCCAGTTGTGTAGGGAGATGCAGCAGGTGCTGCTTGTTCACTCAGCCTCCTTCGGACTAACTTTTTACTGATCCCTGGAGGGCTCATGAGGAATCTGTACCTCATCAGATTCAGTAAGGCACCGACATGTATGTCGATCTCTCTTTGCTAACTCAGAGCTAAACACCCTTTTCCTTGACTTGTTCTGTCCCTTTATACCATCGTTTCACAGTTCTTTTTCACTTGTGACATTTATGCAAAGGCTAGATCTATTTAAAGATAGAGGATGGGTTCTGAACACAATCCTTTAATGTTTGTTTCATTGTAAGTAGTGTTTGCTTCTGTAGCAACTCATCTATTAAAAGTTCTGTAACTTCCAGGGTATTATGTAAGTCAAAGTGTGAGATGATTTTACTCAGAGGGATCCACACATTTTAGAAGAATGGGTTAATCTTGATGTTCAGGGCTATTTTTTCCAGCATCTGGGATTCATATGAATGCAATCCTTCTCTTAGCTTCTTCTCCACCACCGCCCTAGGTGTCTTCCTGGCTTCTGGGCTAGATACATTATCTCAGCCTTTTAAGATTGGAGGGCAATAATAAGGCAAAATAATCTTAAATTTATGGAATGTAGAACCAATTCCCCACCTCTCATGAGGTTATCCTGACGATAATAACAAACACCTTAAAGTATACTGCAGTTTATAAATTTAATCCCTTGAGAATGGCCTTAAACAAATAAAGGAAAAAGAAAGATACCTAGCAGCTATTCAATATTTTTTAGAACAAATTAAGTGACATTTGGGTATGAAAATGTGAGGCTTTCTAGACTCTTAAACCATTCCTACTTCATTTTATAAGAGCAGTGTTTTTGCTCTTGACTCTCAAAAATCTAACCCATAACAGTGACTCTCTCCTCATTTTCTTATGGTTTCACAGACCATTGTCAAAACTCTCAAGATAGTGTGTGAGGTTTTGTCTGGTGACCATGATGGTGGACCGCCCCGGATCCCTTTTAGCACCTTTCAGTTTCTCTATACGTACATTGCTGAAGTGGATGGGGAGATCTCTGCATCCCATGTGAGCAGGATGCTAAACTACATTGAACAGGAAGTGTAAGTAAACTTTATCGATTAAAAGTGAAAATATGCTAGGAACAATAATGTAGGAGAACAAACTGCCATAAGGCTACAACATATAGCCTCAACTTATAATGGCTTGACCTACAATGTTTCCATTTTTTGATGGTACAAAAGCACTATCATTCAGTACAAACGAATTTCAAAGTTTGAATTTTGATCTTTGCCTGAGATCGCAGTATGCAGCACAGTAATCTCCACAGCGTGCTGCGAGATGTAGGTCTCAGCCAGCGTGACAGCGGTGGTGAGAAACACCCACATTCTACAGTGCACTGCATTGCCAAGCCAGGAGTAATGTTCAGCAGGTGAGGTATATTGACTGCAGTTTTAAAGCTGGGCATGAGGGTGGACACCCGTAATCTCAGCTACTCAGGAGAGAAGTATCACAAGTTCAAGGTCAACCTTGGCAACTTAATGAGATTCTTTCTCAAAATAAAAAATGTAGGTCTGGGTATATAGCTCAGTGGAGCAGCACCCTTGGGTAAATCTCTAGTGCCACTAAACTCCAAAAAAAACAAAACAAAACAAAACAAACAAAACAAAAACCAACAACAACTAATGCATTCTCAACTTATGATAGGTTTATCAGGATATAACCCCATCATAAGCAAAGCAGCATGTATTATATTGTTCTGGGAGCACAGAAGTATTGTGAGACACATGAAATACGGATCTGAAAAAGATAGGAAAGAGGCCAGGATTCTCGGAAGGGTCAGCAGTGGCAGGAGCAGTGGGAATGTAACAGAGGCAGAATCCCAAGCTACACCCAGACCTACTGAATCTGAGACTTTGGGGGCGGAGCCAGGAATCTGTGCCTCAGCAAGGCCTCCATCTGCCTCTGGCTCGCTCAGGACTGGCTAATGGAGAAGGAGGATGGAGGAGGACAAGAATGGGGGAGGAGAAAGGGAAGTTGGAATTGGAGAAGGGAAGAAGGAAAGAGGGGAAGTAGGCAGTCAAGAGTGAAGAGAGATTACAGGGCGGGAGCAGAAGCAGAATTTGGAATGGGTTGTTTGCATGTTGTCCTTCTTACCATTAATTACTAAATGAACT
The DNA here is from genome assembly GCA_004027205.1 of Ctenodactylus gundi. NCBI lineage: Eukaryota > Metazoa > Chordata > Mammalia > Rodentia > Ctenodactylidae > Ctenodactylus > Ctenodactylus gundi. The sequence goes on along the minus strand of PVKB01003209.1, from coordinate 177,084 downwards.
AATTCCAGATATCCATTTTTCCTAACAGAATTGGTCCTGATGGTTTAATCAAGGTGAATGACTTTACCCAAAACCCCAGAGTTCGGCTGGAATAAAAGTGCAATTTTGCTAACTTTTAAAGGAAGATACGAAGATAATCGTAATTCAGATGGCTGAACGATATACACCATCCAAAGCCAATTTTCTTGTACCACTGGCACACACCAATAAATAATTAGGGAAACATATGAAATTAGAAATGTGTGGAATTAGGATGTAAAATTGTAAGAACAAAACACCTAAAGTTACTGGGGGATTAGTGACCTGGTGTCTGTCCCATGTGGATACAGAGTAAGAGCAGCTAACAAGCCTGGACAGAAAGCACATCTCAACCTATAGCTAGACTTTATAATGGAAGAACACTAACCAGACAGTTCTGATGATCTGGGACTCCCAGGAGTAATGTAGATGAACTTGTACATGGGCAATCAAGTTCACGCTAGCTCTTGGCTCCATCTGTTGGTACTGTGGACATTCATCCCTTCATTTAGTCACAGTATTTACTGAGGTTAGCCATGTCCAGGAAAAGGGCCGACACAGTCCAACTAATTTGCATGTCATATAAAAAACTTTTTGGTGATTTGTTTTCCTAAACTTGATAACCTTAGCCAAGAACTTTATTGGCTGCTGGCCATGTACAAAGAAATCACACCTGCATTCTGCCCTCAAGGAGCATGCTGTCTAACATTATTAAGACATGAACATAAGTCACTTAGTGCAAGTGACCCTGAGAAGTACGATAATGATAGAATCATCCAGAAATTACTACTAAATTTATGTTGTGGGCTGAAGGAATGGCACAGCAGTTAAAGCGCTTGCCTTATAAGCACAAGGCCCTGAGTTCAATTCCCCAGCATCACATAAAGCTGAACATGGTGGCTCACATCTGAAATCCCTGCACTCAGAAGTCTGAGGCAGGTGGATTATTCTGAGTTTGAGTTCAAGGTCAGCATGGGCTAAAGCAGTGAGTTCAGGACCAGCCTGAGCTACAAAGCTAGATCCTGTCTCAGAAAGAAGAAGAAGAAGAAGAAGAAGAAGAAGAAGAAGAAGAAGAAGAAGAAGAAGAAGAAGAAGAGGAGGAGGAGGAGGAGGAGGAGGAGGAGAAGGAGGAGGAGGAAGAGACATTAACAGAAGATTTTCCCAGTACCACTGCATATGTAACAACAACCTCTAGGGAAATCCTATGAATGAGTGCAAGATCTTCTGACAAGGTCTTACAGATTTTCTTCCTTGAAAAAAAGCAGATGATGCAGGGCCTGGTGGCTCAGGCCACTAATCCCAGCCCACTGGGAAGCTGAGGCAGGAGGATCACAAGTTTGGGCCCAGCCTGGACAACTTAGCAAGTCAGCAAGACCCCATCTTAAACAATAATAATAAAAAAAAAGGTTAGGTATATAGCTCAGAGTAAAGGTCCCGTGTTCAACCCCCAGGACAGCAAAAGAAAAGGAAAGAAAGAAAGAAAAGAAAGAAAAAAAGCAGATGAGGTAAAGAGGCTGTGACTAGAGTTCTAACTCCAGCTATGCCGATGACACCAGGTTGGCCCCCGCTACCTATAATGCTACTACACTGTAAAAGTTGGTTTTGCTCAAAAATCATTTTAGCTAGGATGTCAGAGCTAGCTGTTAACATTCAGAGATGAGCAGTTTGCCTGTTCATATCTGCAGGTAAAAGATGATTGTGACAAGAAGTTATAATGAACCCTTGATTTCTACCTGCAATGCAGCAATTAGAGGGATGGAAACAAGCTGGGCCCAGTGATTACAGTTCTGTAATCCCAGTGCTCTGGGAAGCTGAGCCAGGAGGATCACAAGGTTGCACCCAGCCTTGGCAGTTTAGTGACTTAGTAAGACCACTTCAAAATCAAAAACAAAGTGAGCTGGGGAAGTAGCTCAATGTGAAGGCCCTGGGCTTGATCCCCAGTGACACACACACACACACACACACACACACACACACACACACACACAAAGTGGGGGTTGGGGCTTGAAACAAGTCATGGGTCCATGGGTCCGCGTCAGCAGCAGGTGGACAACTGCTGCCGCCAGCTTGTCCCAGCAATGTGGCCCATCATTTCTATTCCCTCTGGGACCTAAGGCTATTTGAAAGGCTGAAGCATTGCAGGTGAAACCCAGCGCTGTAATTTACTGGGGTTAGAGAACAAATGAAATTATTCAGTAGGCCTCAGTTTCTTTCACTATGACCAAAGACTTGAAATATGGTCTTGTGCCAGACGCAGTGATACAGGCCTATTACCCTAGTACTCTAGGGGACTGAGGCATAAGGACCTCAAGTTTGAGCTCAGCCTTTAGTGATTTAGTAAGACCATGTCTCAAAAAGTAAAAGAAATGGAAGGGAGATGTACCCAGAGGCCATGGGTTTGATTCTCAGTGCCAATTTTGCCTAGGAATAGGAATTAAAGAGAGAGGCAAAGGAGATAGCCCTAACTTGAAAGACCTTAAAATTACAAAAAAAAATTCATAATCACAACAAAGAAAAGTGTTCTTCATACATTTGGAAAATCAGATTGAAATCAGAGACCTAATCTCTATGGACCTAGGTGAGTGAGACTAATGGAATTCCAGCCATCAAGTGTATACTGGGGACATGGACATAGCTCAGTGATCAGAGCTCTTTCTTAGCAGTGTGAGGCCCCAGATTCATCCCCCAACACTACATAGTAGCTGGGTATGGTGGCACAAGCTGTAATTTCAGCACTCAGGAGGCTGAGGCATGAGGACTGCTGTGAGTTCAAGGCCAGCCTGGGCTACATAGTGAAGTTACGATCGGCCTGGACTACAGAGCTAGATCCTGTCTCATAAAAAAAGTATACTGGACACAGTCATGAAGTTATTGGCAGCACTGCAGCCATCAGTGGAGATTGTGCATATCGAGCAAGGCCACAGCTGCACTGCCAGCTGCTGCTCTGGTAAGCCAACACATGGTCCCACCAGGTTTCTCCCTGTGGCAAGGCTTCCACTAAGCTATGAATACTGCTAAGTCATAGGTACTTACCAAAATCAGTCTTCATAATAGATCTGCTGATCAACCTGTTTTTGTAGTCACCTCAAGGTTGGAAAACAGCTTTACTCTTGACCAAGTCTATGCCATATCAACAATATTAGAAACTACACTAATGAGAATAGTCAACATTAATTAAGCACTATTTGCAATCCACTGTATAGAAGGATTTACATATTTGTAATGTACATATTTGTACATTCTCAAAATTTTCTTTACAACTAGACCTTGTGAAGTCAGTACTACTATTCCCATTTTATAAATGAAGTAGTCTTAGATAAAGTAAGTTGCTCAATGTCACTGGTGAGAAAGAATTTGAGTCCAGCTCTGCTGACTCCAAAGCTATGCTATCTTGTATGCATGCTCAGTGCTTACCTACATATGAATTTCCCTTCAGGAAAAATCCCTGAGAACTTAAGGAAAGGATTTAAGTGGAAATAGTTTATTTGGGAGGTGATACCAGGAATAGTGAAAAGGGAGAAGAATATGTTAGCTTTGTGTCATTGTGACTAATTACCTGAGAAACTCAACTTAAAGGAGGACACATTTATTTTGGCTCCTGGTGTCCAGGGTTAAGCCCATGCCCCCTGGCTCTGTGGAGAGAGAGAATATCATGGTGGAGAAAAGCCATTCACCTCACGGTGGCCAGGCGGTAGAGGGTGAGAAAGCCACGGAGGAGGGGCTAGGGATTAGATGTGACCCTCAAAGGCACTTCCTATGATTTCTTCCCTTTAAGTAAGTTCCACCTCCTGTCTCTATCATCTCCCAATAATGCAATCAAATTATGATCTTATCAATGGATAACTGAGCGCTGCTCCCAGAAGCATTAACTTTCTGCATTTCTGGCTGCCTAAGCTTTTTCCTTTTGTTCCAGAAAAATGGTTCTCAGGCAGGAGGTCATCGTGTTCCCAAAAACTAGCCATGAGCATTTGTCACTGTGCTTTATAGGAATTTTAATAAAGTTTTAACTTTTTTTTGAGGCAGGGTCTCACTCTGTAGTCCAACCTGCTTCTGAACTCACTGTGTAGCCCAGACTGGCCTCGAATTCACAGCAATCCTCCTGCCTCAGTCTGCTCAGTGCTGGGATTACAGATGCGTATCACCACACCCAGCTTATGTGGTGCTGGGGAATTGAACTTGGGCCTTGCCTTGCTAGGTGAGCACTTTAACAACTGTGCTATTCCTCCAGACTCTAAAGTTCCAATTTTTAATCACTATTACTGTTTCTCTCCTGGGGTCAGCCACAGTCCACCTGGCTATAGGGCAATTAGTGAATGATATGGTATGGTATTAAAGTTCTGCCTGACCCACAAGCCTTCTACATTGTCTCCACGTACTCATTTCTTTCTTACAATGAAATCATTCCAAAGGCTCTCCCGAGCCTTGCTGTCAGCAGACTCTTGTCATCCCCATCCCATTGGTCTTCCTATGAGGTGTGTGACTAAAACTTATGATGAATGTTTAAAAAATTTATGACAGCACAAGGCACGTTGTCATTTGTCCCACTCAAAACCCTCCCCTTCACTTCAAACACACTCATCCCACCATTCGTGCCACTTTCTAAAGTAGTTCTGGAAGTCTTCTAGTGCATCTTCGATTGTGCTGTCGCAGCTGCCTTAATAGCCTGAGTTCATTCAAAATGTTTGCCTGTCACTGTCATTTAGATTTTAGTAAAGAGCCAGAAGTTCCACAGTACCAGATTCAGTGAACAACGTGGATGAGGACACACCATAGTGTTTCTAGGAGCCTGCCTTTTGGTTGGATGGCACTTGGCAGCAACATTCACATTTTTCACCACATCTCATAAAGACACTAAAGAGGACTTCCAGAGCTGCTTTAGAAAGTGGCGAGAACAATGGAATATGTGTTTGAAGCAAGGGGGAGTATTCTGAGGGGAATTAATGGCAATATGTCTTGTGCTGTAATACATTTTTAAAATTTAAACATTCCCTATATATTTGGATCACCTCTTGTAATCCTGCCCAGCAATATTTGAATCCTAGGATGACCCCCAGCTAGGCTGTCAAACTGAGTTCCTTGGAACAGATGGCTTGTATTTCTTCCTTAAAAAGAAAAATAGTTATGAAGCAATAAAAATCAGTGTTTTATAAAGAAAAAGAAGTGGGTTCTTTCTTTCCTGAAGTAAGCTATTTTGGTTAAAGTTAAGCCTATAGATACATTTAAAGCTTCAGTGGCAAAAGTAAAGATCATGGCTCAATTCCACTTTCACTATTGTCTCTGTCTTTCTTCACCTTCTTCAATAAAAGACTACCATCGCTAGTAGGTCACTGACTTCTGGAATCACCAGGACCCTGCAACAAAAAGAGCTAGACATTCGGTATGAAAGGCTAGCTTTGGATGATGTTAGAAGAAAAAATCTTAATCTGAAATCCTTGGAACATATCCTCAACATCTCTGACGTTATTCCATGTAAATATGTTTCTGAAATGTGCACATTAGCATTTTCCCTCAGGAAGACTCGAAAAGCATATAGCATACTCTCATAATTGTATATGATCTCAAAAGGTCAAAAATCTTTTGGTTAGAAATAGCTCCAGAAAGCACCAAATGGCGTGAGGCAAGGCAACAGATACTGTTCCATTTCTTTCCCAGTGAACGAGCTCATGTACCCTATCTGTGACATTATTCATAGCCTTTTTCTGAATCATATATTCTGGCTACAAATCTATGCTTTTAATTTAGGTCTCCACATCTTGCAACTTTAGTTGTCTCTTATAAACTGGAACATGCCAAACATGAATGCAGACTTTCAAGCTTTGGAGGCGTCATTGGTCTAATATGCTGAGTTATAGAAGACTGATTGGAACAAGCAGGGATGCATACTCAAAGTACCAGAAGGAGCAAAACTCCAGATCTGGATTATGAGACTAAGCCTGGATAATTCTGAATTTCATGTATTCAAGAAACTATCATCCCTTAGCAGTCCAAAGATGGAACATTTACCTAAAAAATTTTTAAATTTCTATGATATGCAAGACATTGTGCTAGGCACTGGGGACACGTCTCTGAATAAAGTTAGGTCTTGGCTTTCACGGAGCTTAAATTCTACTTGGGAAGACAGACATCACAAAAATAATCACATCATTATAATTGAAAGAAATGATGCTATTTCATCCTAGTCCAGAGGCATGAGGTTCAATTTGAGGAATCAGGATGGAGAGGTGGAAGGCAAGCCTTTCTGATGAAGTCACCTGAGGGCAAACTCAGAAGCCCACTGCATCAGCTATCACAGATAACAGAAACATATATCTGTGGTCCACATTCCATGGCCCAGCTCGACTCAAATACCCAGCAGCTTATTCAGCTTTTTCTCAAATGACTTCAAAATAACTCCCAAATAACTAGCTAGTTTACATTTTTCTCATAATAAAATTGGAGGAAATGGGTCCAATGCAATGAGGATCTCTCCACATTGTGTATCTCTGGATACACAACTCAGAAACTGGGACCAATGTAAGTATCTACCTCTTGAGTTACTCCCCAAATCTATAACCAACGACCAACCATTTCACTTCCCATCTATCTTCTTTATTTCTCATCACCTCTCCAACCCACAGCCCCAAGTGCTCTAATATTGGGTCCAGACTCTCTATCAGTCTGATCACGGAGGGAAACAGAAAAGGCTCAGCACAAGTTTTGAAGGTAACTGACAAGAACAAGAAAATCACCAAGGGGACACCCAGGGACAAGCAAACCAATATCCATAAGACTTAAGGGACTAGGGATGGTAATGTTTTATTGGATTCTGGAGAGAACTGGAGCTCCTGTGTCTCCCGAAGGAGCTTTAGTTGCAGAGAGCCACTGTGTTAGCCAGATGGTACTGAGATGAAGGCACATTCAATTTCTTACCTCCTCCTCCTCTATCTCTGTTGATTATTTCTCCTTCCCAAGGCAAACCAGAAACCAGAGGACAAGTCTGAGGGATGTCATCTTTACAGCTCAGTCCCTGGGACAAGAAGGGCAGAGGGGAGGAGAGACCTTACATCCAGGCATGCCTTTACCCCTAAAACACCCTCTATGTCTAAATTATAAAGGTCCAGATGGGAAATAGGCTTAGTGAGCCTTAGGGTTTCGGTGGTAAGTTCTCAACTCTGCAGTTGTAGCAGAAAAGCAGCTATGGGTAATACACAAGTGTGACTACAGCAGTAATACATGGTGCCTGCCAAAGTGAGGGTGGGTCTTCCCCACCTAAGTCTGTTTGGACACACGCGGATCCCCTCTGAAACATCCATACAGACATCTCCAAATAATCTTTCGCCAGGCGTGTAAGTATCCATTCCACCTAATTCAGTGAAACTGTCTCACATATAACCAAAAAAAGAAAAAGCACTAAAACATTCTTTAGAAGTTAGCTGTTTATTCCTCTTAAATAGCCTCGTCTTCCCCTGAGAATTACTGTTTTTAGCATTTCAGCTGTCAGGATTACAACATTCAGGATTTTAATTTTTGGGAATGTGATTTGGGGAATTTTAGACTTCAAGGATTTTGATTTTCTGGGATTCCACATTTGAGATATTGGCATTTTGGTATTTTGCATTTCAGGATTATGATCTACATTGGTTCCAATAGAACTTTATAATAGATACATATAATTTTCACATAATGAAAAATAGTTCTTTTGATTAACAAAACTATTCAAAAATGTAAAAAAAAAAAACCCTCTTATAAGCTGAATAACAACAACAACCAAAGTGGTGGTAGATTGGATTTGGTCAGGAACTATAGACTGGGGACTCTTGCTACAGACTGAAGCCAACCATCTTTGTGAAACATCAGTTAGTTCACCATGTTTTCAGTCAGGCATGGTGGCTGTACCTGTAATCTCAGGCTGAGGCGGGAGGATCACAAGTTTTAGTTCAGCCTTAGCAACTCAGCAACCTAAGGAGACCTTGTCTCAAAATAAAAAAATTAAAAGAGGGCAAGGAATGTGGTACAAAGGTTCCACATTCAATTCCAAGTACTGAAACACAGATACAACAATAACCCCACTGTGTCCCTGCTGGAATCTTCAGACATTTCCATTGCCTCTAGGACAAACTCATCCAACACTCGGCCTATGGGCTACATGTAGCCCGGAGGGCTTTGAATGAAGTCCAACACAAATGCACAAATTTTCTTAAAACATCATAAGATTTTTGTTATTGTTATAAGTCAATTGTGCAGTTCTTTGGCACAAACTTTGTAGACTAGGTATGTCCAACCACAGCCAAGGCTATTTGAAATGCTGAAGTATTGCAGGTGAAACCTGGCACTATAATTTACCATTATCCTGTGAATTTTGGCAACATTTTTTATGACTTGATTGAGTAATTCTAGAGCTGTGGACTGCACAGGTGGCAATGTGGACTGTGCAGGGGAGGGCACAGAGCAGTGCTAACGCCACCTCTAGTGCTGGCAGTACACAGTCAAAAAGAAACCTGTGTGTATCAGACTTTATAAGCACTTGTGCAGATTGCCAAGTAAAACAGGAATTACTGATAAGAGTATTTCAATCCACCTATACATATGTGTACATGGATGTTTACTGCTATTAAACATATATATATATATATATATGTTTTCTTATTTCACTAGTAAATGTGGACTTACATTCTTTTGTTTTAGTAATATACTAATTTTAAAATGAAGTTTGAGGGCTAGAAGTGTAGCTTAACAGCTAAGCCACTTGCCTAGCAAGCACAAGGCCCTAGGTTTGATCCTCCAGCACCACATAAGACAGGTGTGGTGGCACACACCTGTAATCCCAGCACTCGAGAGGCTAAGGCAGGAGGATTGCCATGTGTTCAAGGCCAGCATAGACTACAAATTGAGTTCAGGACCACGGTGGACTATAGAGTGAACTCCTGTCTCAAAAATAAATAAATAGGAAAATTTTGTTACTTACATACATTAATTGTCTTATGTATTACATATGTGGCCCAAGACAGCTCATCTTCATTTAGCACGGCCCAGTAAATCAAAACGTTGGTCATCCATGTTCTAGGATAGTAAGCCAAATCGTTAGCCTATGAGAACTTTAATGTTTGACTTCTACACACATTCCATCCTTACTGTCTATACTCCACCACACAGGCCTCTCTATGCCCTCTCCTTATGTTCAGAATACTCTTTCCTCACATTCTCCATCAAATTCACTTTCAGATCTTAGCCGATTGCACACTATTTACAACAGCAAATAGCCCAAAGTGCATATGTGTGAGGGGGACATAGAGTGTAACATCATGCAGCAATTTTATAACTGTAGACTTTTGAGAAAGCAGTGCTGATAAGATGTTAAGAGAAATCACATCTTAAAACTCTGAGAGGCTGAGGCAGGAGGATCCCAAGTTCGAAGCCCACCTTGGTAACTTAATAACTTGGTGAAATCCTGTCTCAAAATAAAAAATAAAAACTGGGCTGGAGTTGTAGTTCAGTGTGAAAACCCTGGGCTCAATCCCCAGTAACACACACACACACACACTCACACACACACACACACACACACACACACACACAGACACACATAAAATCACATTACAGTAATGTTTATCTTATTTATATCATACTGTTGAAATACACATACTTACACAGGTGGAAAGGAGTCTGGAAGAGAATGCACCAAACTGTTAGGAGAGGTAGTCCCTAGGTAGCAAGACAATGGGTGATTTATTTATCTTTTCTAAAAATAAATATGTATTCAGAAAATGCAGCATTTTAAAAAGTCAACTAAAAGTGGTGGCAGACACATATAATCCCAGCACTCAAGAATCTAAGACTGAAGAATTCCTGCAAGTTTAAGGCCAGCCTGGACTACTAGTGAGTTCAGGACAGCCTGGCTGATACAGTGAGACCCTGTCTCAAAAAAATACTAAATACCTGAAATCTTAGGTTAATATGTTAAAAACTTATGAGAGGCGTGGGGAAGAAAAGAAGAGAGTTTCACAGCCTAATTAACTTCAAAACTAAATTCACTAAATAATCAGTTTTCAAAAACTCCTCAGTGTGAGTGTACAATAATACATTGGTAGACAGATTTTAGTTATTCGGTTTTACTGTTAATTGTAATACTTTTTTTTAAAAAGGTAGCTCTTTTTCCCATTAAAAGAGATCACCTGAGTCAATTTTCCCCCAACTAGATTATAAAAGCATTAACCTAAAACACCATGCCTTCAAAAACAATGACTTATCCCTAGTACAAGGAGTGCAGCTTGTCAATAGTAAGAATACTAAGTCTTTCAAGAGCAGTAATTACCTTGTCAGGAGAATATGCAGCTATGCAAGCGTCTGCATGCATTAAAACACAATCCTAACGTGCGCCGTTTTGAGACCTGGCCACAGTACTTTTTAAACTGCCATCAAAATTATGCAAAAACAACAATACTGACGTTGGCTTTTTACTGCATATAATGAAATAATTTAAAACGGTACACAAAATTTGCTAAAGACTAACGAGGTAAAAATCAAGAGCAGAGCTCAATTCCTTCTTAAATCTAGTCTCAACCTTTTTCGGCGCCAGCCGGTGCTCCACCTAAGGCCTGAGGTCAACCCCGGGTGTTCAGTGTTCAGCGTGCAAGGCCACGCCTCCGCCCAACGTCAGGTCGCAACTCCTCGCCCCGCCCCCAGCCGGCCCCGCCCCTCCCGCCAACCCTGCCGCCTTCTGTGGGCCTCTCCCGCCGTGGCCGGGTGTGACGAGCCGGGAGACGGGTCGGCTGCGCACGTCCAGAAGCCAGCGGGGCGCGCGGGGAGGAGGCGCGGCACTCGGCGGGCGCCGTCGCGGAAGAGGAAGTTGGGGGGCGGGCCGAGGGAGGGCGGGAGCCGCGGCGGTTGATTGCTTTGGTCGGGTGGCTTCTTTTCCCCTGATCTGAGCTTCTGAGGCTGCGAGAAGAGATGGTCAGGTCCGGATCTCGACCTGGCCAGGTGAGGGCTGGGGACTGAGGTGTCCACCGTGGGGGTGGCGAGGGGTTGAAGGGGTTCTCTTGCTGGCGACGTATGAAACGGCTTGATAATAAAAACAAGGACGGTGCAGCTTCCCTGAAAATGGGACCGGAGACTGTCTCGAGGTAGCCCGGTCGTGGCAGCTGCCCACCTGCAGGTGTGCGTTCCGTGCTAGTCTCCGGCGGGCTTTGGTGTCAGGCCCTGTGGAGTTCCAGCAATCGCCGCTGGTCGGGTGACAACCCGGTCCTGGTTTCCACCTCTCCTAGCTTCAGTGCCCCCATCCCGTCCAGCTTCTTGGCTTGTCCACCCGCTCGGCTTTAGCCCATCCTCTAACCCTATAGTTAGTACTTCCAAAAAGAGTCGCCAAATTCGTGTCTCTTCCTTTAGTTCTGTCCCTCAAACGCATGCCCCTCATTGCAGCTAAAAGTTCTGCTTACGTATCCGACATAGTGCAAGGTAAATCCCCTTCTTTGGCCTGACACCACAACCATTATTTAGCCTTTTCAGGCCTGCCTTTTCCCATCCTATCCTGGCTGGCACTGCTTAGCCCACTAGGAATCTGGGTGCTCGGTGCCCTTGCCTGCTTCCATGCCTTTCCACGTTCTGGTCAGGCTCCACTCGTTCTGGTAGGCCTGACATGGCCACTTGCTCCTAATCCTTAGCTCAAGGGTGTGCTTCCAGATCTCTTTCCCAACACCTTCCTATCTTCAGCTCTCTTTGACATTCTCTAACTTTATCACATCGCTTTTCAGGCTAGAGATTTTGCTGGTGTGCCGCCACTACTGGATTTTGTCTGTGTCTTTGAGGTCGAGGACGGCACTTGGCATGTAGTAGATTTTCAAACAACTGTTCCTCAGAAGACCCCACACTACAAGTGCTTGTTCCTTAAATACAGAAAGCTTTTTGGGGGTGAGGGTGGGGCAGGGGTATCTTTTTCTCCATTTATCGACGTACCTGTAGTGCTGGTTTCCCCATTAATGTAAATCTTTTGTAAACTTGCCATGAGACTTATTCATGAATGTTTCCACACCAGCCCCATCCTTGTAATTTTTTTTATGTTGAATATCCTTAGAATATATATGTACAGTCAGCACAGAGGAAAAACATGGTTTTTGTAGTCGCCATCACCAGATTTAAATTCCAGTTATGCCACTGTTATTGTAATGGTAAGCAATTAATCTTCTATTCTTATGCCATTAAATTGGTATAAAATCCTGCCTCAAAAAATGGAGAAGATTAAATGAGAGACCTTTGTAAAATACCTACCACAAAGTTTTTTGTTTTGTTTTGTTTAGACAGTATCACACTCTGTGGTCCAGACTGGTCCTGAACTTATGAGGTAGTCATATGGCCCAGCCAGCCTCCTGTGTCAGTGACATAGATGTACAACAAAATTTAGTTCCCTTAAAAACACCTATTTTGCTACAATGCTAATGATGGTAGTTAACATTTAGGTAGTATTATTGTGTGACAGGTATTCCTATAAGTATTTTTATATATGAAATATAATAGCTTTTTAAATGTTGACAATAGCCTTATTAGACATTCATCCGTATAGTATTCTTCTTTTAATAAATGTGAAGATTGGGACATGGAAAGTTCAGATACTTTCCCTGCTAACTGTTTATACAGGTGGTTAGCTGTGGAGGCGGGTCAGCCTTACCTAGCCAATGCCAGCGTCCATTCTTTTGAACATTGTGCTGTACTTGGTAGATGAATAACATGGAGCTACATTTCTAAACTTTAGGTTTACATTTCACAGGGATAATGACAGCCCCTAGGGTGTGAATTAAGTGGAGATGAAAGGAAAGGCCCTAATAAACTGAATCTTCCTTCAAAGGTAGTATTGTGCACTGTTTTGAAACCTGGTAGGTTTCAAAAATTTAATAATTTAATAAAAATTAGCAAAAATTAACAAAATTTAAAAATTTTTGAAAGCTAGTGGAGGTAAGTAGGAAATTAAAATAGATTCTCTCCTTCATTGGGCTTTGATACACCTTTCTGAAGAGCAGTTTTACAGTTTCTATAAGAAACTATTCTTTAAAACAAACCATGTATTATATCACTTCCACTTGAGGGAACATGAACCATCAAATTTTTTGATGTTAATATAGAAAAAGATGCAAAAGTAAAAGACCATAAGATTAAAAATTTTAGTAGATGTAAAACCTGAAGACCCTGGTAGCAGAAGAACAGATCAAGTGCCTGAATCTTGGTTTTTACTGAAGGAAACATTGCTTCTTGAAGAAATGACCAACTTTACGGCCCAGGCAAGAACGTTATCACATGTACTTGGGTACATCAAACTACAGTGCACAAAAATGAAAACAACAGTGATAGGGATAGGACAATCCACAGAATAAGAGAAAAGATTTAAAAGTCATAAATCTGATTAAAGATAGTATCTGAAATATACCTAAGATATATATATATATTCTCATGGAAAACCCAAAAATGATGATGCCAGAATCCATTCTCTTTTTGAACATTATATAAAACTCATATGCAAAACTCAAAAGCAAAAAGAAATTCAATTAAAAATGAGGGGAGAATTTTAATGGACGTGTCTTTAAAGAAGACGATGACCAACATGTGTATAAAAAGGTGCTTAATATCACTTAGGGAAATACAAATTAAAACCACAGTGAGATCTAACACAAAACAAGCGTGAGAAATAGGAACCCTTGTACACTTTGGTGGTAATATAAATAATGCATCTGCTAAAAAAGAAAAGAGAAAAACTTCCTCAGAAAATTAAAAATAGTACTCATGTGACCCATCCAATCCCAGTTCTGGGTATTCAAAGAATTGAAATCATGATCTTGAGATATTTGTGCTCGTATTTATTATAGCATTATTCACAATAACCAAGAGGTGGGGAAAAAAACATAAGTTTTTTCTTTCTTTTTCTCTTTCTTTCTTTCTTTTTTCTTGAAATAGAATCTTACTCTGTAGTTCAGGCTAGTCCTGTACTCACTAGGTATCCCAGGCTGGCCTAGAAATCATAACACTTCCTGCTTCAGCATCTCAGGTGCTAGGATTATAGGTGTGTGTCACCATGCTTGGATGATGTTGTGCTAGGGACTTGAACCCGGTCCTTGTCTTTGCTAGGCAAACACTTTACCACTGCTTTATTCCTCCAGTCCCCAATCCCTAAATTGCTATGGATGGATGAATAGATAGAAAGTGTCACATACATACAATGAAATATTTTTCTGCCTTAAGAAGGAAGGATATCCTGTAACATGCAATAATACATGTCTTAGTATTTTGGACATTCCTGAGACATAAAACCCAGCACCCAATGGCTGGAGGAATGGCTCAGCAGTTAAAGCACTTGCCTGGTAAGCACGAGTCAAGTGCTAAGTCCCCAAGCTTGATTCCCCAGCAACACATAAGCCACGCGTGGTGATGCACACCTATAATCCCAGCACTCGGGAGGCTAAAGCAGGAGGATTGCCAAGTTTGAGGCCAGCCTGGGCTCCATCCTGAGTTCAGGACTAGCCTGGGCTATAGAATGAGACCCTGTCTTAAAAAAATAAATAAATAAATAAATAAATAAATAAATAAATAAATAAATAAATAAATAAAACAACCCCAACATCCATAACTTGGAGAAAAGGTTTATTTTAACTTACAGTTTCAGGAAGTCTCGGTCTTAACTAGCAGCTGGCAGTGGTGGAAGGGTCTGGCAGAGGCCTAGCCAGAAAAGAAAATGAAAAAGAAAAGAAAAACATGTTCACTGCATGGCAAGAGGAATGAAAATGAAGGATGGCGCCAGCAAGGGCATCATTGTCTCTTCCATGTTGAGTCCCAGGGATTTACCCCTTTTGGGTCAAACCCCAGCCGTCTGCCCATTCTGGCCAGACCTCACCTCTTCACAGCACAAAATCTCAATGGATAAATCCCCAAGGTTGAATCACCCTCCAAACAGAAGGCATTTAGGGCACGTTCAGATCCAAACCAGAGCAACAAGGTGACCCTTAAGGACATTATACCAAGTGAAATAAGCTAGTCTTAAGACAGGTGTGATTCTACTTACGTGAAGTATCTAAAGTAGTCAAAGCCAAAAAAGCAGAGTTAGACTGCTGTAGATGCTGGGAAGAGAAATGGAAATTGCTAGTTAATAGGTATAAAGTTTTGGTTATGTAGACCTAGCCAGTTTTCTGCTTCAGACCCTTGTGCCTGTAGTTAGCAGTGCAGCATTTTGTTGTGGTAGATGTCATGCTAAATATTTTAAGACCATCTTTAAAAAATGAGCTGGATCATCTTATTGTAGAAAGTAAAGAAAAAAGCAAAAATGATGGAAATAAAGTGATAAAGGATCCAACTTGAAGAGGCTCCCACTTATGGAATCTCTGCAATTTAAACATCAAAATAAAAAACAGATCAGAATCCATTGGGTGAAGCAGGAATCTGTGTCTACACTGAACAAATGAACTGGGAACAATTAACTTCCTTAATCAGTTCATTTATTAGTTGAGTACCTATGATAAGTATAGTAAGAATGATGGAAAATTACCAGTTGATAACTCAAGCAGGAATCATCAATGGATTCTAAAAGTACTGGATGAGAGCTTGAGAATAGGGTATCTGCATAGTATCAGTGTAGGTGAGAAGCTGTTGCGTGTGAAGAGCCACAAAATGCTTAATAATTACAAAGGTGAAAATTGTAACTTTACGTGCCAGTTTATATAACAAGTAACAGGAAAAAGTGACATTGTATGTGTCTACTCATAATGCATTGAGAAAGGCACGTGTTTCTGGCAGTGCATAGCCAAGTCTGATTGTGAAAAGCCATCAGAGACATCTAGATGTCCAGAGGAACACTCTACAAAATAACTAACCTCTACTTTTTAAATATGTCAGGTTATAACAGACAATGAGCAACAACCCAGGGAATATTCCAGATTAAAAGAGATCTACTGCAACGAGTGATCCTGCATTGGATCTGGACCAGTTTTTACTTGTAAAGGACAGTATTGGTATAATTGCCAGCATATAAATATAGTCTTTAGATTAATTTACAATACTGTATCAATGTTAATTCCCAGTTTTACAATTATATTAAAGGGCTTTGTTAGGATTTATTTAGGGATACTATATCTGCAACTTATTCTGAAATGGTCAGACAAAAAATGTTGTGAATATACATTGAGAAAACAGCAAATACAAATGCCATATGATATAGAATTTGGCTGAATACATACAGTATTGTTTTACAATATTTTTTTAAATTGAGAAGACCAATATAGTAGTTACAATTTCAGGTTGCTTTATGATATGTAAATTGTTCTTTCTTCTTTTCTAGTACTGGGGGATTGAGCCCAGGGCCTCTGCAATGAGCCACATCTCCAGCTTTTTCTCTTTTTTCTTTTTCTTTTTGAGATAGGGTCTCACTAAGTTGTTCAGGCTGTGATCCTCCTGTCTCAACCTCCAAGATTGCTGAGATTATAGGCAGGTGCTACCATATCTGGCCTAATGAGTAAATTTTTCTTTGTAGATTTTCTATAACATAGTCTCATGTGCTTTTTTGGAAAAGTATGTAGATAACCTTATAATTATGTCATATTTATTGCAGTGTATTTTTTCCCTTATTTTCCAGGGACAGTTAGGAGTGATAGTTACTTTGGAATTTGATGTGGGGTACAGCAACATCTTGGCTTAGATTTTATTATGATTCCAGCTAGGACACTAACCTAGATATAGCAAAGGGTAGGACCCTGAGAGTGTTTTCCAGAGACCAGTGGAGTTGTGGCCCACCGCATCTTTTTTCCTGTGACATTGATTTTCACTGCTCACTTCATGACCCTCCATTAGAGTACAGGTTATCTCAAGTAGTGTAACTCTTAACCACTCAATTAAAATATATATATATATGTATATTCACAGTAGCATTACTAGAAGGGGAATACGTAGTTAAAGCATTAATAGAATGTAACTCCAGGAAATTTGTTCTTTATTGCTCAAAACTATCTTAGGCTGAAATAAGTAAACATCAGAATAAATGAACCTGACAACAGTATATGTTGCGTAGAGTGAGGGGAGGAAATAATTAGGGACCATTGTTTTTTACATTGGCTTAAAAGAATATTAATCTTATCTGATACTGTTAGGAAATTATAAAAATATATATCATTTAAAAATCTCCCTTCCCTGTCCATCCCCCAGATACTCGGTTTCCCTCTTCAGGGGGAGCTATAATTGTCTCTTCAATAACTCCCAAGTTAGTAGAAATGTGAAAGCAAATGCTTGGGTTTTTTTTAAATTCTACATAAAAGGTAGACCACTAATGTTACTGTCAAATTAAAAACTTTAAAGAAAAACAGCATTGCTATATGAGTTGAAAGATTGACAAAATGACATGTAGACAGAGAGGAATGGCACAGTGTTTACGTGCTGGCCTTACTCCCTTTAAAGCATGCGGGTGAATGGAATAAGAATAATAAACTCCCTTTTGTGATTTGAATTATTCTGTATGTCTCAAAGAATTTGGGGGATATAGAACATGTTCAGGGATTGGGTAGAGTTCACACTGTAACTATAACTGATTTGAAATGATCTGTCAGTTTTCTTTTTGACCTAAATAGACTTAAGGAACAAACACCTGTGTTGCTATTCACATCTTATATGGAACAAATTTATTGTGCAATAGTTAACTTGTAATTGTGGATTTTTTTAGGATATCTTATTAAAAAATTAGTAACATTCCACTTACATAAAATGGAGTATTATTCATCCTATAAGGAAAAGAAAATTTTGGTATCTGCTGGAACATGAATGAGGTAGACCATATACTAAGTGAAAGAAGCCATCCAACAGGAGAGCAAATAATGTGTTATTCCATCTAAATGCCATTTCCAGAGTAATCAGGTTTATAGAAAGTAGATTGGTGGTTACAAGAGACGAGGGAAAATGAGGAGAGGAACTTACTATTTGATAAGTAGAGTTTGAGTTTGGGAAAATGGGGGGAAAAAAAAGCCATGAATGATGTAGTGAGTGTTGTCAATATGGCATATTGAAAATATGATAGAAAAATATTTGTATGTCTACTATAATGTAGTACATTATGCCATAGGTATCTTCAAGAAAGTATCCTGGATCTGCCAGACTGACTCAGGGAAAGAAAGGGTAAGTCCTTAAAGAAATTATAACTTCAGAAATTTTTCAGAGTTTTGGGCTGGACTGCGTTTTACCTACCCAAGAAAGCTTAATGGGACCTCTGTTTTCCAAGCTCTGGGGAATAACTTTTTATATCTACTCAGTCATTTTAGTGTTTAGGACTCTGGAAATATCTTCATAATGACCTATTTTACATCGGGTTAGACAAGCTTTTTTTTCTAACCATAGTTGGAAAGAAAATGACCACTTGCTAACGTTTTGAGAAAACAAGTTGAAAAATACAATTAAAAGCATATTAATCTCGTTTTCTAGGACCCATGTGAGAAAAATATCACGTTTTAATACAGATTCTGGCTGTCGCATCCACTCTGATTCAGAAAGTCAGGTAAGCTTAAACTGACTGGCTACATTACTAATTAGTGTCGGGTAGAAGGTAAGAAGCAGGAGTACAGAGGTAGTGTTAATTGCCCTAGGGAAATAGAAAAGCATTTTTTGTTTGCCAATAATAAATTGCTTGTAAATAAATTTATTTAAAATCTCATTCTACACACACACACACACACACACACACACACACACACACACATACACATCCTTTTTTCTTCCCACCTGCGCTACAGTTTTATTAACAATTATATTCTAAATGACTTTCTTCTTACAGGCTGAAACTGTACAAGGCCTCGATGGTTGTGCTGCTTTGCTGAGGGACATTTTAAGAAATGAAGATTCAGGTCTTATTCTCTTAAATGCATCCTTACTGATCACCTTTTCTAAGTGAAGTAATTCTTTTAAGTATTAATAAATGTGTTTTAATTATTAATAGGTTCAGAAGCAACATATTCAGAAAGCAGATGTAATTCCAAATTTTTAGAAGGCAAAAAATATGGATCTACAAAGAAAGGAAGCGAAAAGCATATTATTCCCTCAGTAGTCCGGAAAGAAATCCGTAAGCAATTTTTCCTCTTGTTTATTTGAAGATAATTCTTCTTTAATTCGAGGATTCTGATAAATTATCAGGATTACGCAGTTGCCTTTTATCAATGTGTTTTTGTTTAGGTGTATGTATGTACTTGTGCTTCTCTTTCTCTGCTCGGCTTCTAATTGCTGAGTAGTCAGTTTGCTCACCATCATTTGCTTATTAAGTAAAAAAATAAACGGTGTCTGGGTTTGTATATGAAAAAGTTCAAAATCAGAATGACACTCCAAATGTATATGGTATTATTTGTTCTGTCATTTGTTTCAATAAATAATCACAAATTCATTGCATTTTAGATATTGTAGATAATAATTGTTTTAAATTTTTGTATGTAACCCTTTTTCGTACTGGGCAGTTAGGATACATGATAAATGAGAAGGTAAGAATCCAAGTAGGCTAGATAAGGAAGGACAGCTGTCCAGGTATTTTACACCCTCAAGATGAACTTTCCTGGCTGAATGGAGTGTACTGATTCTGCAAGCAGGTTTTGAGTATGTTGTCTCTTAGAAGCCGGTAGAACAAGGTCATGCAAGTAGAGTAAAAAAGTCTATGGGAGGTATTCTTTTTTAAATTAATATGTGATTCTACACATTCATGGGATACAATGGGATGTTTCAACATCTGTATATAGTGTATATAAATTAAATCAGGGTACAGTGGGAATTTTCAATAGAACTAGCTATAATCATAGTTCAGGTTTGCCAGAAATGTTAACACTTCAGTGCAAAGATAAAGTCCAAGAAGTCATCTAAGACAATGGATATGAAAAGAGTAGGATCCAGGCAAATAGGCCAAATAAATGAAGGTAGAACATTCACAGGACAAGACACTGTTGTTCCAAATGGTCCTGGGTAAGAGAATTCGGGAAGGAGAAGCCGCTTGTTGTAGGCCTTCTACCTTGATGGCTAATGGTATTTAGCCTCATATTTTGTGGACTTACGCTGTGGAAGATGGTAGGTACCAGCCACATATTGCTGTTGAACACTTGTAATGTGACTGATGTAATCAGGCTCCTGACTTTTTAATGAAATACTGGGCACAGGGAAGGGTTTGGCTGCTGTTAACTAAAACAAGATTTTTACTGTCTTAATCCAATAGTTAGCAATATGGGAAAGCTTTGCTTAGCACTTGTTGTCTTCCACCTCCCTGTGGGTGAGGTAGTCATAAATGAAACAAGGAATTTATTACATCATGTTACCTGGTATCTATTTATCATTTGAATTTTAGGGCACAAATCTTTTTGTTAGCTGTTTTCTAGGGCACAGCCTCCTTAGATACTTTTGGTCTGAGACTGCCCGATCATGGAATATCTCTGGAGTCATGCACACCCACAGTGGTGCATTCTGTGGATAAAGAGGCTAAGAGATAGTTCCAGACATTGTAGGATTTTGTTTTTATTTTTATGTTTAGATAATGTTTTACTCTGTTGCCTAGGCTGGCCTTGAACTCAAGATCCTCCTGTCTCAGGCTACTGAATACCTGGAATGATAGCCCTGTGCCACTGTGGCCAACTAAAAATGTATTTTTAAAAATAAAGTAAGCATTTTTCACCTAGCATGTATGAGGCCTCAAATTCAGCCCTAGTACCATCAAAAAGAAAAAAAAGCACTTAGATTTGTTATTAAATACTTCATTATTCTGCTTTCAGTAGCATATACAGATGTTCTTTGAGGTACTGTGGTGTTACATTCCCAAAACTCAGTTGAAATTGCAAATCCCATAAGTCAATAAATACATACCTGATCTATTGAGCATCATAGCTTAGCAGCAGCATCTAGTAAAAGACATGTTTCTTGTCATTTTTGTGTGATTGATCAGCTGTGGCTGGCTTGATGCACTGCTGAACGTCATGAGAGTACATAGTACAGCTTATTTGTAGCTCAGGAAAAAAATCCAAATACAAAGTGCAATTTTTACTGAACATATTATACAGTCACCTGTATAAAGTCAAACAGTCCAAAATTGAGCTAG
The DNA here is from genome assembly GCA_004027205.1 of Ctenodactylus gundi. Classification (NCBI taxonomy): domain Eukaryota; kingdom Metazoa; phylum Chordata; class Mammalia; order Rodentia; family Ctenodactylidae; genus Ctenodactylus; species Ctenodactylus gundi. The sequence goes on along the minus strand of PVKB01003209.1, from coordinate 156,023 downwards.
GTATGTTGGTACGAGCCTATAATCCCTGCACTCTGGAAGGCAGAAGGATTGCAAATTCAAGCCCAGTTAGGGCAGCTTAGCTAGACCTGTCTGAAAATTAAGAAATTAAAAAAAAAAAAAACAAGCAAACTTAAAGGTCTGGAAAAGTAGCTTTTTGAAGGCCATCGGTTTAGTCCCCCAGTACCACACATGTACACTACATAAACACACACACACACACACACACACACACACACACACACACACTAAGCTGCAAGCAGTGGCATGCACCCACAAGGCTGAGGCAGGAGGATTGCTTGAGGTTAGGAGTTTGAGACTAGCCTGGACAATATAATGTTTCAAATAAATAAGTTATAAGTTGAACTTTTTGAAGTTGGGACCAACTATGTTGTGCATGTATCACTGCTCTGACCTTGGCAAATAAATCACCACAGGCAGAATCATTTGAGCCTTAACTGCTCCCATCAAGGCCAGATATTCTTGTATGCGTCATGTTATAATAGGCTTCCAGCGGCTCTAATCTACACTTGATATCTATTCTATTTTTGGGTGGCAGAACTTACATGTTAGACAATACTTATTTATCCAAGCTACATCCATTACTTCTACAACAGCTGAAATTCATGGACTGAAAAGATTTTGTGGACTGAGTAAGTGAATACATCCCTGCTGGTTATATTTGCATAAAATTTTTGTTGAAGGTGCTGTGGTATCATTAATAAGAGCAAGAAAATATACTTCACTTGCAATTGTGTAGTAACAGGCTCATTTTTTGTAGGTTCTTATAAAAATTGTATGATAACAAATGCAGTTTTTATATCCATTTATAGTTTTCTTAGTTTGGATTATTTGCTTTGTAGGACTTCACACCTCAAGTACAAATATTCATCATTATCAATAGCATCTCAGGTAGAGATTATGGAAGAGCAAAATAAGTCAATATAGTTCAAAAGCTTTGATTTTTAAGAAATATGTTTGGAGCTTATTAATTTATGTTAGATGGTGACATCTGCTGGCAGAGGCATAATATTGAATGTAGCTCAGCATCATGAGCGACTGAAAACTACTGTGAAAAGAAGGTGAATGAGACCAAGGCCTGCGACCTGTGAGGGAAATTCAAGAAATCCCAGACTAGGTCATTTTGTTTTAAGGGACCAAAGGAAATCCAGGAGCAGAAGAGAGACTTAAGACCTAGGAGAAAGGACCAGCGATGTGCTAGATGGGCGCGTGCTGCAGCCTCTCCCTCCACCATTTTAGATTTCCAAGTTAAAATATTTTAGAGGGTACTTTTCCATTTAACTGATTAAAAAACTGTGTTTCCAATAAGTAACAATACTTTATTAACCAGTTTTGTTGTCACTCATCTGTTCAGATAGTAAAGATAACTCTCAATTGCTTTTGATTTTAATCACCTCATAAAACACGTTCAGAGGTATATTACCAGATGGAAAGATTAATGAATATGAATTATTTAATTGTATATCTGAAAGGTTTGCAGCTATTTGGTGACATAACATTTATTGATTTTTTTGACTGTTCACTCTACGTTGATCTAAGAAATTTATGCGTATTTACTTCTAACAAATACATATGAAATACTTATTTTTAAATCATTTCTATAGTGAGAAAGAGGAAATCAAGAGAGGTTAAGTTTACAGAGCTGCTAAGTGACCATTTTTGTACACATTTTTAATAGACACAAGCACTAATTCTGTTAAGTATGCATACAGGAGTAGAATCGTTGTCACTGAATTTTACTTACACACACACACACACACACACACACACACACACACATTTGGCTTAGATAGGTATAACCACAAAGTGTATATTTTTTTTCTAACCTTATTTTGTACCCCGATGGTCTATGATCTACCAGAATACTCCCTTTTCTGTTAATAGTGTTAAGCAAATATTTGGAGAGGGGATCTTATTAGGGAAATAGAATTCAGGTATTTATACCAATCTATTGAGTAGTGATGTGTAGAAAACTTTGCTTTTCATTCATTAGTTTGTTAATACCATTTGAAGTTTCTACTTGGAACATAGACTTGTGAGAGAAAATAATGAAATATAAGATGCACTCCAGCCTAGAGAAACTTAGTTTAGTCAGAGGGAGAAAAATGAAAGGCAAGCAACAAAGGGCAGTGTGTCAGTGGTATGTGACTTCCATAAACAATATGTGCCCTGGGGCGGTGAACCGCAGTCACTAGCTGGAATCATTGGGTGGGAAAAGCTCAGTGAAGTAATACTTAGTGAGAAGGTAGAATTGAGTTGGGAGGAATGGTTCATCAAAAGCACCATTACAAGAATGAGAGAAAGGCTTGTTGGGCTTCTAAATTGGCCCACTTGAAGGAAAAATTTGAGTTGAGTGTGATAAGAAGATTCTGGAAGAGTAGATTATGGTTAGGCTCTGAAAAGCTTTGAAAACACTAAGTTGCAACTTTTTAAAAAAAATTTTAGGGCCTTGTGCAGATTTCAGTCCACTGATCCTTAAAACTCTATAATTTTCTTCAACTATCAAAGCTTCATAATAGTTACAAAGTGTTAATCTTTCCCATCTTTCCCATTCCTTTTTCTCCTGAGACATAAACTGGACAAGGGGCCAGGTGCAATTTTATTGGACTTTAGTAAGAATATAATACCCTTATAAGAGGTATTATAATTGAAAGAGCAATTTTATAAATAGCATTGAGTGAAATTTTTTAAGATTAGTATAGGTGATTTTTGACTGGGGAAACTTAATTCCTTAGCCATTTTTAAGAATTTGGAGTGATTTTCTCTAAGAGGAGTAGAGTGTTAAAGCTCTTTTGTGAAGTATATGATTGATGAACTGCTTCTAATAATTCTCTTTCCCCTAAGACTTGATGGTAAAGTTTTTTTGAAGAATCATATTTCAAGAATTTTTCTTCCTCCCTCCACATTAGTATCTTCAGATAATAAGAAACAGATGTCCAGTGAAGCTTCTGCTGGAAGTGAAGGAGGCACATTAGGTACCACACAAAACTGGTCATTACGAGATCATTATAGAATGCATTCGCCATTGATATACCAAGCCCTCTGTGAGCATGTACAGACTCAGATGTCACTGATGAATAGCTTGACTTCAAAGAATGACCCTAATGGAATTCCTGCTGTACCTGGCCATACTGGGTCTGGTTCTGGTTAGTATGAGTAGTGTTTTTAAAAAACTGAATATAAGCTGTGAAAATTACTTTGCTGTTGCATAAGCATTGTGAGGTGTGATTGATTATTTTTCTCCTTTGTTTCCTTTAGACCCACAGGTAACACCACATTCTAATTATGGCTGTTGTACGTCCACCCCTGTCTGGTCACCTCAGTGGCCACCCTGCCTTCCAAGAGTTCATTCTGTGGGTATAGTTCATATGCTACAAGTAATAGTTTGTTTCTAGAAATTGACATCTTTGGAGTGAATGTTGAGTTTACTGATGGAATTAATGCATTGAGATAAAAGACCAAACTTTTTTTCTTAGAAAAGTTTTACCTATTGAAAAAACTGAGGGAAAAAGAAAGGAAGAAATCAATAGAAAAAAGAAATCAACCATATCTACCACTCAGGCACATTTTCACTCTGATATATACGGTCTCCTGAAAGTGTGTTAATTTTTCCTATGACAAATTTTGGGACACCTTGCACATTGAATTTGGCACTTGCATAATTTTTCTCATAGAACTAGTTTAACTTCACATATTATGATTATTTAATCCTTAGCAAACAAATTTTAAGTTATGTATTTTAATTTTTTTCTATGTATGATGACCTTTGAGATACCTCATGAGGTTTTTTCCAGTCATTTAATTCTCTGTAGGCTTCATTCTCTGTTGAGTTTATTTTCTTTTTAAAACAAATTATGTTTAAACTTTACACAGCTTTATATCTTGCTCCTTTTACTTAATATGTTATATACATATTTTTCAATTAATATATACTTTTTATGTACAAATGATTAATGCTATATTTTGTGAGTATTGCGTCATCTGTGTAACTACTGCCTTACAGCCAGATATTGAAGTAACAGTTTTTATATTTTATAACGTTTTATATTTTGCATGAGCCTTTTGTGAGTTGGAGCATATTTTCTTACAATGCAATTTCCCAAAGTGGAAATGTTTGTTTTAGTCCAAAAGTTGACGACTACTTTCTGGTGCTTCTAGAGTATGTGTGGTATTTGTAAGCGGTCTATTTTAGTTACAGTTAAAAATCTTCCCATTTGCAGAATGACCTAACTATTTTCAAAAAATAGAATATTGTGCAAAAGAGAAATTCAGCTTATCAGAAAGTTAGTTTCTAATATTAGAAAATTATTTTGTGATATTTCTGGTTTGTTATAGTTAATGCCTACGAGTGAGTGTTCGCACTTTTAAAGTCTTTTCCCCTCCCACTTCTTCCTTTAGGAAGTTCAAACTGATGGCAGTCACCAGTTTGCATGTCAAAGTAAAACAGTCCCTGGGAGCTATCCTGATGTTCCGAATGATGCCTCTAAACCCAGTCCTGTAGCTCCGTGTAGCCTGCCCCAAGCTGACAAAGCAGACATTTCACCATCTCACCAGCTGAGCCTAGCTAATTGGATCCTGCCACAACAAGGAGTCTGTAAGGAAGCAGACCTACTGAAATGTTTTCAAACACATATGTCTCTGTTTCAATCTCGGGGAAAAGAAATTCTTCTGGACAGTGAGACACACCAGAGCCCCGCTCAGTCACAGCCAGCTTTCTTGGCTTCTAATGAAGCAAGACGTGCTTTAGAACAAACTGAAGAGGCCTCAAGTAAAGGAAAGTATTTAAATATACATGTACAAGATAAAGAAGTAGTCAAGGATGTACAGAAGGCAAAAAATATGAGCCAGACGGCTGACAAAGTTAGAACTCTAAAGTATTTATTGAGAGAACTCAAGGCCTTGGTAGCAGAGCAAGGTAGGTGTATACTTTCTTCAGAATTTTCTATAGTATGGTGCTGCATGCAGTGTCATGTTGTCTAGCCATCTCTCACATTTAGAATAATTGCCAGGAAGTTGGTGCCTTTTCCCCTAGCTGTGTCTTGAACTAATAAGGAAATGAGACTTGCCTTTGTATTCCTACTGTTAGGTTTTGATCCCATTTCCCTATAGACTTGAAATGTGTTGAGGAACACCAAGCATTCTGGGCTTTGCTTGCAGGTGCGTATTTATACTCTGACCCAGCAGACCTCAGGAAGATGCAGTCAAAAGAATCTGCAAATAAAACTAGAGGGGGTAAAGGTCACTTACAAGGACTGACTCTTGAAAATAGGCTGATTATTTTTTCTATTTAAAAAAGATGCAGTAAGCCAGGTGCACTGATACACATCTGTAATGCTAGCAATCTGGGAGGCCGAGGCAAGGAGACTGCAAGTTCAAGCCCAGCCTGGGCAACTTAGCAACTTGGCGACACATTGTCACAAAATAAAAAATAAAAATGGGCTGGAGATATAGCTCAAGGCAAAGGCTATGGATTCAGTGTCCATTTACCATAAAAATAAAAAGGGTGGGGGGGAGGAAAAAAATGTAAAGGCCATGGCCCAATACAAGGGAAAAAAACCAACAACAACAACAAACAAAACAAACAGGATTGGAGTATAGCTCAGTGACAGAGTACTTGCCAAGCATGCACAAGGTCCTGAATTCTATTACCAGTCCCACCAAAATAAAGAAAGAAAGAAAAGAAAAAGAGAAAGAAGTAAAATAACAACCAGTTGTGTTATTTAACAAATCTTGTTTTGAGAAGTAACCCAAACCCTTTTATGCCTTTTGGTTTATTTTTAGGATTTTTCTCTTAAGTACAATGTCTTTGAGCCAGCTATATTGTTTTCATTATGTACATATATTCTAAAGTAGAGGCTTTTGCTTGGAATGGGTTACAAACTTGTCATTTTGAAAAGCACAATAATTGTGGGTGCACTGACTGAATACCTAACATCTGCAAACTGTCACAGTAAAGTCCTAAAAGGCTAGAGGAATATGATATGATTAAGCAACATTTAATATATTAAAATGGCTGTGCCTTCAGACCTTCAAATTATTACTGTCCTCTTGACCAGATAATCATGATAATAGTAGTTGTAGCAGTACAATACTAGCTATCACTTGTTGAACATGTACCATGTGTCCAGTACAGTCCTGTATTCCTATGAATTACCTCACTTAATCCTGTCAGCAGCCCTGTGAGATGTGATTCCTGCCCTCGTTTTATACGTGAAGTAATTGAGGCTTGGAGAACAGTTATGTGGTTTAATCTTCTCAGCAGCCTTATTGGTTATTAGTATCTGCATTTAGCTGCGAAGAAACCTAGACTTTAAGAGTTAACTAACTTAGATGTTGGTCAAAGGATAGAAAATTTCAGATAGGAGGAATACATTCAAAAGATCTATTGTGCAGCATACTGCCTGTAGTTACTAATATTGTATTCTTTAAAAATTCTAAAAGAATAGATTTTTGATGTTCTTATAACAAAAAATTAATATATGAGGTAGTGTATATGCTGATTAGCTCCAGCTAGCCATTTCACCATATACACATTTTCAAATTATACATGATAAATACATATACAATTTTTGTCAACTTAGCAAATATGCTAATTTTTATTTGGTTCATTTATTAACAGAAACAAAGTCAAATAAGTTGACTAAGGTTATAGTTGACTAAGTTTCTAAGTCTAGGTCTCTGCATCCAGTTTCTATGAGCAAAAAATCACAAAGATTGTTAGAGGACTGCTCAGTAGTTGGCAATAGTTGTTTACTGTGTCTGTGTTCTTTTCATCAGAATGTTAAAATATGTGAAATTGAATTTTTTGTAATTTTAATATATTTTTGAGTCTTTTTATGTCAGTTAATAATACAGTTTAAATATTTTCAGTTCAGATAGTGGACTGAAAGTCAGAAAGTATAGGAATGAAGGAACAAAAATGAAAGGACAAATAATCTGCTACTTACTTTTTACCTACATCTGTTTGCCACTTCCAAAACTATCTGTTCTCTGGGGCAATCCCACTTGAGACCCTTTCCAGCATGGTGGGAGCTTTTATTCCTCTGTCCTTTGTTTCTAATTAAAGACCTACTTTACACCTTAAAAAATATATCTGCTGTCTATAATTAATAATAAAAATGGTAGAAGTGTGGTTGGCTATATTAAATCTAGTTTATAAATAATAATGAAATCTTAGCGGACCCTTAAAATGAATCACCTGAATAAGTGAATAAGTTTTTCTTTATGCCGTGATCAAAAGTTGTGTTGTGATAGGGAGTCTTACAGCAGTCATGCGCCCACTGTAGACTTGGTTAAGTATTAACTAGGAGATACGTGGTAAGCCATTTTCCCACTTGACACAACTGGAAAAAGAATCACTAACATAATAATTCTGTGATTTAAGATTAATCTTTAGTGTACTATGTTTCATTTCTTTAGAATTGTTGTTAGTAAGCAGGTGCACACACCCAGAAAGGAAAAAAATTAGACTTATATAATCACAAATAATTCAGTTGAAGTGTATTTACAAGCAAGTGTGTAAATACGTATGTATTTTCTTTTCTAGTAAGATGTACCAATAGTCTTGCCCCCAATCTGGCCACTTGCCCATTTAACATATTGATCTTGCTCATTTCTTCTGCTCTTTATAGAGGATTCAGAAATTCAGAGGTTGATAACAGAGGTAGAAACATGCATAACTGGGATCCTGGCTGCAAATGGAAACACAGATATTCAGGTTGAAATAGCACCGGCAGTGCAACCACTGAGAAGTGAAAATGCTCAGTTACGGAGGTAAGATACTGCTTTTTAAATTTTTTTTGCCTCTAGACAAAGATGTCTTGTAACCCAGTGGTCCCTGACACAGTGACCTGGGACTTGTTAGGTCGTTGGATGATAGATTTGAAATGGGGAGCAGCAGGGGAGCCAGGAGCGAAGCTCTGCCACTTTCAGGTCAGCTGTGGCAGAACCTGACAGATGGCGAAGTTTCCCTCTCTGCACACCTGCTCCCAGCTCATCTCAGTGGCCTGTTCCTTCTAAGGCCACACACTAGCACCAGTCTGCAGCCCCGGAGTTGGGGGCCCCTGCCAGAGGCAGAACTAAACAGCCAAATGTATCTAGGACTTGATAAGGAAAATGGATTTCCTGTTTTACGTTTTTACTTTTTCTTCACCGTTTTCCTGTGGTTTTTAGCATTCTCTCTTCGGTTATTTCTTCCCACAAGTACATGTTTTCTCGTACCTTATTTACCTCTGTTGTCACTTGATGGTATATACATGAGAAAGTGGAAGCGCCTTTGTGTGCTCACATTAGTATGGGCTGTTACAGAAAAAAACTTCTTACATCTCACTGGTGCGGCACAGCAAGGATCCAGGCTTCCTTTATCTAAGGATTTGTTTTCCAAGACGAGGGAAGAAAGCAAAAGCATCATGAATGTAATAATGCGTCTTACACGCTTGGAATGTTACTCTCTCACTAGCTTCTAACAAGTCACATGACCCTAATATGATACAAAGGTCTGGGTGGTATAATTTCACCATACCTCCCATATACTTAGAAAGGAACAGAGAATCTGATACAGATGAGCACTAGTAGCCCCATTGCACTTAGCCAAACAAACCCCATTTAATATCATAGATATTTTTTCTTTATGGTCATCATATTGGTTTTTGTTTGTTTAGGTAGGAGATAATGTTGAGACGTTTCTGATTTCTTTCATGGGTTTTGTTTTGTTTGAGACATGATCTTGCTCTCTATTCCAGCTTGGTCCTAAACTCAGTATGTAGTATTGATTAGGATTATTTCTGCAATGATCATTAGTCTATATTTATACATAGTTCATCAGTGTCTATCTATGTGTACACACACATACACACACACACACACACACACACACACACACCATAGAGTTGCTAGGTTTAAATTCTGATAATGCTATCTTCAGTCTTGACCTAAGGGATCTCTATAGCAGTATTAATTTTTCAAAACCCCAAATTAATAATAATAATAATGGTGATGAACAGCCACTACTACAAACATTTATTGTTTGTTATGTGCCAGGTTATTGTTCTTTGTGTGTGTGTCACTACTCAGATCCTCACAACAGCTGTGTGAAGTATTATGTTGTGTACAGATGAGAAAACCAAGGCACAGATAAACTGTGTCATTTAATCAAAATCATACATCTAAGAAGTGGCAGAGTCAAGAATCAAACCCAAGGCCATTTGATTTTAGATGGCAAGAATTCTTACTTGTAGATTTTTACATTGTTTTCACTAGAAAATAGAGACTGACTTATTTATACATCACTATTTGGAGATATTTTATGAAACAAAGGAGTAATACTATAAACCATTCAAAATAAATTTATTATTTAGAGAAATGACCATCAAATAATTGGTTTCTTAAGTATACTTGAACTTAGTCTCAGCATATAATTTATTTTCACATTGTCACCATGGAAAATTAATAATTCTTATTTTTTTATTCCTTAGAATGTTTTAGAATTGCCTTAGGTGTAATTTATAAGCCACTCAAGGAAATGAGACTTTGTTGGTCACTGATTGTTTTTAATTTTTTCAACCTAATTCTTTAGACTTTGCATTAGAGATTTTTGGCTCGCTGCCCTGTAGGACAAAGACTGTGGCATGCTTTTGACACTGTTCACTTGACCTTTCAAAAAGATGAAATTACTGAAAAATGAAGAACGGGTCAGACGCACTCCTTGTGACAGAATGAAGTTTTTCTTTCCAGTTATATGTTTGGAAACTACATATTTGTTTTTAGCCAGGAAGTAAGATGACTTCTTTGAAGCTTATTGCCATCTTGTGGCTTGAAAGAATTACTAGGAGCATTGTTCCTGTGATATTGTGGCCCTTTAGCATTTTGAACTCTGTACAGTTTTATGCAAGACTCGTAACACAGTTGTCCAATGTTTAACTGTCCTTATCCCAAGCACAGAATATCTCTAGTGCCCCATTCATTTTAACCACAAAAACCCCTAGCACATTCCCAAGTGTCCTGGATGATATTTGGGGCAAGGTATTACCTCTCATTAAGAACTATTAAGCTAGAAGGTGCCTTAATTTATGACTACTTCCTGATCATAGACTCAAATATAAGATAATGATCTTATGATACCTAATGAGGTGTCCTTGCAGAACAACAAAAATGAAGTGAAAATAAAATGGGAGGAGTCAATGCTGCCATGAAATTTTTTGCCTTTATAATTTCACAGATGGTAACATAACTTCTTGATTTTTAAAAAAATTTCACTTTGTATTTTAGTTAGTAGAGGTAATGGAAAAGCCAGTGAGTTAGATTTAAACATACGAGGTGGGTCTGGTGGCACAGACCTGTTATCCCAGCACTTTGAGAGGCTGAGATAGGAGGCTCACAAGTTTGAGCCCCACCTGGACAATTTAACAAGACCCTGTTGCAAAAGAAAAAGAAAGAAAAGAAAAATGAGCTGGAATGTAGCTTATGTGAAGGCCCTGGACTGATCCTCAATACCACACACACAAAAAAAGTTATAGAAATACCAAATGTATCATTTGGACCATCTCTGGAAATATATAAGTCTGTGTCTCAGTAATAAAAGTAAGAGTAGACTTGAGAGTTATTCACTGATTACATTTTTGAGTTTTTGCTTTTGTTTTGTTTTACCATGGTTCTAGCACTATTACACGCACTGGAGACTAGTGCTTAAAAGCAAGTGACTTTTTATCAGCATATAAGTCATAAATTCATCAGAAGGTACAGAGCATGGCTGCAGTGGAGGGTGAATTTCTGAAGGTGTCAGCTATATAAAGGAAAAGAAGCCTCTGAAAGAACAGAAGGAGCAACAGGGAAGTAGGAAAACTGAGAGCGATGTCACAGAAGTTATGGGAAGAAAACACTTATGGGAGAGCCATAACATTCAAAATGAATAGACTGACAACAGGGATAAAGCTAGGTCAAGAATGAACATCACTAGACAAATCACCCAAAGGAAGTCCTGGGAAACCTGCAATAGTGTTTCATAACCTCATGGAAAATAAAGATAATAGGGTCTCTTAGAGGGAAAGAGAGTTTAAAAAGGAAAAGATAGTAAAAGAAAATTAGGTGGGTTTAGAAAAACAAACAAATAAATAAGTAAATAAATAAATAAATATCCCATTAGAGACAAAAAAAAATAGTTAAAAACAAACATGAAGTTCACTATAAACTCAAACTATGATTACTGAATGTTTTACTGGGTTTTCATTTTTTTTTCTTCTCCCAAGTCTTTCCATTTTAATTGCTTCTAAATTCACAGTTGAATATCTCCTACCAGCTTTATTTTATTTTCCTAAATTTTTAAAAAAATGTGTTATTTTTACTATGATAAAATATACATAATATAATCTTAACCATTTGTAAGTACACATTTGAGTAGCATTAAATACATTCACAATGCTGAGTACTTATCTCAATACTGTGTACTATCTATGTGCCAAACTTTTTCATCTCTGTAATAATCAGATTTCCTGTCTTGGGAACATAGTACCTTCCAGTAACCTACAACTGACAGGAAGCGAGGTTTATTTGACTCCCAGTCTCCAGGGAATTCAGTCCAAAGTTGGCTGTCTCCAAGGCAGAAATGTATGATAGAAGGTCATAGCAGAGGCAAGCTGCTCACCTATGGCAGACTGGAACTAGAGAGAGAAGGGAGGAGCTAGGGACAGGGGTACACATTCTGGACCATGCTTCCCATAACCCCCCTGTAGGCAGACTCCATCTCCTAACAGCACATTTAGCTACAGAAATCATTAATAGATGAACCCACTTATGAGTAGTTCCAGTCACCAAACAAACATAGGAGACTTTTGGGAGACATTGTAGGTCTAAACCGTAACAGTCCTTACATGAACTATTTATTCATTAAACACTAACTCCCCTGTCCCTTGTTTTAGCCCCTAGTGAGCTGTATTCATTGTTTCTGATTTTGAGAGGGCTGAATTTTTGTCTCTGTAGTTTGTGGCCATATAAAGAAGATGGTACATGGAAAAGAAATAATGCAAAATTGGCGAATGTTTGTGAAAACAGAACAACTAAAGACAATATTAAAAGATATGTGAATAAAGAGATGTAATTAATCTATATATTTGTATCCACACTTTAGTAGGAGATACAAGATCCCAGAAAAACAATACAAAATAGAAACACTAAGATATGTTCGGTACAGTTGTAATACCATAAGGATTAAACAAAAGTAACCTTTCGAGACTAAACAAAAGTAATTTTTGAAGCAAATCACATATAAAGAGAACAGTATTAAGTTGGCTTCAGCCTTTTCACAGGGCTAGTTAGTGCCAGATCATAGGACACCATGTATTAAACTGCTGAGGAAAAGAAGCTGTGGCCCAAGGGTCTCTGATATGGTCCACCCATCCTTTCATCTTAAAGACAATAGTCATATTCTCAAGTGGAGAAGAATTTAAGCAATATAGCACCCTTGGACTCCTTAAAAACAAAACAAACAGCTCTTGAATTGCAAAGTCCGGTCAGCCAAGGGATAAATTCAAGTAATGGGGTTGACTGGAGATTAACGTTGAATCTACACATAGAACAAAGGCAACTATGGAAATCGTGGTGACTGACAAGAGCATCTTAGTAATCTTGGCAACATAAATTCTAAGCCCAATAAATTCAATACATACTTTTAAAAGTAGCACTTGTGACATCCATTAATTTAAAAGTGTACTTAGCTATTTGTTTTGTGTTTGTATGTAGTAGAAAATGTGTGATTAGTATCAGCAAACAGTGGTTAATTTTTTTTTTTAACAGGGTCTCACTCTATAGTCCAGTCTGGTCTTGAACTCACTGTGTAGAAGTCTTGCATGCATGGTAGTCCTCCTGCCTCAGCCTCCTAAGTGCTAGGATTGCGGGCATGTGCCACCACGCCCCGATTACTACAGTTATTATTTCTACTGAGTGTTGTGCTAGAAGTTTCCTGCCTAGTGCAATAGGCAAGAAAAAACTCTCAAATTAGAAAGAGAAGAGGCGAGCTACCCCCGGACAGTGTAGCGCACTGTGTGGAGTCCTGTGAGGCCTGCAGAAGGCCGGCTGGGGCTGGTAAGGGAGCTCAGAAAGGTTGGAAGGCCGGGGTAGAAAATGCAATCATATATCCATGTATTAGCAATGAGCAATTGGGAGTGAAATTGTAAAGTTAGTACTTCTTACGTCAGTATCAAAAATATGAGCTCTTTAGGGGTAAATTTGATAAAAGAGGCACCAAACTTGTATATTAACATGATAAAATATTGCTGAAATTAAAGAAGACCTCCATAAGTGGTAGATAAACCAGACCCTCGCAGGTAAAACTTAGTAAGATGCCATTTCTTTAATATGATCTATATTCTTTGTAAGTCCAGTAAAATACAGCATTTTTTGGGTAAAATATTGATTCTAAAATTTTATATAGAAATTCAAAGAGTCTAAAATTACCAGGGCTGGGGACTTAGCTTTGTGGTTAGAGTGCTTGCTTAGCATGCATAAAGCCTTGGATTTGGTTCCACAGCGCCACATAATTATTAGTGGAACTTGCTGGCACATGCTTGTAATCCCAGCACTGGGAGACTGAGGCAGGAGGATTGCTGTTAGAGGCCATCCTGGGCCACATAGTGAGTTTGAAGCCAGCAGGGGCTACATAGCAAGTCCAGAACCAATCTAGATTACAGAGCAAGACCCTCTCAAAAATAAACAAAATTACTAAGACGATTTTGGGAAACAGAACAAACTTGGTACTATCTAGTTTCAAGACATAAAGTTATAATAATCAAGACAGTTGTGGCATATGTATAAAGGTAAACAGATCAGTTACTGAAATAGAACACGAAACAAACACACATATGCATAACTAACATTTTTATAAAGATACCAAAATAATTCAGTAGGGAAAGAATAAACTCTACTGAAGCAATTGGAGATCTTAATTTTTAAAAAAGAACCTCACGTCATCATGAAAATTAACTTGAAATGAATCACATCTTAATTTACAATCTGAAACTAAAAATACTACTAGAACATGGGACAATCTTAGTAGTGTGTCCTACTTACTTTTTCATCGCTGTGACTCAATACCCAATGTGCGCAAATTAGGGGAGGAAATGTTTATTCTAGCTCACAGTTTCAGAAGGTCACAGTCTGTTCATCAGCAGCTAACATTAATGGTTGCACATGGTGGAGGCAGCTTTTCATGGTATTGTAAACAGGAAGCCAAGTCCCAGAAGGAAGGAAGGAAGTAGCATATAACCTTCCAGGTCCTGTCCCAGTGATCTGCTCTATCTGAGTTCATCCTCAGTGTTCCACCCCTTCAAGGGTTAAGTCCCTAATCCACCTTCTGCCTGTGATCTGCCACATGCCTGTCTTCCACCACAAACCTGTAATTCACCACATGCCCGTAATCCATCCCTCAAGACCAGGCCCCCATCTTCTAATAGCACATACTATTGTGGGATTCTCACTCAAGATCCCCTCCTGGCCTCTCCTCAAGGGCTTTACTTTCTCAATAAACCTCTCCTTGCTTTGATAAAAAGAAAAGAAAAGAAAGAAAGAAAGAAAGAAAGAAAGAAAGAAAGAAAGAAAGAAAGATTGATTAAACATTAGCCATTCCACTCCTAGACATTTTCTCAAGTGAAAACATGTCCACACAAAACTTTTTCATGGATAATCATAAGAAACAACCCAAGTGTCTGTTAACAGGTTAGTGAATAAACAATATATGATAGAATAAAAAAGAATTATTGATATATGCAATATAGTGAATGAATCTCAAAATCATTAAGAGAAATGAAACTATAAGAATATATATGATTCCATTTATATAGCATTCTAGAAAATACAAACTGATTTATCAATCTGGTAATTTAGGAAAATAAAGTTATGAAAAGTGGCATGAGGCACTTTGAGGGTAATGAATGTCATGATGGTTTTATACATAAGCCAAATGTTAAAAATATACACATTTTAATATGTAATTATTGAAGATGTTTCATGTCAATAAAGCCATGTAAAAATGAATTGAAACAATAATTGCCTAAGCACCAACAGTTCTTCCTTACCTTTGTTAAAAATGATTAAATTTAACACATAAAAGTTTGAAACTAGAATGTACTTTTTTTAAACTTGGAATTGAGATCAAGGCCTTCACACTGAACTCCATTTCCCACCCCAAACCATCCAAATCATTTTTTTTTTATTTTGAGACAAGGTCGCACTAAGTTGCTCAGGCTGGGCTCAAGCTTGCAGTCCTCCTGACTCTGCCTCCCAAAATGCTGGGACTATAGGTGTGTGTCACATGCTCAAGTAGCATGTGTGCGTGTGTGTGTGTGGATTCAACCCAGGGCCCTGGCACAGAGTTAAATTGCTGGCCCCTTTTTATTTTGGGACAGGGTCTTGCTAAAACAATCTGTTAGTGAGTAACCCTGGCCTTGCTTGAATCGCAGTCATCTTGTCTCCGCCTCCCACAGTGCTGGGCTTACAGCTGTGTGCCACCATCTGTATTTAGCATTCATTTTTAAATGACAATTTTTGTTATTTTTATCATATATAATTTTTATGCAACAGTCAATTTTTTTTTTTTAAATCCTGGCTTTGACAACAGGGAATGAAAGAGAGTAGCTGGTCATACACTTAAGGCAGAAAGATGGGTGCCTGTCAGTGTGGAAGAAGTTCAGTATGCTTCTCAGCTCTTGCACGGTGGGAAGTTGCAGATAGCAGGCCTGGCAGCAGAGGGATAGGAGCAGAGTCCTTGGGACTCTAAGAGGAGCCGGGATCCAGGTGGAAGAAGAGACTTTCTCTGAGACCAGAAGAAAGAAGTGGGGATGATACCACATGCCGATAGGTTAGGACACCGTGGGACGGAAGGATATTGATTTTTCCCCAGGCCACATTGTTTTTAGTGAAATAGGAGAGTCATGCTGAGAGGAGGGTGGGAATAGGAGGTTGCAGTGAGAGAAGAAAGGTTGAGTTTGGCCATGTTTGGAAAGAGAAGAACCTGACCAGGAACACATAAAAAGACTGTAAAGCAAGCTCCTGTCCTATGCTTCGTGTTTGGGGGAAGCTGGACACATGCCACGTCTCAGGAAGACATCAAATCAAGCCTCCTGCTGGGTGTTCTGGGTCACCAGTCTATGTTGCCTTTTCTAGATCTGCTTTCTTTTTTTTGGAAGCAGCGTCTCTATAGTTGTAGTCTTTGTTTTAAAGAAGAAATCTTTTTAACAAATCAGAGTTATGGTTTTTGGCAGCTTCTTTTTCACTTCATAATATACCTTGAAGAGTTTTTCTTGTCAACACCTTTGGATGTCTCATTCTTTTTAATAACTGTATAATATCTCATTGTAGGTATATGACTAACTTATATAGCATTTTAAACTTCCGACTTCTCATTATTAAATAATATAAGAATATGTATTTTGTATTTAGATATACACTAGATGTTAGATATTCCTGCACATACACAGATATTTCTGAGAGTAGGTAGCTTAGGGGTAGACTTATTTTGTCAACGTTTATCAACATTTTACATTTTATTGAATATTGCCAAGTTGCCATCCACAATGGTTGTACCATTAAACTCCCACCACTTGAGAAAATTCATTTCTCTCTATGGGGTGTCCCAAAAGTCTGTTAATTTCCCTATATGGTAACATTTGGAGTACCTGTATGTTGAATTTAGTTCCTGCATAATTTTTCCCATATCATTAGTTTTACTTCACATATTATGGCAGATTAATCCTGAGCAAATAATTTTTATTACATTGTGATTTTTAGTTTTACATTTTTTGTATTTTTTTAGATTTCTCTATTTATTTGTTATAGTCTTCTTTTCCCCATTTTTATTGATATGTATAAGTGCAAAATTTAAGGTTTACAATGAAGTTGAGCATTTTGTGCACATACATATCTTGTCAAGATGACAAGGACTTTACCCGCTCTCTTTTTGTCCCTCCTCCTACCCACGCCTCCCTCCCTCACCACCCTATCCCCCTGGTTCACTTTGTTTTTCATTTTAAGTACCATGAGATAGTTGTGATCTGGGTTTCTCATATCAGAGAAACCATTCGATGTTTCACCTGCTTCTGACTCACTTCACTAAGCGTGATGTTATCAAGTTTCTTCCATTTGCCTGCAAAAGCCTCTACGCTGTTGGACTTTGTAGATGCATAGTATTCCATTGTGTATAAATACCACAGTTTGTGTATCCATTGGTCTGTTGATGGGTATTTTGGTGACTTCCATATTTTAGCTATTGTTAGTTGTGCTGCTATGAACATGAGTATACATGTACCTTTGTTATGTGTTGTTTTGACCTCTTTTGGAAATATTCCAAGGAGGGGTGTCGCTGGATTGAAGGGGATATTTATTTCCAGTCCTTTTGAGAACTCTCCATACTGCTTTCCAGAGTGGTTGTACGAATTTACATTCCCACCAGCAGTGCAGGAGGGTTCCTTTCTCCCCACAGCCAAGCCAGCACTGATTACTATATGACTTCTTGATATAGGCCATTCTCTCTGGAGTGAGATGGTATCTTAGCATTGTTTTGATTTGCATTTCTGTTATGGGTAGGGATGTTGAGCATCTTTTCAAGTATCCATTGGCCATTTGAACTGCTTTGTGAGTGAACTGCCTCTTCATTTCATTAGCCCACTTTTCAATAGGATCCTTTATTTTGGTTGGCTTACTTTTCTTCAGCTCCCTGTATATTCTAGTGATGAGCTTCCTATCTGAGATGTTGGTGGTGAATATTTTTCCCAGTCTGTTGGTTCTCTTTTTACAATGTTGATAGTTTCCTTTGCTGTGCAGAAACTTTTTAGTTTGATAAGATCCCATTTGTTAATAATGGAGATAGTTTCTTTTGCTTTTGGTATCTTGTTAAGGAAGCCTTTGCCTACCCCTATGTCTTTTAGATATTTGCCTAGTTCATCTTCTATGAGGTTCAGTGTTTCGCTTTTAATGTCTAGGTCTTTGATCCACTTTGATATGATTTTGGTGCATGGTGATAAGTGTGACTAGTTTCATTCTTCTGTATGTGGATGACCAGTTTTCCCAGCACCATTTGTGGAACAGGCTGTTCTTTTTCCATTGTATGCATTTGGCTCCTTTGTTGAAGATTAAGTAATTGAGGGTGTTCGGGTTTGTCTCTGCATCTTCAATTCTGTTCCACTGGTCTTTCCATTTTTGAGCCAGTACCAAATTGTTTTTACAACTATTGCTTTATGGTACAGCCTGATGTCTGGTATTGTAATGCCTCCTACCTTGGTCTTGCTGCTCAGGATTGTTTGGCTATTCTTGGTCTCTTTTGATTTCATATGAATTTAAGACTTGTTGTTTCAAGTTCTTTGAAGAAATTTGTAGGTATTTTGATAGCAATTGCAGTGAATCTATATATCAGTTTTGGTAGTAGTCATTTTGACTTATATTTATTTTGCCTATCCAAGAGCAGGGGATGCCTTTCTATTTTCTAATGTCTCCTATAACTTCTTTCTTCAATGTAATGTAGTTTTCTTTATATAGGTCCTTAACTTCTTTGGTTAGGTATACTCCTAGGTATTTAATTTGTTTCTGAGCCTTTGAGAATAGAATTGTTTTTCTGAGGTCTTGCTTAGGAAGTTCATTGTTAGTGTAGAGAAAAGCTATTGATTTTTTGAGACACCTTGTACTGTCACCAAGAAAGGTATTTACTTTTATTTTTGATAATCTATGGCTAAAAAATCTCCTTATCTTTAGTTTTTAAGCTGAGCATTTTAAAAAATGCTTATAGACCATTTGTTTATATAAATTGCTCATTCTGTTTGTTAGAGTGACTTCTTATGTTTGTAGCTCTGTAGATAAGTGCTTATTGCCTGTCGTACGTGGCAAGTATTTTCTTCCAGGCCTTCAATTCCAGAAAAAATTTCAAGTTTTGATCAGCTTAAATTCTTTAGTCTTTACTGTGATGTCTGCTGGATTTCAAGCCTTACTTAGGAGAAGCAGCTGCACTTTAGTGCGTAAGTGCTACTTGCTCTCTCATTAGCTATTAATGTTTTCATCTAATAAGGAAATTGTTGGAGATCCATATTTGTGTTTCCCAGTTTTGTCAGTGTGTGACAAGCATTAGTCAGTGCCTACAAGTCTTCTAATTAATAGCGATGGTAGCTCTTCTAAATTGTACATGACTACAGTAAGGAAGATACAGAAAAGGAAATTGCAAGGAAGAAGGGAATAGCAAGAGGAGACCAAAAGGAAAGAAATAGAAGTCATTGGAAAGAGAAAGAAAATTTAACCTTTTTGTAGTGAGGGAATATTTTATAATGTCCCAAGCAATCTTTTCAAAATTATCTCAGGCTCCTAGTAGCAGTGTGGTTTTGTTTTGTTCATTTAGCTCTCTGCTGCGTTACTGGATTGTATTGGCATCACTGTTTGTTTTTGGGATTTTTGTTTGTTTGTTTGGTTAGTTTTTTTGTTTTGTTTTGTTTTTTGTTAGACTGTCAAAAGCACACTGTTAAATGGGCTTGGGATTCTTACAATCATAGTTCATTATTTCCTTTAGGCAATTGAGAATTCTCAAGCAGAGACTCAGAGAGCAAGAAAACACTTCAAAGGCATATGGTAATATGGACTGCAACCTTGAATGTAGGTAAAAGAACTTTGAAGGGTGATGGTAAAGTCTTGTGGCTCTGAAAATGTTGAAAAAGAATGGAACTTCTTAATTTATTTGTCTAGGTGGATTTTTCTCTTTCTGCCTTTTTTTCTTTTGCTGTTCTGGGGATTGAACCCAGTGACTGTTGAATGCCTGGCAAGCACTCTACCATTGAGATATATCCCCTGCCTAATTTTCTTTTTGCTTAAATCAACTTTTAAAAAAGAGAAGAATACTCCTTGTCAAAGTTGAAAATAGTACAGAAAAATAAAAGATTGGTGATAATCAGTTCCCAGTAATGCACCTTTAGGTTTATATCATATTGGCACAGTAGAACATATATATACTTTTTCTACAGTGAGAATGCACTGCTTATACTCTCCCAAGCTCTCATTTATTTTTAAAATATAGTGGACATTTTTTCTATCAAAATATAAAAATAATACTTTTTGTTTTTAATAACTACTTCAGTATTCTACTTACGTGGCTCTACCACAAATATTTAAGCTCACCTAAAAGTTATCTGGGTTTTTTTCCCCAAGGCAAATAATAGCATGGTAAAAATCTTTGTATATATCTTTCTGCACACGTGTGAGCATTTTTGCAGAATGGATTTATAGCAATAGAGTTGATGAGCTTGAAGGTAAAAGTAGTTGCGGTTCTGACTTATCCGCCCAATTGTCCTTATTGTTCTTGTATTTATTTATTTTTGCTTTGTTGTTGTTTTGTTTTGACACTGTTGCCCAGGCTGGTCTGCACCTTGTAGGCTCAAGCCATTCTTCCTCCATAGCCTCTCCCTCCCCAGTACCTGGAACTACAGAAGGAGCCACCAAATTGTTTTTGTGGATCACAAAGCTCAATAGAGAAAATAACTGTAAATATATTAGAAGAAAAGATGAGTACTTCATGTTCTCAAGAGCTTTTTTTAGAAAGTCTGATGTAAACACAAATGTCGCAAGGGAACAGATCCATAAAATATTTCTCCAAAAGTATTTTTTCAATTTCTGAACAGTAAAACGCCTTCAGAAAACTTAAACAAAAAATTTAAAAATTAAAAGAAAGCCATCAAGAAAATTGGAAAAAAATTTTTGCGATAGG
This sequence comes from Ctenodactylus gundi, assembly GCA_004027205.1. Lineage (NCBI taxonomy): Eukaryota > Metazoa > Chordata > Mammalia > Rodentia > Ctenodactylidae > Ctenodactylus > Ctenodactylus gundi. The sequence continues at coordinate 135,286 of PVKB01003209.1, read as the reverse complement.
TGACATAACAGAGGCATAGTAAGTAGTGTCTCTGACAAACCGGTAAGAAAATTAGAAGCATCCAGAAGAGCATGCCCTCCTGTTTAGCTTTCTGGGAATGATTTCAGGCCTGTCCCTGTGGTTCCACTCTGAGTAGAAGATGGAGGTAAGATGAGGGTGGAGAGGAGGCCCCGGGGAAGTAGGGAGGTCCGTGGTGGCCACCCTAACTAGCGTCTCTTTTCATTCTTTCATCCATTTCCCATTTACCTTTGGTTTTTGAGCATATTTATTACATACATATTTATTTATACATATTTGTTTGGTGCCATCTCCATGCGAGCAATGAGCACACTCATGCTGTTACCGCGTATGTAGAGCGCCTCTTACGTAGGCTGCCTTGACTCCAGGTGATGCTAAAAGACGTGGTGCCATGCACTTTGACGGCCATGAGAAAGAAGGTGCTGCTAGATCTGCGTGCTGATTCCTAGTAGTCTTGTGGGGAAAAGGCAAAGTTAGAAACACTATGGGTATGGTATGATTCTTTCATATTTAAATATATGTATATGTTATATAAAATACTGTATACAAAAGTATTTTCTGGAAAGATAACCAAAATTAATAGTGATTGCTGACAGCAGGAGAGTTGGAGGAGCAGAAGGGAGCATTTCATTAAGAATCATTTGGTATTGTTAATATTTTGTGGTGCTTGAATTTTTTACTTTGTACCTGTCTTTTTAAAAGGTGAAAATAATGTCAAAATTATCAAATTAAAGAAGAATGGCATCACTTCTGCCAATTGCTTTTTTAAAACACACTTAGTATTCATGTAGAACTGCTCAGGCACATAATTGTTAAGCAGAGTGGAGAGTTTCAGGCCTTTCTTTTTTTAAAAACAGATTTTTTTCAGGTTTGTGCTTTTAAACTTGGAAAACAACTTTTGCTCTTTTTGTCTTACAGTGTTTTCTCTTCAGTCACTGAACATGTCACTGCAAAATCAATTACAGGAGTCACTGAAGAGCCAGGAACTACTACAGAATAAAAATGAAGAGCTCTTAAAAGTGATTGAAAGTCAAAAAGATGAAAATAAAAAATTTACTAACATATTTAAAGATAAGGATCAAACTATTCTTGAGAATAAACAGCAATTTGACATTGAGATAACAAGAGTAAAAATTGGTATGTATTTGGACTATAGTTATAGCCATATTTTAAAAAAGAAATGAGGAACTAAACCTTTTTTGTTGTTTAGAATTGGAGGATGCCTTGGTCAATATGAAAACCTCACAGTTTAAGTTGGAAACTGCTGAAAAGGAAAATCAGATACTGGGAATAACACTACGTCAGCGTGATGCTGAGGTGACTCGGCTGAGAGAATTAACCCGGTAAAACCGACTGAGTAACCCAGTCCTTTCGTTAGATGTATTTGACCTGCTCTCTTTTCCTTTTTTTTCCTCTCTTAATTTTGACAGTGTATTTCGCTAATTTCTAATATTTTCTTGTATACAAATAAGTTCGTTTAGAAATTCTAAACCTGGCTAACTGCTATTTTAAGCCCTGTGGTTTAGATAATGGGCACTGATGGGGAGCTGAAGGCTTGTAGAACCAAGTGGTTGAGCTCTGTAGCTCTGAAGCCAGATAGAACTGCATACAATCTTGCTCTGTCACATTACTGGCTGATTAACTTTGAGAATATTATTTAGCCTCTCTAAACTGTGACTGTAAAGTAGGAACACAAATAGAATCGTTAGCATTTAGCATGGCAAGTCTTCATGCCATATAACCTTGGCATAAGTTATTTAGCCCCTCTGAGCTTCATTTTCATCATTTCATCATAAAATGAAAGTTGGCATCAGCTGCTAGGATCCTTTCATTCCCTAACACATCTTTTCCCAGATAAGTAAAATTATTTTCCTCGACTTTATTATCATATGCACTTAAGGTTCAGTTTTCTTTTGAAATATTTGGTAAGAATTGGATTTTAAACCACTTTTTAAAATCTCAGAACTCAGATTAGACCTGAAAATCACAGGATATGACCACCTGTTTGAATGATCCTTGGATTTCATAGTTCTAAATGTAAAACAGTCCTGCATGTAAAATAATCTATCTTATTATTTGCTTAACAGATCTATTTTGAAATATAATTTTTTAGGAAAATGAAAGAGAAATACCTATAAAATGTTTAATTTATTTATTTTATAAGCACATTTGAAATTGCTTTTATCTGTTAATATATAAATACTGCTCTTTTACATTTCTATTTTATAAAATAATCTCATTTAAACTTTTAACAGTGGGAAATAAAGGAAAGTTTTCATATATGTACAGGATTATAATGAATAAAGTTCTGTAGTCAGTTTCTAAATATTGGCTTGTACTAGTGAATTACTCTTCAAAGTAAAGAAAAGGAGAGAATGTTCCGTCTTAGTAAAGTCTTTGAAATGTCCTCAAAGAAGTTTCTCTTGTTTTCTGAGAAGGAAGTATTGCACAAGAACTTCGTTAATGTCAAATACTTATGGCAAGAGAAGCCAGTAACAAGAGACTACATATATATGATTATATTTACACTAAATATCCAGAATAGGCAAGTGTGTAGGATCACAAAGTAGTTGTCACGGGCTGGGAGAAGAGGGAACATCACGGGAAGTGACTGCTCATGGGCAGGTGCAGGTTGTCTTGTCAGAGTGATGAAAATGTTCTGGGAGTAGGCAGTGCCGTTCAACTTTCTGAATTCACCCAACCCACCAACCTGTGAGCTTTAAAGGGTGAGTTCTTTGGTGTGTAAATTTTACTTCAAGTAAACTTTTGTTCTAGAGAAGTAAAAAGGAAAAGAAGAAAGGATAAGTCAGCATAGACAAGTGCTGGAGAAGTCAAACTCAGATACTTAGTGCGTGGCTTAGCACTTGCTGGAGCTCTTTCAACCACTGAGCCATTCCTGTAGCCCCTCCTTCCTCATTCTTAAGGACATAGTTCTCAGTTGCTTATGCAGAGTCTGACAAAGAGGGTCTTGTTCTTTGCCAGCCCTAAGAGATACAGTTTTCTTATCATCTCACAATTTTTATACTATTAAATCCAGCTTTTTTAGGGATATGAAATCACAAGCTTACATATTTTATTTGCAAAGAATCTTGACATTTTTCCAAGTTTTCTCTGTTTTAATTTGTCCTCATCTCGACAGGGAAGATTTTATTAGCTGTGTTTCTATAGATAGGGAAACTAAGGCAACCCAAGCTGAGCATTAGTAGAAAGTTAATACTAGGGCTCTTCCATCGAACATAGGGCATGGCTTTCGTTAAAATAGTTAATTTTTAATAAGAGTTCTGCTGGATTTAATATAAGTAAAACAATTTTTTTACCTTAGAGATAGATGGAGAAATTGGTGGGTTTGTTTCAATATTAATTTATTCAACAAAATATTTATTGTTATTATGTCTCAAATATATAAGTGTGAAACGCACACATAAAAATACCTCAATTGCTGAATACCCCCCGCCCCCCTTTTTTTGCAGTACCAGGGAACACAAGGTCGTCGCTCTGGGCCTGAGCTAAATTCCCAGCCTAGTTCTTTATTTGAGGTTAGATCTCATTAAGTTATCCACGCTGGGCTCAAACTTGCATTTCTCCTGTTTCGTGTCTCAGCTTCTGAAAAGGGCTGGGATCACAGTAAGCTACGAATACACTTGATTAAATACTAGTCAACATGTGCAGTACGTTTACGAAGAAAATGGATAACAAAAATAAAGAAATGAAGGAGCTTACCTGACATTCACAGCTACTTGGTTCTTGGGATAGGACTTGAACTGTGATTTCAGATTCCACCTTTAGCTTGTGTCTTATAAATGACAGCCTCTCTCTGAGTGAAGGTGTCTTGTCGCTGAGGGCCTCATCTATTCATTTGTGTAGAAGTTGGTTCTTTCAAAGTAGTGGTCTTTTCCAGTGTTTAGGAGGAGGGAAGAAGGATGTGCTTGTGGTGGCAGTGTTCCTTCTCTTAACATTTACCCTAACAAAGAAGGGTAGGAGCTGAAAACAGTGATTAATTCTAGTTTGTCTGCCTCTTAAAAAGATAGTATATAAAATATTAGATATTTATCTTCTTTTTCTTAACACTCAAGGACTTTCTTTTTTTGTTTTCATTTTTGTCAGCACCTCTCCTTTTTTGCTGGACATAAATCCTACTTTCTGGCTACCAACCCCCTCACCTGTTAGTTTCAGTGCACTCCTGAAGTGACTATAGACTGTGCTGTACGGCTTAGCACAGACTCTCACACACGGGTTGGCATCACCCTCCATTTTTCTCCACATTCAGTAGCAACTTCAAAATGTCAAGTATGTCATGTATAATTGATGTTAATTTTTGTTTTATATTTTAAATTAATAAGACGAAAAATAGTTTTTGAGCCTAATTGTATCTAAATTTAGCCACACTCGTGATTTATAGCAAGTTTCATAACACCTTATGCACTGCAATCAATTAGGAGCACTAATTAGACCATAGCTGGTCTGCTGTGACCACCCTGACATTAGAGGGTCAGCAGCAGTGGAAATGGATAGGTCTGCACGCTCCTCTGCATGGTGCCTCCTCCCTGCAGTCGTGCTGCGTCATGTAGGCCTCTGTTTAAATTTGTTTTAAGTGGTCTCTTAGATTGAGATCTCTCTGTCCCTCTGTCCCTCCTTCTCTCTCTCCTCTCTCCTTTTTCCCCTCCCCCCAACCCCTCAACTAGAAGAACTCAAAGGTGCCAAAAAAAAGTAATAATGATAAGGTAGAAACATTAGTTACTTTTATTTTTTCAGTAAATATTTATACACATGTTGAAGTAATCATGTTGTACTATATATATATAGAGAGAGAGTTATGTGTTAATCAAAATTTTTAGTGTTTAAGAAGACAGGAATGTTAGCTATCCTAATTTAATTATTATACACTGTATGTGTGTATTCAGTGTTCACACTCTGATAAGAACTGCTTTGAAACTATAAATTGCTTTGGAGAGTGTAGGCATTTTAACAGTATTCTTCCAATTCATGAGTGAGCTAGCTTTCTATTTATTTGTTCTTTTTTCTTTTTTCCCACCATTTTATTAATGTATATATGCAATACATAATGTTTACAATGGACTTGAGTATTTTGTGCTCACGTCAATATTATGATCCCTTCCCATCCCCATTTTTGGTTCTCCCACACCTTCCCGGTCCCCCTGTTACTCCCACTGTCATACTCATTTGGTTCTATAGAATGCCTGTATTCTGTGTTTCCAAAATCAGAAAAACCGTGCAACATTTAGTATATTTAATCTTCTGCATCTGACTTAATTTACCATTTAAATCACCACTTATTAGCTCAGATTCCCATCCTTAGAATGGGGTTCAGTGCCCATATCTTGATACTTCTTCTTGGCGTGATATGCCAAAAGTTCTTTTTTTCTGTATGTTATTATATCTTTGAGATTCTTTAACATGGCTTCACCTACCAGTTCACATAAGAAAAGAACTGCAACGATAACATTCATAAGGCCAGAAAACATGAGAAAGAGAGAAGTTAAATTTCATATTCCTTAGCTGAGTACTGAAAAGTAAATGTTTGTACATTCAAAAGACATTCAGGTTGTCATTGTATCAGTCAGTTTTCTCAGGATAAACTTACATGCAACACCAGGTAAGTGAATTGCTATATTAAATGAGCTTAATTGTATATCAAGTTGCTACATTCAATGAACTTAAATCTGTACCACATGAGTACACTACACTTAAGGCAATAGAGTAGCATGCTTAGTTATTTCAGATTTCTTTTGACTTTCATAAATTTTTTACTCACATTTCACTGATTATTAACATTTCGCCAGTTTTGGTTTATCCTTTTTCCTACCTATCCATCCCTCACTTCATGCATACATACTTCTAAAGATTTTATACCAATTCCCCATGTTGAATATAATTATTATGTTTTGTAAACTTATATACTATTGAAAATAATAGTTATGGGGAAGATTCACAGATTTTTTGAGACAGTTGGTACTGTTTTAGAAGGATCCCAACCAAATGATTCAAATGTTACACTTTCTCTTTAGATGTTTCCTTTTCTCCATGGTTTTTGGTACTGCTTGTCTCTGCTTCTCTCAAAGATTCCTCCAAGTATTTTCTGCATTGCTGGGCTAGTGGTCACAGATTTCTTAAGGGATTCTTAAGTGGTCATGAAAAATTTTTACTTCTTCAATTTTCAGGGATAATTTTGTTGCTATAACAACCTGGGTTGACACCTACTATCTTAAAAATCTTAAAAGATCTTGCTCCAGGCTTTCCTAGCCGTTAAAGTTTGCCTTGAGAAATCTGAAGTAATTCAGATGGTTTTGCCTTGATAGAATAATATCTGTTTTTCTCTTGTTGCTTTTAATATTCTCTCCATATTATTTTTTAATATTCTCTCTTTATGAAGTTATGATTGTAATGTTTTGCGGTAAGTCTTGTTGCTGGTTGAGGTTATTTGGTGTTCTCTAAACTTCTTGTACCTGAAAGCTAATTTCTTTTTCTAGATTTTGGAAATTTTCTTATATGAGTTCAGTGAATAAATTCTTTATACCTTTGGTGCTGTCTTCTGCTCCTTCTCCCACACCCATAATTCTGAGATTAGTTCTCTTTGAGTCATCCATCAGCTGTTGTGTACAGCTACTTTCCTCATTTCTAACTTTGGAGTCATGCCTAATTACATCATTTGTTTCCTCTGCCTTGTCTGCAAGGTCTGAAATTCTCTCCTCAAAATATTCGAGTTGTCTTCCCCTGCTATCACGTATTTTTCATACCCTGAATTTCATCATGATTTCTTTTTAGATTTTCCACTTCTCTGTCAGAATGTTCTTTCATATCTTGTATTTTCGTTTTTACTTCAGCCAACTTCTTATCTGTGGCTTCAATGTGCTCAGTAAGCTTTGTCTCCAGTTGGACCATTATTTGCTTAGTAAGATCCTCTTTAACCCTGCTGATCATTGCTTGCATTTCTTTGAGAAATCTTGTTTGAACTGGTTGTTTGACTCATTATTTTCTGGGGTGTCAGCCATCTCTGTGGGTGCCCTGTTGCCCTGTCTTCTTTTCATGTTTCTGGTGTTGAGGGATTTCATTTCAAAGGCTTAGCCAAGAGGTTTCTTTGAACGACTATGATGGTATGTGGTGAGGAGCTACAATTCCTCTTAGTTCTGTGCTGAGAGTAGGCAGTGATGAGGGATCTAACAATCCAATGGTCTCTGAGGTGTCATAATCACCCCTACCCTCTCAGAAAAGCTCTCCTGCCTGTCCTAGCTTCTCTCCCCTGAGGCCAGGGCTCTGCAGTCTTGGAGGTTGTGCCCACTACACTGAGCCGTTTACAGGTTGCCTTTCTCTCCTCTTCTCTTTGCTAGTTTCTTCCCAGGCACTGTTTAAGGGTGACCCTAAAAGCCCTGGTGTACTCTTCTGAGCTTTCTTTTACTCTAATCAGTTCAGTCTTGGGCTTTTTTCTTTTTTAATGACTCCTGCTTACATCATTGCCCGTTATGACTGCCCAGCACTGCTTCTGATTTGGGCTCCAGGAGGCCCTTTCTAGGGGAGTACACATTGTGTTTGTAGTATGCACTACCTGCAGGGTTATTTTTTTTTTTTTTTCGGAGGCTAGGGCTACCAGCTGTTGTCAGTTCCACCTTCTCCCAGATTCATGCTTATCTCAATCTGAGGTTCTGGACTCTGGGCTTTCCTTTGTCTCTGGTCTGTGTGTGCTGGCAGCTCAGGACCACACAGTCAGCTGCTGTTTTTTCTCCACTTCTGTTATGTCTTCATGATTTCTGATCTTCTCGTGGCCTCCAGTCAGTTGTTGGAGCACTCCTTCCTCTCCTAGCTCGGTCAGATGTTCTAGGCTCCACGCGGGCTCTCCTTTGTCTGCAGAGGCCTGCGGCTCCCAGCCATTTGCATCTGGCCTAGGGCGGCTTCCTAGGATGCTGGGGTTGTTTTTTTTTTTTTCTTTTTTCTCCACTTCTGATGTTCTTTCAGGATTTCTGACCTTTCCCTGGTCTCCTTTCAGTTGTTGGGGTGCTTCTCCCTGTCCTAGCTACATTGAACAGGCATTTTATGACTAAATTCTCAACTTTTTAAGTGGGTCAATGAGGAGACATTGTGCAACTCTGTTACTTGGCTGCCATCTTGACCTGAAACCTTTCTTCATTTTTCATCAGTGTTTTATAGTTTTCTATATATATTTCTTTCATCTCCTTGTTTAAATTCTATGTATTTGGGGTGTTTTAATTGATACTGTAAGTGGGATTGTTTTCCTAATTTCTTTTTTGGATAGTTGTTGGTGTACAAAAATTCTGCTAATATTTGTATGTTGTTTTTTGTATCCTGTAATTTAGCTGAATTTCTAAAGTCAGATCAACTAGGTTTTGGTTCAGTCTTTAGACTGTGTTTTATATAACATCATGTAATCATCACACAAGGAAAATTTCATTTCTTCACTTTCTATTAGAGTGACCTTTATAGATAGTCTTTAATTTCCTATTCAATTCAAGTTTTCTTTTCATAAGGATATTAAACTTAGGATATGGGGCTGAGAACATAGTGATTAGAACACTTGCCTAGGAAGCTCAGGGGCCCCAGGTTTGATCCCCCAGCACTGCATAATAGCTGGACATGGTGGCTTACACCTGTAATCCCAGCACTTAGGAAGCTGAGGCAGAGGATAGCTGTGGCCATGGGCTAGTGAGTTCGGGAGCAGCCTAGACTAAACAAATAAACAGCAACAAATAAAAAACATTTAGAGTATTTCCAGCTTTCAGAAGTTTATCAGGTTACCATCAGAAAGTAAATCATCTGCATTTCTTTCTCTTGCCTGATTGCTTGGGCTGAAAGAAGTGGTAAGAGTGGACATCCTGGTCTTGTTCCTGATCTTAGTAGAAAAATTTCTATCTTTGCTCCATTCAGTAGTTAGCTGTGGATTTGTCATATGGTTTTTATTGAATTAAGGTACATTTCTTCTGTATCTGATCTGTTGAGAATTTTATTATGAAAGGGCATTGGATTTTATCATTTTACTTTTTCTGCATCTATTGCGATAATGCTATGGTTTATATCCTTCATTTTGTTAGTGATTCATCACATTTGTTGATTTGTACATGTTGAACCATGCTTCTCTTCCAGGGGTAAATCTTACTTGACCATGGAGAATGATGGTTTTAATGTGTGTTGAATTTGGTTTGCAAGTATTTTTTGAGGATTTCTCATATTTTTTCATTTTTCAACATTAAGGATATTGATACTGATTTCTTTGTCAATCACCACATGTATCTCCATTTCTTTAAGACCCATCCTTAGAGCTTTATTAGTTTCTCTTGGTGGTGTAATATTTTATTGATTCTTTGTATCCTCTGGCTTTGTGTTGGTGCTGCTCATTTAAGGAAGTGGACACTTCTTCTGACCTGTGTAGGTATTCCTTAGTGAGGAGACCTTTAGCTTAACCTCCATTCTAGGTAGGCTGGCTCTGAGCATAGGTGAACAGACCTTGCTATTAGATTCTGTAGGTGGTCTGGCCTCTTTTGTCTTTGCTCTGAGGTCACTTGGGCTTATAGGCTACATCCACAATCCAGTAAAACAGTGACTAGGCTCTGCATTCACATTCACAGATTGTATTTACCAGTCATGTGGTACTGATCTTTAAAGTCTGTAATGACACTGGGTTGCAGTCTGGGCTCTGGGGCTAGGACTGGTCACTAGAGCACTGATTAAACTCATAGGAAGGATAGCATAAGAGGCTGTCCTCCACAGATGTACATAGTTGCAGGCTCACCTCCTTGCCCCCGTGGTCTTTGGCCTGCAAAGACCACCTGAAGAGCTGAGGAGGACCTGACGACAGAGAAGGAACACTCTGGAGACTCGCTTCAGGAAACACAGTCTGCTTTATTCAGGAAGTATGAGGTTTATATACATTACACATACATGGAAGTACCCAGAACACCAATCGGCCACAGGGATCTCATTTTTTACCATGTATGTCCTTATAGAGAAGTCCTCTAAGGAGGAGTAAGAGCTGCAGAGGCAGGCAAGGATGGCCCATCAGCTGCTTGTCACAAGATTTTAGGGGCATGCAGTCTGCCTCAGACGCCATCTTAGGTGAAGTCTACTTACACCATGGTGTCTTGGGGACATGAGCCAGGTAGGCGTCCACCTATACCATTTCCTCCACAGCCCCCATCAAGCAGACCACAGGCTGAGCACCTCCAGTTTGCCAGGACACTGCCTGACTGCTAAGTTCCGGCACGGCCCAACACTTGTGGAAATGCAAATTTGCCTTCCAGATTCAGGAGGCATTAAGCACAGCTCAGGATCACTCCAGTACTAATCACCTCTGGTAGGGCCATATGTATGTGGATGCGCATTGCTTCCTGCCCTAGAGAAGCCTCAATCAAGGCAGCTGGCTGGGTGAGATTACCAGGCCCTGGGGGTGAGCTGGTTCAAGTGCTGACCTTGGCCAATATGGAGCCATATTGGGCAGATGCACCAGGGCCTCTTCTCTAGGGAGGTCTTTTGCAAAGCACTGTTGCTGTGCAGGGTTGTCACTGTCAGCTTGGGTTGGGTGTAGCCAGTTGCTCCTCCTTGCAGACACACAGGCACCTGTACTTGCCTCCTGGCCTGGGAAGCCTGGGACGGAGCACTGATGCTGGTGGGGAAGATGCTGAGAGTTCACCTCTTCTCTCTTCTCCGTGGGAAGCCATGGCTTAGGGCATTCCTCTCCATGTTGGGGGAGGGGTGATGTGGTCTGAATACAAACTGTTCCTCTTACCATTTAGTTGCCCTTTTTAAAGAAAATCATTCATTCTATATCCAAAGATGTAATCATTACTTACCATTTAGTGTAGAGAATTCCTTTTAATATTTTATGTCTATATGTATGACTCTTAAATTTCTACAGAGATAGTATTGTATTCATATTCTTTTTTGGTTTGCCCTCTTTGTGTTTACATAATGAACATTTCTCCATCAATAAATATTCTTTCAACATAACTATGTATGGCTTTGATGCTCTTACCATAATTTTATTAAGTCAACATTGAGGAAATATCCTTCTATTTTCCTGCAAGTATATCTCCAAATTCTTTGTATCAGTAGAATAAATTTCTAGAAGTACAAATGCATGGGTCAAAGAATATGCAAACTTTTAAGATCTTTTTTAACTTCATTTTTCTATATATCTATTTACTTACATTGGGTGGTGGGGATTGAATCCAGGGCCTCAGGCATGCTAGGTGAGTGTTCTTCTGTTGAGTTGTATCCTGAGCCTTTTTATTTTATTTTGAGAACAGAGTCATGCTGTTTTGCCTCGAGTGACCTTCAGCTTGTGGCCCTCTTGCCTCAGCCTCCCCAATAGTTAAGATTACAGACATGTGCCACCATACCTGGAAAGATATGCAAATCTTTAAGGCTTTTGGAATGTAGTGCCAGTTTATTCTGCAAGCGAGGATATCCGTGTCTACACTCACCTCCCGTGAAGCGCATGTTCAGGCTTCCCTCACTGCTTTGTTTGCTCCGTTTGGCTTTTGTGTGTGTGTGTGTGTGTGTGTGTGTGTGTGTGTGTGTGTGTGTGTGTGTGTGATATCAGATGCCTTCACCCTGAGCTACATTCGCATACATCCCGGCCCTTTGTTTTATTTGCTGTTTTGAGACAAAGTCTTGCCAAGTTGCCCAAAGTGAGCTTTTGCCTCGGCCCCCAGAGTGCTGGGATTAGAGGCATACAACAGGATGGTCAGCCCCTAACATTAGTTATTCTTGTTTTACTATGTTTGATGAAGAAAAAAATAAAAGCTAAAATGTTCCCTTTACTGAGTCAGGGTATTGCTCTGTAGCCCAGGCTGGTCCTGAATTCACTTTGTATCCCAGGCTTGCCTTGGACTCATGGCAATTCTCCTGTCTCAGCCTCCCAAGTGGTGGCATTACAGGCGTGCACCACAACAACTGGCTTTGCTGAGGAATAGAACTCAGGACCTTGTGCTTGCAAGGCAAAAATAAAATGTTTTTAAATCACATTTTAAAATTTGAGTTTATCTAATTACAAGTTAGGGGCTATGTATATAGCCTAGTTGTAGAGAACTTACTGAGCATACATGAGGTCCTAGGTTCAATACCACTGCAAAAAAATGTTAAAGTTGAATTTTCAGGTCATGCTTATTTTCAGGTCAGGCTAGTTGTATTTTGTTGTTAATTACCACCTGTTAATGTGTTTTTTATCTTTTCCCAAATTGATATATTTATATTCTCATTGATAAGTAAGAACTTACACGATTCAATTCAAATATATAAAATGACTTTAATAGGACTACTAATAAAAATTACCATCATAAGACGGGTGTGGTAGCACACTTCTGTAATTCCAACACTTAGGAGGCTGAGGCAGGAGGATTGCTGTTTGTTTGAGGCCACCCTGATCTACATAGTGAGTTCAGGACCAGCCTGTACTGCAGAGCAAGACTCTGCCTCAAAAGAAAATTAAATAATAAAATAATAAAAACTGCCATCAAATGAACATCCACTTAGGCTGAACTGTGCTACACACTTTACCCTTGTATCTTAAGAGTGTTTAATCTTCTCTAATCTTGTAATCCTGAAGTATTTTTTACTTTACAATTAACTTAATTGAAATTCAGAGAAGTTAAGTAATTTTTTCCAAGATCATAGCTAATAATAGCAGTAGGATTTGATTACATTTCTTTCTAACTTCTAACCATGTGTGGTTTTCTTTAAGTCACACTTTTCTGATACCTGGTGTTGCTTATACCTGTGGTAGATAATCACCTCTAACTATTCAATTTTTCCTATGTATTCCATTGTCCTTTATGTATGTATTTTAAATATAGGAAATAAGTTTTAACTAAACTCATAGCAAATGACTAGAGTGTGACTAGAGTGTAGAATGAGGGCTTGGGGAATAGCTCAGTGATTAAAGTGCTTGAGAGGCTGAGCAGGAGGATTGCTGCTCAGTCCAAGGCCAGCCTGGGCTCCATAGTGAGTTCAGGACCAGCCTGGACGATAGAGCAAGACTGTCTGAAAAAAAGAAAAGAAAAGAAAAGAAACAAGACAAATCCTTTTTCTTTTAAGATGGGTATATATACACATGCAAAAAACAGGCAAAAATAATTACTGTTGTAAATTCTTCTTAACAGAACTTTACAGAATAGCATGGCAAAGCTGCTGTCAGATCTTAGTGTGGACGCTGCTCGCTGCAAGCCTGGGAATAATCTGACCAAATCTCTTCTGAACATCTATGATAAACAACTACAACAGGACCCAGCCCCTCCTCATACTTCTGTAATGAACTATCTAAATAAATTAGAAACAAATCACAGCTTTACCCTTTCAGAGCCACTTCCCACATTTGAAAATGAAGAAGCCATGCAGCCAGATAGACCCTATGAAAATGCTCTGCCCTCCAAAGACCCTCCACACAGTGACGTCAAGGGCACCAAGGGAATATCCACTCCTGAGATTCTTCCTGCCCTTTCAAATCAAGGTTCTGACATTGAGTGTGAAACCATGACTTTAGTAGAAGATGAGTGTGATTTGGACAACACCGTTTATATTCCTCTTGCTAGAAGCACTTCTAAGAATCTACCGCTTTCAACGGGAATATTCCCCCAGCCACAGGTAACTGTTGCTATAACACAACCAGTCAGCAACAGTCCACTTGCCCCTGAAACAGAAAATATCCAGTGCGCACTAATAGTTCCTTCGAAAAACAAAGCAGAAGATGCAACTGAACAACTTTCCAGAGCAGCTGATGTGGAAGACAGACGGCTCCTGGAGAAAATAAAGGAAGCCATCGGTAGGATCCCTGCTGCCACTGAGGACCCCGAGGAGCTGGCTGCGTGTCGTGGCCCGTCAGCTTGTCTCAGCACCAGTGTGCAAGTGAAAAGCAATGCTGGCTGCGACGGTAGCTTTTTAAATTCAGACTTGGTGTCGGACTGGAGCACCTCTTCTTTCTCAACGTTCACGTCTCGTGACGAACAAGACTTCAGAAACGGCCTGGCAGCACTGGATGCCAACATAGCCAGACTCCAGAAGGCCTTGAGGACCGACCTTCTGGAGAAATGAGATTGGGAGAAAACTGGTTGCTTATGTCATCATTTTAAATTAGGACTTGGCCATTAGTTGTGCTTGCTGGCACAGGACGGAAATCCCAGCACACTGGGAGGCCGAGGCAGTAGGATTGCAGATTCAAGCCCAGCCTGGACATCTTAGTAATGAAGTAAGACCCTGTCTCTAAATATAAAAGAGCTGAAGGTGTAGCTCGGTGCAACACCTGGGTTCAACCCTCAGTATCAAAAATAATAACTTTTTACATTAAAGATTATGTATGAAAAATAAATTGTATAAATAAAAAATTTACCATTGGGATATTTTGACACTTTGGAGCTTACAGAGTCATCTTTAAAGAATTTAATTGCTAAGAGGATAAAGTTGTAGATTACTAGGAGGGTATTATAATATTGTAATTTAGTACTTAGCAATTATTGTTCTTTATTAGCATCTAACTGTTGAATTAAGGGTGCAGTTGAAAACAGTTTGCTGGTAATCTTACAAAAGAATGGGAAGAGAGTCTCTGGGAACAATTATATTCAAACTAGTGTCTTGAGTTTTTTTTCTGTTTCAAGATATTTATTTCTTAATGATATTTTTTATATAGGATGCTTTGGGTACAGGCCAGTGCTATGGTGAGAAATATACACATTTGGTTTATGAGAAAAGGTGCCAGCTATCTCTCCCTATGGAAAAATTAATAAAATCCTTAGTTAACAGGTAGTTTCTCAAATCCTTGCCATTTTATTTCTATATTGAATGTAAGTCCTTTAAAAAAAATCAAGCTCATAAGAAAGTGCTCACAACTAAGTTTTGATTTTTCAAAAATTGTTTGTTTTTAAATAAATACGAAATGCTTGGGTTTTTGTTCTATCTTTGAACATGATGAAGTTTTAAAATCTTGGCTTGGTTGTCATTGTGCCTTTCTGGGCTGATGTTTTTCAGCATTTAGCTGAGAACCTTCTCTGTTCTATAAGTAATATGAAATATGTGTTCTTTCTACATTTCTGTACCAGCTATTACCTGCCCAGTGTTACCTCCTTCCACATTAACAATTCTCTTTAACTCTTAGAAAACTGAGTCTAGCAGCTGAAGGAATAGCACAGCAGTTGGAGAGATTGCTTAGAAATCTAAAGGCCCTGAGTTTGGTTCTCCATCATCATCCAGGTATGGTGGAGCATACGTATAATCCCAGCACATAGGAGGCTGAGGCAGAAGGATTGCTGTGAATTTGAGGCCAACTGAGGCTCCATAGAGAGTTCAGGACCAGCCTGGACTGTGGAGTGAGACCCTGTCTCAAAAACTCAAAAAACAAAAATAAAAAAACTCGAATCTTGTGCTGTATGAACACCTAATACAACTCACTCACCCGGTGCACTTGTGTTTAGTGCATGGACACGCTTTTGCATTAAAGACAATTCTGAACTTTGCACAGTGGCAATATTGAGGCCAGTGAGGTTTATCTAATGTATTAGTTTGGGTTCCTTTCAGAAGACAGAATTTACAGATCTTAGCACAAAAAGGTGGATTAGGAAGGTTTACAAGTCCAGTGATGGAGGCGGTCCAAGATGGCTGCTCAGCCAAGCAGTAGATCTCCCATGCGGGACTGCAGAACAGCCGGTGAGGTGAGAGTCTGCTGTAGATCTCAGGTGAAGATCGGCTGGCTACTGAAGGGCAGTAACAGATAAGCCCAAGTCGAGACTGGAGCGAATCTGTGCTGACGATCTGCGACATCCATAGACAATCGCGAAGGCGAAAGCTTTCCCAGAGGAAGAGCTCTAACGATTGTCTCTCTTCCTCCCTTTTATACTGTTGGAGTTCCAGTTGGCCCTCCCACATCTGTTTGGGTGCTCTTCTCTCATTGGCCAGCCCACAAATGACTCACACTCTAATCCCAACAAGATCTTGAGCCCCAAATTCTTGAGGCTACGGTGGTTGACAAATCCGAATCCTAATGGCAGTGTGGGCCCTAATTCCATCGAGGTGACATAATTCCATCAACAGACACATCTAAGATGCAGTTATTGCTAATTGAGAGCTTTTTCAATGAAGTATGCAAAGCAGAAAATTCCAGTGGTGTTTTAGCTATTAATGCTGCAAATATGAAGGACACAGCAAGACTCTTTGCTATATCTGCCTTATTTGTTGACTTTTTTTTTCTTTTTTGAGACAGAGTCTTAGTCTGTAGTCCATGCAGTTCCTGAATTTACTATGGAGCATGGGCTGGCCTTAAACTCACAGTAGTCCTCAGCCTCCAAATACTGGGATTAGAGGCATGTGCCACCATACATGGTTTATGTGATGTTGAGAATTGAACTCAGGGCCCCAATATTCTTAAGCAAAGGCTCTAATCACTGAGTTATGCCTCTAACCCCTATTTATTTGACTTCTTAGGTGGAGGACTCAAATTAGAATTCAACACAAAACTTCAGAAACAAAATAATGCAAGAAAATTTTTTATTATATTTCTAACCCAAGTAAGTTAACTTTTACTCATACACAGAAGTAAACTCTTAAAAGAGTTTCTCGGCTCTTCTATGTTCACAACACAAATCACTTCTGTGACTGCTTAAAAATTGTACGTGGTTAATAAAAATAACTTCTGTTAACACTTTAAAATTTAAAATGTCAGTATTTGTAAGGAGTAGAGGACAGTTTTTTAATGTTGGTCACATATTGAAGTGCCTATTGCAATATCAAAATAGATTAACTCTGTGTGGTCTAAAAAGGATATATTTCTGTTTGTCAACACTGTATAAAAAGTCCCAAATTGAAGGATATTGTTCCTAAAGAAAGGAAAATATTATATTATTATCTTGAAGTTTCAAAAAAAAGTAAGAGGATCTAATAAATTTCAGTTCTGACACAGTCAGAACACTCGGTGAGATCTCACTGCCACCAGACTGTCCTTCACTTCAGATGCCAGCCACAGTCCTGGCCCCCAGACCTGTCCAGGTACAGATAGGGGTTCCCGTGATCCTCTCATTAGACTCCATCAGTTTCATGGAATAGCTCACAGAACTCAAAGGAAAAACATTTAATGGCCTGTTGTAAAGAATACAAACAGCAAGGTGAAAGGTTGCAGTGTCCGAGGGCTGCACATAAGGAGCTTCAGTCCCTGTGGAGCCGGAGTGGCCACCTACCAACAAGTAGGCGAGTGCTTGTGTACCTGACTTGCAAGTCTTACGTGCTCAGCTGTACCACCCTTTCTGGACTTTACCAAGACTTCTCTGGGCAAGCAGGTTGGAAGCATGGGCAACTGTGTAGAAATGTGATGGGACAAGAAGGGTGTGCTGTAAAGACCACAGCCAGGCCTGTCCGCTGGGGTGCTTGGCTGCTCTACAGCACTCCCTCCTCCCTCGCAGTATGTGATAAATTGAGGTGGGGGTCTTAGGATCTATCAGACAAGGTAGGGGAGAGGATTTTTTTAAACGGCCAGCTCTAGGGCAGAAATGTCGCGGAAGACTATGGGGTATTTTTTAGTTTCTAAGATAAGCCTTCGGGAAGAGAAATTTAAGTTTCTATGGCACATATTAGAGTTTTCATTTCATTCATTGAATGAATAAGGTTTAAAGGAACCCCTACAACATGAACAACAGACTCCTACTTAGTCAGTTTTAATTTGGCTGCCTGTCTTTCTACCTAAGAAGGCTTTGCAACTCTGTCCTACTTGCCATGTGGTTGAAGCAGGACTTCATAACCCTGAAGACACCTGACCAATAAGATACTACTACTTGTGAAAAGACAGATCTTTGAAAAAATGTATTAAACTCCAAAAGTAGCAAAAT
Source organism: Ctenodactylus gundi (assembly GCA_004027205.1). Lineage (NCBI taxonomy): Eukaryota > Metazoa > Chordata > Mammalia > Rodentia > Ctenodactylidae > Ctenodactylus > Ctenodactylus gundi. The sequence continues at coordinate 117,443 of PVKB01003209.1, read as the reverse complement.
ATGAAAAATATGTGCCAGATACATCTTTTATTCTTTTTGACGGCTCTTTGAGGATTAAATAAGATTAACACATGAAAATGCCTTGTGATCTGGAAACACTACATAGATTGTTATGACTACTAGTGCTATCTGCATGGCCTGTGTGTGTGTATCTATGTGTACTATTTGTACTGGACACTTAAGGCTTTGCTTTTGCTTTATGAAAGACATTTCAAAATCTGTTTGCATGTAGCACAATGCTAGTAAAATAATATTCTGACCTGTCACTTGGCCGATTTAATGAAGTCATTATTGAAGTTTGTTTTTAAAATATATCAGCAAAGTTACATGAGTTTTTTTCCCCACTAATACTGACACTCCAAGTGAGTACAGACATTTCCTCGACCCCAGTACTATCTTTCTCTCAGCTCAAAGGGGGCTCATTTTCCCCTGGAAAATCCAAGAAGACAAGCAGAAATAAGTATCACAGACTATCCAGGAGGAGAATTTGGTCCTCACAGAGGAGATTTATAGGTTTGCCCAAATCTATAACAAGGAATGTTGTCAGCTTCTCAGTAGGGAGTACACAGCCAAGGTATATATTTTCATCCCACCATCCCTTCCAGATCATTCTGCAATTGGCTGTGGAGCTGTTTTAAAAGTCAGCTGCTCCAAAACAAGCAGAACAGACCCTCTCTGGGGGTTGTAGACTGTGGCTTGACAAGAGGAAAGAGGAAAGGGAAAATAATCTTCAAACCCAGGACTTCAATGGATGGAGAGAAACTTGATAGCTTATGCTCTCTCTCTCTCTCTCTCTCTCTCTCTCTCTCTCTCTCTCTCTCTCTCCCCTCCCCCGTCAATACCATTATACTTGCTATCTTAAGATAGGGAGATGAAGTGGTAGAAGATGAGATAGAAACTAGAACAAATTGACAAATGCCCATTTGATTAAAGAGGCTCATTCTTCTTTGGAGCAGCGAGCTGTATTTCCCCCCTCCCCTCTTCATCCACCATGAAGATAATGGTTATTTTGTCATCAGAAACTCAGTTCACTGTTCTTCCCTGAACCAGTCAAAAGTCTGTCTGGTCAGGCAATTGTAGTAATGAATGACAAAATTCATAAAGCAACTCTTTGCAACTCCTAGCGTACTCTAGAAAGGGTATGAGAAATTGTAGTTTTGTATCTGTCCAAAATTTGAGAAATGCTTATCGTATAGTATTGAATATCATAAGAATATTTAAAAGACAATGGTGTGTTAAGTCTGTGGCAAAGCTAATTTGAGTAACATGGGATATTAAAAAAGCAAGAGCAGTGGGTCAGGAGCCAGGTGGCCTACTGATTAGCTCATGTGCTATGCAGCCATTCATTTACAATTGTTTCTTTAAATTTTGAGCATTTAAAGATAAATGCAAAAAGTGTGCTTTTGATGGGCTAAGAGCCTCAGTGCTTGTCAAGGAGGAGAAACAACTTCAAAGACTCCTCCAGCTCAAAATGCTGAATTTTCCAAGAAGAAGGCCTCCAACAAAGCACTTGTTCTAGTATGTACCTCTGCTGTGTCGGTGTCATAGAATTTTAGCTTTGGGTTGCTCTTTTTCTGTGTTCCCTAATACTTTTATCATGTGTACTCTTACTTTTCTTCTGGCTGATGTTAATTTCAGAGTATCTTTGTCTATTAACTTCCTGGGGACTTGAATATCTTTTACTGTGCCCTCATGTATACTTAGGTGATGGCTTACATGGATTTTTCAATGTGAAGATAGTACTGTAAAGTTAATCTTTCCCTTTCGTTTGTAGAAACCAGAAAGAAGAGTACAAACTACATTTGAGGAGAGACCCAAGATACTGCTCTAAAGCCAAGCCACCAAAAACTAGAGGGACTAACAGAAACAGTGATTATCAAGCAAAAGTGCATAGGAGAGGAAACAGGAGGGGTGCCATAGCCCCAGATAGCAGAAAGAGCTAGCAAAGTACACAGAAGAAATTATTTTAAATACTTAATTTGTAACAGTGGGAATTGAATCCATGGGCTTTGCATTGTTTTGGGGAAGGGAGTGGGGCCTGCTGCTTTGTGGAGAAGTAAACACCAAATTAATGCACAAAGCTAAATATTAAGGAAAACCCCAGGCCTCCTTACATACATGCTTTCTGCAAATAGCCGATCTCAGAAAAATTTCCTTATCTCTTCAAAAAATGAATTATAAGATATGAGTTGCCAAGTAAGACTAGAAGGAAATCCAAGCATTTCGTTGGGGGTAGAAAAAAGGGGGAAGCAGTGGCAAGACAAGCCTGGGGCGGTACAATCCTGCCTCCCTCCAGTGAGGTGGGACATGTTGGGTTTGAAGCTGTCCTGGCAGTGTGCTGAGAAGTTGTCTCACAGGAAAGAGCGGAGGACACCGCTCACTGCTGGAACGCCAGCCTAGCGTGAGCAATGGCCTGGGTTTCTCCTCAGTATCGCAAGCAAAACAAAACAAGCACAAAACGAACCAAAAGTAAATAATAAAAAACCCACCCTAAAGCAAAATGACAAAGAAAATATTCACCAGAAATATATTGCCATAAAATAGATACAAGTTGAGACTCAGTATTTGGCCAAGAACCTTTGTAACTGAAAAACGCAACTATTTGTTGAAACCAAAAGCGCAGAGCAGAGAAGCAGAAGCTTAGGGACAAGACAATAAAGTAACAGAGGCTGGTGAACTTAGTAAAAATAAAAACCTCAGAAATGAAGGAAAAATTTAAATTAAGAGAAGAAAATCAATTTAAACATAATTTTGATATAAAATTTTAAGCTTAAACCTGTTTCTTCAGCACTTATTACACCATTATCTTCCAGACAATGGCATGAGTGTTAAGAAGTCGATCATGGGGCAAATCTTCATTGCTTTGAAGGTGATAATAACTTTTCCTGAAGAAGCCTTTAAAATTGTTTCTGGCAGGGCTGGGGATGTAATTCAGTGGTTAGAACCCTTGCCGAGGGAGCATGGGGCCCTTGGTTTGATCCCCCAGCACTGTGTAATAGTTGGGCGTGGTGGTCAGTGCCTATAATCTCGGTTCTCTGGAGGGAGTTCTAGGCCGGCCTGGAGAGAAGAAACAATGACAGAATTTTGCACAATTAGGAAAGCTTGTAGTTATTTTCTAATGTGAACTGGTGGGTAAAGCCAGGTTTAACAATAGCAACAAAGATATAGCAAAATATAGAAAAAAAAAACTTTTGGTGAATATCCCAATAAAAGGATTGGTTGGATTCAGAGAAGAGATATCAAGATTTAACTACTGCAAACCCATGTGAGGAATAGGAAGCTGAGTTAGAGTGGTGACTTAAGTGAAATGATTTGGATGCAGAAGATTAATATGTTAAGTACTGTATAGTCTCTCTGACTTGGAAAACCCAGAACACAGACATTCTGTAGAATCACATGAAGTGGTAGCGGAGTTGGGGGAAGGGACGGAGAGGGGGTGGGAGGGTCAAAAATAGGAAGGGATTGTAACGTTGATATGATACATACGTGCACAAAATACCCAAACTCATTGTAAACACTATGTATTACATATGTATATTAATAAAATAGTGGGGAAAAAAACAGACTTAGTTATTGCCCCCACAGTCTTAGCTATTGCAGGCTTATAACACCCTCATGTGTGATGGGGAGATCCCTTCTCCAATTTCAAAATTGTCTATACTGGGCCTTTTCTCTGTAAATTCTGAGCCCAGTTTTTCTAGTGAGTTCAGGACCAGTCTGGACTACTGAGTGAGACCCTGTCTCAAAACAGCAAAAGCAAGCAAACAGAAAGAATTATTTCTGGCTTGGCTTTTATTAAATGTCACCTTAATGGGTATGACTTGTTTTGTCTTTTTAATGTCTCCTGTTAGTGCTCTGTTAGCTCTGTAAATCAGTAATCTGTTTTTCGTAATTGTGCAAAATGCTGTCATTATTTCTTTAAATAATTCCTCCTTCCAGTTTTTGTTCCCTGTTTGTGATTCTGCTTCAAACTTCATCTTTTACTTTTCCATATTTTTGTTCATAATTCTGCGAGAATTTTTCTGATCTGACCTTTCATTTCACCAGATTGTTCTTCAGTTTCATCTATTCTGCTGATAAATTCACTTCTTGAATTCTTAATTTCAACTACAATATTACTCAGTTTGGTTTTTTATATCTATTTGTTCCTGTTTCACATTTTCAGAACTCTCCCTTATCTTGGTAAACACAGTTATTATGTGTGTTTTACATTCTTTTCTGTGGGCAGGAGGAATAGCACAGTGACTAAAGCACTAGCCTAGCAAGTGCAAATCCCTGAGTTTGATTCCCCAGCACCACATAAGCCAGTCTGAGCTACACAGTAAGTTCAGGACCAGACTAGACTACAAAGCAAGACCCTGTCTCAAAAAAAAAAAAAAAAAAAAAAAAAAAGGATTCCCTGCAAGATCCTATTATCTTGGAAATTTTGCTGAGTGAAATTTTGCGGGGTGATAGGAAATGCTCCTTTAGACAGTCGGTGAACTATCATTTCAGTCTACGAATGATCCCTCCGTTTTCTTACCTTTCTTCTGTGTCAGGCCCCTTGAAGACCTACCTTCTTGAGGACTGAGATGGAGCGAGGACTGCGCAGGTGCCGCATCACTGTGATTAACTGCCCCACACGCCACCAGATTGCAGCTGAACCATAGCACTTCCTGTAGTCCATAGCGCTGGGTCAGCACTGCTGCTTTTCTGCCCCACAGAGGTGATAAGCAGCAACAACTTACACAGAACAAAGTAGGGAGAGAAGGAAACATAAGGAGAATGCTGTCCCCGGCCCATCCTATGTCTGGTTGTAATCTATTCTAGGCTGACATTTCTCATGTACCTGTTGGTATACAGCTGAGGGAGCCCATCTTCCCAAAGGCTGCTCCATGTTGTTGGATGCTATTGTTATCTGCTCACTCCTGTAAGCATTTCTAGGGTAGGTACAGTCATGTTCACTGCCATCTTGCCCTCCCCACTGATGCGTCGTGTCACCTTGGTCACTAGCCATGCCCTCCCTGCTGTGGGGGTCTGTTCCTATTCTCTCCAGTCTGTATGACTTACCTCTGTGCAGTACCCCACAGTCTTATTTATTGCAGGCTTATAACATCCTTATATGTGATGGGGAGATCCCTTCTCCAATTTCAAAGTTGTCCATACTGAGCCTTTTACTTTCCTCTGTAAATTCTGGGCCCAGTTTGTCAAGTTAGTTAAAAAATAAAATAAAATAAATATTATATTATAACTGCTTTGAATTTATAGACTAATTTGGAGAATTGCCATCTTTATCATATTAAGCCCTACATTTCATTAATAGTTCATAATGCTCCATTTACTTACTCCACAAAAATCTTGTTAAACTTTTATAAGACTTATTCCTAAAAACGTTATTGCTTTTGTTACTATCATAAATTGCAGGGGAGGGGTTGTCCACAATGAAAACACCTTTATTTTTCCTGATCATATAAAAGTAAACACTCAACTGCGCAAATTTGATCATTTTATAAATATATAAGAAAAAAATACCCAAAACTCCACCATCTTAATGTTGAAAGATTGACCATCTATTCAAACATTCTTTGTACATACACACATACATACAAATAATTCTATATATATGTTTAGAGTCATTTCATGCTTAATATTTATATAAAATATTCCTTTATCACCTCCTCTCCCCATATTAGTCTTTTTAACTAGACACTTGCTGCCTATATTCTAGTGTGTGTCTTTAATACTTTGTCATAAAATCATGTATAAATACACATATTTACAAAGATTTCAGGGAGTAGTTCACTGTTACAAAAAGCAGATTCAAATTTACTTTTATGTATTTCGATTTTGTCATTTAAAAGTAATTCATTGAAATCCCTCTTGATGATTAAGAAGTAATCATATATGAATCTAATTTATTCTTTTTAATGGCTACTTAATATTCCACAATATGGAGATGCAGTGCCCAATTTATTCAACATTTTGTTGAACTGAAAATAACAAAAAGTAGTTAAATAGGGATTTAATGTAGGGAACTTGGGCGTACAAAGGTAATAGAGGAGTCCACCTAGCAGGATCTAGGCTGTGTCTCCAGAGATCACACCCACACTAATCCCACGTGACATGCTTCCCAGAGAAACTGTCACCATGACTGACTCGCAACGTGGTGTTCAGGAAGCTGCACCAATTCTTATGGCTCCAAACTCATATTGTATTTACCCAGTCTGCACGACTACATCTGATTGGGGAATTAAGCACAATCTAGAACCCCAGTTTCTAGGCAGTTGGGAAATAAGTCTTTAGCTTTTTAGCTTCTATAAAATAGAACACAAGAAAGGGTTAGCTAGGAAGAAGTGAGTCCATCTACCAGGCTACTGCTGTACACACACACTTTGTTTCCAGTTTGTTGTCCCCAAGCATACCGTAGTCAGCATATTGTCATGTGGCCTTGTACACACATGCACGCACACACACACATATATATGTATATATACATATATATTACATAGTATATATAATTAAGAAATATTTTTGCCAAATTGCCTTCTGAAGAAATTGCGACACCCCATTTCCACCAGCAATCAGCAATAGGTGTCATGGCCTGTTTGGAGTGTGTGTGTGTGTGTGTGTGAGAGAGAGAGAGAGAGAGAGAGAGAGAGAGAGAGAGAAAGTGGGAGAGGAAAGAGAGGGAGAGAGGTAGAGAGGGAGGGAGGGTGAAGAGGCAGAAAAGGAGGGAGGGAGGAGAGGAAGAGAGAGTGAGAAAATTAGTAATTTTGATTTTTATTGTGGGGAATTTCAGCTGTGTGCCAAAGCAGTCTAATGAACTCCTAACTATCCAGTAGCCAGTACAACAATCATGAACCTACCACCTATCGTGCCCCACTTCTTGCCTTTAATGCATATATTGTGAAGTAAATCACAGGCATCATAATGCTTCATCCATAAGCACAAATACATTTCTAAGAGATAAGATAGATACAATATTTCCATATCTAAGTTACCAATGATCATTTATCAAACATTCAGTTATTGCATGTTTTGAGTAAGGATTCAAATAACAGATTGACAAATTGCAATCATTCAAGTCTTTTGTGTCTTTCTTGAACTACAGTTTTCTCACGTTTTAAATGCCTGCTATGTATGTATGTATGTATGTATGTATGTATGTATGTATGTATGAGACAGGCTCGTCTCTTGTTCTGTGGTCAAGGCTGATCCTAACCTCACTCTATAGCCCAGGCTGGCCTTGAACACACAGAAGTCCTCCTATGGGGAGTTCAAGTGCTGTGATTACAGGTGTGCACCACCGAACTTAGCTTTAGTGATGCTGGGGAACAAACTGAGCCTTGTGCTTGCTAGGCTCTAACCACTGAGATATAACCCCAGCCCTCGTACAACTTATTTGTTGAAATAATCTAGTTTTTGATGTTGCACAATTTTCCACAGTCCAAATTTTTCAGATTGTATCCGTATGTTGTAGAAGAAGATTTTCTTCACCCTTGTTATTTCCTATACACTGGGAGTGGGATCTGAAGGCTCAATCAGGCCACATTTGACCTTTATGGCAATAGCATTTGCCATGCTAAGTGTTAGGAAGCACATCAGGTTTGGTTGTCTCTCCCGTCATGACATTATCAACTACTGTGTGCAGGACCCCAATCAGATTAGGTCATAAATTTGTAAAAGAATGAGAATGACAGCCAACACCTACTCCCTCTTTTTATTTACAAACAAGAATGCGTGCACAGAGAAGAACTTCTTCACCTCTGGTACTGGGTTACCCTCTGGGACAGATCACATAGGTGAGCAGGATAAATGCTTGATTTTTGTGTTTATTTACCAGTTTTCAGAATAATGGCCTGGTTCCCTACTATCCTTTAACAGTGACCTGCATTTTTAGTGACACTTTTACTTTATGAGTTTCAATCCTTTGCAGTTGTGTTTTTTATTGATCCTTCCACTATTTCAGTTGTGATCAGTGAACATTTACGATTGATGTTTTTATGTCTACCAATGTGATAAGTGTCGAGTTTTCTTGTTCATATTTTTATGATTTCTAGTGAATTTGAGCATATTCATGTTTGGGTTGGGTCATTCTATACTACTCATTATTGAATTGCTTGTATACTTTGGACAATTTTCTGTTCAGTTGTTGGTCATTGTCTTATTAATTACTAAGGGTGCTTTGTATAGAAAGTGTTCCTTTTTATGAGTGTAGTAGTACAGATAATTTTCCAGAAATACATATCAACTATGTTTATAGCACTTTTCCCCATACACTCCCCCAAGGAAAGTTACTTATATAAGGTCAAATATGCCTGTCTTTTGTAGTTTCTTGGTAAGGAAAGTCTTTTCCAAATCATAGGTTATGCAAGTAATTTCCCAGACATTTCTTTTCATATTTAAAATTTATTTTTACCTTGTCACCTAGACAAGATACGTATGTGCACAAAATGCTCAACTTCGTTGTAAACCTTAAATTTTGCACTTATACATATCAATAAAATGGGAAAAATTATTTTTATAGTTAAACCTGTTATTCCTTTGCATTTATTTTTAAATTAAATGCATGATGATAATCTACCACTTTTATTTCTTTCAGATAGGCAGCTGGTATGTCTGTCCATCTCTTTAAAAATTCATTTTTTGGGGACTAGAGGAATAGCTCAGTGGTTAAAGAGCTTGCCTAGCAAGCACTAGGTCAAGCCCTAAGTACCCAAGTTCGATTCCCCAGCACCACATAAACTGGGCATGGTGGCGCACTCCTGTAATCTCAACACTTGGGAGGCTGAAGCAGAGGATTGTCATGAGTCCAAGGCCAGCCTGGGCTCCATAGTGAATTCAGGACCAGCCTAGGCTGCAGAGCAACACCCTGTCTCAAAAAATAAATTCATTTTCCCACTACAGTACCACTTTGACAAACATTTCTAATACCAATGTAATATAATTATCATTGTTTATTTTCTTCTACAAATATATTTTCTGTCTCCTCCTCGACACCATATGGATTTGAATTCATGAGCCTGATAGTACTACTGACATTTTAATAAGCTCCCTCACATAAGCTCTCTGTTACATTTGTATAGTTTTTAATAGTTGTTCTTTGGTGTCCCTTCTCTATATGAACTTTAAAATCACTTTATCTAACTCCAAGAAATACTCTTTTGGAATTCTAATTGAAATTGCATTAAACTTATGCATTAAAATCTCTAGAATCAAGTCTTTCCTTCCAGAAACATATGACTTTCAATGTATTAAAATCCTATCTTCTATCTTGTAATGATTTTTTCCAGGTTTTAGAAAAATATAGCTCCTGAATCTATTTTGTTAAATTTATTTATAAATATTTAGAATTTTTGTCCTTGTGATCATCTCAATAGCTTTTAATTAACAGCATGGATGATTACATAAACATAAAAAACCATTTTCCAGACTGAATGTAAAGTTGGTGGAATTTGGGACTAAGTAGAAAGCTCCTTTTCATATTACTAGGAAGAAAAGTGGGTATGCACCTTTGTAAGATCATTTTAAGTGACATCTTGCTAGAAGTGGGGACAGGACCAGATGAACCCCAGAAGACCTACCAAGAAAAGAGGGGAGGGGGGAATCTAGAACAGTACTGTTTTAGCCAACATACTATTGTGAGGCTTCTGTTCACATGAGGGCTCTTGACATACATAATAGCAAGTTTAGAGACCATTATAAACCATGCTAGGAAGGCTGGAGGAATAGTACAGTGGTTACCATGCTTGCCTAGCAAGAACAAGGTCCTGAGTTGATTTCCCAACACCACGTAAGTCAGGTGTGGTGATGCATGTTTCAGGAGGCTGAGGCAAGAAGATTGCTGTGTGTTCAAGGCCAGCCTAGACGACATAGTGAGATCAAGACCAGCCTGGGCTACAAAACACAACAAAACAAAACAGTCAAAAAATGTGCTGAGATAATTCAGAGCAAAACTTACCCAATAGAAAATTTCTTCTGTTTTATCTCACTCTTAAAATTTTCATTTTGTTATGAGATTGTTGCGGAGTTTTTGTTTTGTAATATAAGGCTGGCATGTTCAGAGAGACATGATAGAAGGGCTTTATAACAGGAGTTACTTCACACAACTGTGGAAGCTGACAAGTCCCACAACCGGTCATCTGCAAGCTGGAGACTCTGGGATGCTAGGTGCATAGCTCAGTCTGAAGGCCTCAGGCAGGGAAGCCAACGGTGAAAGTCACAGTCTAAGGTCAGAGGCCTGAGAACTAGGGAGCTGTAGTGTAAGTCCTAGAGTCCAAAAGCCAAAGCTCAGAGTTCTGATGTCTAAGAGAAGAAGAGTCTCCCTGCTCCCAGCTCTAGAACAAAACAGAAAAAATCAAGAAATCACCTCTCTGTGCTTCTTTTTCTTTTTCTTTTCTTTGGTTCTGTTGAGGCTCCCGCCTAACCGGATGGCAAATGCCCACATGGAAGGCAGACCTTCCTCATTTGGTTCACCAACTCACATAGCCAGCCTCCTTTGTAAATACCCTCGCTGACTGTCTTACTTTTTCTTTGCTGTGACAGGAGGAAGGGTTTATTTTAGCTCACAATTTCAGAAGGTTACAGTCCATCCATTGGCGACTGGCAACAGTGGAAGCACATGGCAGGAGGAGGTGGAGGCAGCTCCTCGCGGCATTGCAAACAGGAAGCCAAGTCACGTCCCTGAAGGAAGGGAGGCAGCAACATACATCCTTCCAGGTCCTGTCCTAGTGATCTGCCCCTTCCAGTTTTAAGCCCCCATCACATACCTATAACCTCTAATCTAATTCACATGCCTGTAATCTATAATCTGCCACATCTATAATCTACCCCATGCCCATAATCCACCCCTCCAGACCAGGCCCCCATCTCCTAACAGCATATGGTTCCATAGTTAATCCATAGCATCCAAATACTTGAGAATTTTGGGGGACATTCCAGATCCAAACTACAATACTGATATACCTAGAAGGAATGCTTTTCCTATTCTCTAGGAATTTCTTAATCTTGTAAAGTTGACAACCAAGATCAGCTATCACAGGAATTAATGCCCTTTAAAATATACTTTCCTGGGTAGATAATACATGCTATTTATTTCACTTTGTGCCAAACTCTCAGTTCATTGCTAGGGTATATAGAAAAAGCAGACCCAATCTTCGTGTTCAAAGACTTGATAGATTCATTCAGTATGAGGCACACGCTGTTGGAGCCCAGATGAGAGGCATCTCAATCAGACTGGTGGGGTCACTCAGTGTCACAGATAAGGGCTCATTAGAACTCAGCCAAGGCTAATAAGTCCTGGACTAACAGGGCATGTTCGGGGAACAGTGTGGGACTTGTAGGTGAAGTTGATGTTACAATGAATAGCTATAAAAGAGATCAGAAAACGTATAGGAAATGGGATCTACTGGGGATGTTTATAGAGGAGTCTTTTATTAACAGATATGTGTTGAGGAAAGTCATACTGTTGATAAGTAGTGTGGATTATAGATTAGAAGGTCAGGACTGATGACAGGAAGCCCAGGTGGAGGGCTGCCACATAACCTTAGGAACAGTTACAGCAAGTGGTAGCAGGAACTGAGGATAGAATTTTGCCATCTGCATAGATAGGAAATCCCATGAACAACTGAAGAGACCAGTCAACCCCAGTTTCTGGCCTGAGCAGCTAGAGGGTGCCAGTGTTTTTAACCTCAGAGCCAGAAGGCTGAGCAGTTGGGTTTTCTAGGGATGGGCAGTTGGGGGAATCTGGTCAGGGGAAGAGGACACTGTTTAATATGAATTCTAAGTGAGCAAGTTCAGTAGCTTAGTGAGGTTCTGCAGTACAGGAGGGAGAGAGTAGAGATTTGGGAACAATGGGGTCTCACTAGTGAAAAGGCAAGCAAAATGATTGGATGAGGAGAGTTAGGAAAGATATAGCACCAAGGTTGGAGTTCTGAAGGCTTAATTCATATTGTCACATTCCAAAAGTAGTTATTAAGTACAACTTAGTCTACAGAGGAATATTTTCTACACTGAAACCATAATTCAAACATCTGTTTAGGTTTTAATTTTGTGTATTAGTCAGTTTTCCTTTTGCTGGACATAGTCCCTGACACCCACAACATAAAGAAAGAGGTATTTAGTTTGTATGATGTGTTAAAGCAATTTAGTTGATGGTTGGCTACTTCCAAGGTAGAAATCTCATGGTGGGAGGGTGTTAGATTTGGATATGGAAGATCCTCCAAAAGTCCATGTATTTGGATAGTGTAAAATATCCATGTACTGTTGAGAGGTGAGGCCTGGTTAGAGGTGGGGCAGAACACTGGAACAGTACCTGGAGCTGCTCCTTCCTCTGTGAGTTTGCTTCTGTCTTCTATCCCTTGAGGAGATGTCTTGCCTCTGTTTCTGCCTCTGCCTCCGCCATGTGCATCGACCGTTGCTGGCTGCCCATGAATGGATTGTGTGAGACCTTCTGAAACTGTGAGCTGAATAAATCTTTCCACCCTTAAATTAGAGATTTTGAGTCACAGCAATGAAAAAGTAATCAAGACAGAAATTGGTACCAGAGAACTGGGGTTGTTGTTGTCACCTTACCCATGATGTGGTTTAGAAGCCTTTGGAACTGGTTTACAGGTGGAGTTTGGGAAGGTATGACGATGTCACTTAGAGAAGGCTTAGAATGCTATAAGTCTAGCTTGTTGGGAGATTCTAGTTCAGAAGACAAGAATGCTGATAGAAGCATAGATTGAAAAGGCAGGGTGCAAGAAGTTTCAGATGGGAAGGAGAACTGAATTGGCAGTTGGTCTAAAATCCATACATACTATACTGTGGTACTAAGTATGTCCACATTTTGCCCTTGTCCCGAGACTCTCTAGAACTGAGATCAAGGGTGTTGTACTACTTAATCTAGCTCAGAAAATCTCAAGGCAACCTAATGTTCATGCTGTCACTTGGGTATTACTTTTAGCCAACTCTGTGTTGAAAGACAGGGAAACATGGTAGAGGAAAATGATATGAAACGTTTGCACTTTTACCAGACTGAAAGGACCTACAGAGGTATGCCAGGAGAGCACAGGGAAGTTAGAAATTAGCATTAAAAAGAAGCCAAGTAAAAGGTCCTTGAAAACAGGATTATAAAAAAGATGCCTTGAGGGCATGTCAGGAATCAACAAGATCCCACTTTTACCAATTACAGGGTGGAGAGGTAAAAAAACCTTGCTCTGAGAATAGTACCCCAGGGCCAAGGAGCCAAAAATGGCCCAAAAATGTTTGTTGGAGTTCAACTGTCTAAGAACTCTGAGGGCGTTCACAGCAATCGTACAATAAGGCCAGGCTGCTGCTCAAGCCAGTGACTGACCTTGGCAATGTCCACCAGATCTTGGCTTTACAGGCTTGCAGAGTGCCAAGAGTTGTAGGTTCATGGAGGCTTCTATCCAGATTTCAGAGGAATGCCTGGAGGCCAGGCAGTGTACCCCTGGGAGGGCAATATGTGAAGTTGTAAAGGAGAAGTCTATGGTGTGATGGAGACCCCGGAAATTTAAAGTTGCCAAAAAATGTGGATGGTCAGCTGAGAAGAGCTGCAGGCTGTGACCAGATCCAGACCAAAGGAGAGAAGATGGAGGTTGCAGCCAGAGTCAGTGCTCTAGGGCAGGGCCACCCAAACCCTTTGGAGCTCACATCTTACCACCATTTATCTCAGATGCTGGACACAGAGCTACAGGATTTAACACTTGCCTCTTTGGGATTAGAACTTGTTTTGGTCTGGTTACTTTCCATCCTCTTATTCCTCCCTTTGGGAATGGGAATGTTTTCCCTGTGCTATCGTATGTTTGAAGTGTTTAACGTCTCTATGATTTTCACAGAAGCTCACAACTGAGAGTTTGTGTTGCTTCTCAGAGGAGACTTTGGATTTGGACATTTTAGTAGTTCTGAAGACTGTTAAGACTTTGGCAATACTTAGAAAAGGACTAAATGCATTTTATATAAAGATGTGGACATGAGTCTTTTGTGGGCAGAGTGGAATGTTATGGTTTGGATGTGGAATGTCCCCCAAAAGGCTCATGTATTTGGCTACTGTAAAAATACCCATGTGCTGTTGAGAGGCGGGGCCTGGTTGGAGGGGGAGAACACTAAGGCTTGTCTCAGAAGGGCAGGATCACTGGTGCAGGACCTAGAAAGGGCTCTGGGACTTGGCTTCCCGCTGCCATGCCCTGAAGAACTGCCTCCACCATGTGCTTCCATCACTGCCTGCTGCCCATAAATGGACTGTATAAGTCCTTCTGAAATTGTGGGCTAAATAAATCTTTCCTCTCTTAAATTGTGAATGTCAGCTGTTGAGTCACAGCAACAAACAAGTAGCTAAGACAAAAGGTATGGTAGAGCGAAGATGTATAGCTTATGACAGCTGAGAAGCAGAGCAGAACAGAAATAGATCCCAAGGTCACTTCCTTGTGACCCACCCAAACATACTCAGAAATACGCTCCACCTCTTCCCTGGAGGATCCCAAAGCCAATGAGGCTGACACTCTAGACAGCACAATTTAGAAGCTAAACTGATTAAATAATGAACATGTCTTAAAGTCAGAAAAGGTAGTGCCTTCTTTTTGTCTACATTTCTACTCTATTAAAATCATCTCTAAAATAATCAATACCCATAAAAGTGAATTTTTAGGAAGTAAGTTAAAAATTACTGGCAAACATATATAGATAAAAATTATTTTTAAATTTTGTTGGGATATTTACTAGTGCTGTAGGTTTAAACTCAGCTCTTTCAATTCATATCTCCTCAGAATCCACTGAAGGTAGGCAGTCTGTATTGTCCACTGCTCACATGTGTGTTTCTTTGGTCTGTCCATCCACTCCCCTGTAGATTCCCTTGCTTGGTATCACCTCTCCTGCACCATTCACCAAGTCAACCGTGGCCGGATCTTGAATCTTATAGTCACTCCAGTCTGGCACTGACTGAACACCACACTGATAGAGATTACCAAAAATGAGGGAACACAGAAAAATGGAAAGAAATTTTAGCCCACTGGGAGGGCGCCACCAGTATTATTTGGTATGCCATGATTGGAAAATTTATACTCCCAAGAGAAAATGGTCCTTTATCGAACAGTTATGATGTATCATGTTCCTTGTAAATATTCTTTGCAGTTTATCTTCCCATTCAACCCTGGAAATGACCCTATGAAGTGGGTGAGTTTTGTCTCATTTGTATCTCATTTTTAACAATTTGGAAATCAAGGTCACATAGCTGGCTAATGACAAAGCTTCAATGTCAACCAAGAAGGGGGCTGAGTCAGATCATATCTCTATTACACTCCTTCTATACACAAAGAATTTGAGCTAGAAAACACATGACTTACCTGTATCTACAACCCACTCCCCCACCCCCCACCCCCTGCCTTTTCTGACAGAGGCTTGCTCTGTAGTCTAGGCTGCTCCTAAACTTACCATGGATCCCAGGCAGGCCTTGAATATACTGAAATCATCCTGCCTCAGCCTCCCAAGTGCTGGGATTACAGGCATATGCCACCATACCCATTTATGTGGTAATGAGGAATTGAACCCAGGGCCTTGCATGCATGCTAAGCAAGCACTTTAACCGCAAGGCTATGCCCCTAACTCCTGTATTTTCCCTTCCACCCAAGAAAGGTTTTCTTGTAGGTCACACCAACAGGCTATAGATTCTCATTATGCAGAAAATCGAGTTTACAGAATTTATGTAAATCAGAGGTCTTATGAATTAGATACTCTGAATTGCTCTATACAACAGATAGATTTCTTGGCCAGGATTCATAGCTGCTCATTTTGTCCACAAGTCGTGCTGGGTTTTCACAGTGCACTGCCAACCTCTGCTGCTCCCCTGCCTAGGTGGTCAACGTCTTCCTAAAGCAAACCTTTACAGCATGTTTGGAATGGTGTCAATGGCTTGTGAGGGGAGCAAATAAGAATCAGAAGTGGTATACAGGGGAAAGGATAGGGAATGTAAAATAATAGAACATAATCACTTGAGTTTGTATTTTTTTTCGTGTAAACTGTTACTGCTGTTCTTGAAGACTACTTAACACTGTAGATCGAAACATTCTGCAGTCTTACACACAAGCCCAATACATGAAGTACAGGAAAGCACAGTTGCTCTGAACAAGGAAGGGCAGGCGAGCTAAGTCCTGACCCTCATCCCTCCTCCACCCACTCCAGTCTCCTCTTTGTACTCCTAAGGTTGGAAGCCATCTAAGATTATTAGAATCTTATCAAACGGACTCCAGAGACATGCTGAAGAGACTCCTTCTGGCCCAAGGTGGAGCAATTAGAGCCTTGGTTAGGATTAGAATTGTAGTAAGTTGAAACCTATCAAATGTGATTAAATTTATGACTCTATCATGATATTAAGCAAGAAACCTAACAAATCTTCTGAGGATAACAGAGAACCAATTCATTAGATACTGGAAACTGAGTGAATTAGAAGAAAGAAGCAAGCACTTATACTCCTTTCCCTACATGAATTTACCTCACATGGTAACGAGAGGAAACTTACCTTAAAAACTTATTCAACTACTAAATGAAGACAAAATTACTGCTGTCTCACCATTTGCAACCCTCATTGAATGAATGAGTCTAGGAATTGAGCTCCCGCAGCTACTCACCTTTTAAAAAAACAACAAAAACATAGATGTCACGTGCCTTTTGGTGAACCAACTCATACCCACCTATGATCTTACAAAACATATTAAAGCTCAGGCTGACGGGGAATGAATTGGCTGCCAATATGCAGTGGGCAGAGAGGATGGTGCTGAAGGTGCAATTCTCAGCTTGTGGTTTGGATCTCGAATGTCTCCCAAAAGTTTCATGTATTTGGATGTTAGGGATTGTCTATAGGGCTGTGTGCTGTTGGGAGAAGAGGGCCTGGTCTGGAGAGGTGGATAATGGCCGTTTGGTAAAATAGAGGTGTACTGGATTAGATTACAGGCACGTGGTGGGGTCTTAAATTGGAAGAGGTGGAACACTGAGGAGGGACGTGGCTGCTTCCTGCCTTACTTCAGAAACTTGACTTGGCTTTCTATTTAAGACGCTGAGAGAGGCTGCTCCCACCTCCACCATGTCCTTCCAGTGTTGCTAGCCTTCTGTGATCTTCTGAAACTGTATGCTAAAAAAAAAAAAAAAAACCTTTCCTCCTCTAAATTGTGGACGTAGGATATTGAGTCACAACAATGAAAATGTACGTAAGACACCCAGGCTAGGGGAAACACCATGGATCAAAGGGTTCAACTTCTTCACCAGGCAATTGTAGGGACAAGACTTAAAAGACATATTGTGTCAAAAAACAATGGACAAGATGCCCCCTCTGGAGATAAAAGTTGTTATAAAACTAGGTAAAACTGCCAAAAGTGACCTTATAAAGATCAAGTTAGTGATCACTTCCAGGAGTTGTAGGAATTGGACTTGGGACAGGCATAAGGAGAGACTTCTGGAGTGTCTGGCAGAGTTGGGTTTCTTGACATAAGTGGTAATTACAAAGATGTTTTCTTCACAGTAATTCACTTGTGCTTTATTTCCATATAAAAACATAAATAATACTCATTAAATATGAGTAAATGATTTTCAAAAAGATTCAAATGATCAGGAAGCACTACAAAATACTTCACATTGGGTGAAAACACAATATAAGGCCAGCCAAAAGCCAAGCTCGACACGGTTTTTAAAAAAGGATTTTGTAGGAATCTTACACATAGCTGAGAGACTCTTAACACATAAAAAAAGGGAAGATGTCACACAAACCATGGACCTAAGGTTTCAGAGCTGGAAGAGCCCTGGAAAGCATCCCATAGAGAATCTTCCAGCTTTGAAACTATAGCTCCATCATTCTGCTGACATTTCCTTTTTATAGACTGGAAAACTGAAGCCTCACAAACTCACACAAAACTAGCTAGCATCAGAAGTGGATCTAAAAGTCTGGTCTCCCACTCTGGGACTTTTCCTGCAGCAGAATGAAATTAAAATAAGGTTTCGAGAATAGATTCAAGATCAAACCTTTTTCGAAGAGAGAAGATACAGATATATAATTATTATGTGTCACAAACATATACTAATTCATAATTAGGGAAAATAAAGATAATGCAAAAGTGAAAAAACTCACTCCTCAAACAAATTAAATTATTAAATTATAATAACAGTGCAATAATAATAGTAAAATAATGAAAACATGAAGAAATGCTTTTGGGTCTGGTTAGCCCAAGGAGGTGGCAGGCGGTATGTATTGCAACTTTCTGGAATGTGTCTTTTCTTTTTCCAGGACCTTTCTGCCTTCTAGAGCCTGACTTTCTTCTCTTTCCCTATTTCTTCACCTAGACGTGGTTGCTTCTCAGTTAATTAGATTCAGATCAGATGCATACCTGCACATTTAAGATTTAATAGTAGCCTGGTGTGGTGCAGCCCTGTAATCCTAGGTCTTAAGGAGACTGAGGCAGGTGGATTGCAAGTTCCAGCTCTACCCAGGCAACTTAGATTTTCATCTCAAAAATAACTAAAACTAAACAAATGAATAAATGAATAAATAAATAAATAAAGAGTTCAACGTGTAGTTCCGTTGTGGATCTGATTGCCAGCGCGCGTACACACACACACACACACACACACACACACACACACACACACACACAGAATTATTGCTTGTTAGGCACTGTTGTAAGAGAATTACCTGCAGAAACTTAGCTTGCCGTTCCTGCGAGACACGTATTCCCATTAGTTATTCCCATTTTAGAGATAAGAAAACCCTATCAAAGCTGTTAAATTAGTTGGCCAAAAATTTACAACTATGAGTCTTCAACTCAGAGCCCACATTTTAAGGGACTATGTTACCCTACCTACATAATTGTGTTTTCTTCCCTTCACTGAGTAAAACTTGCGTTGCAACATTTCTAATCTTGAGAGTAAGCAAGTTAAGTCTTTCACAATACTTTGCTCTCAAAACATCCATTATTGTTTTTAATAGCTCTACCAAAAGAGAGGAAGTTAAAGTTTCCATTGCATCTTCTCTAGTTTGTAATCTTTCAACTTCCATTGAACGGTTTTACGGGAGGTGTGTGTGGGGGGGGATACAAACTTAAAATTTAAAATCCACGCGACGGGCCCCAGTTGCCGCGCTAGGAGGAGCGGAGCTGGGGCGGGGCGGCGCGGGGGCCCGGGTCCGGCGCTAGGTAGGTACTGGGATCCTCCGCGCCTTCCTCCGCGGCAGAGCGCGGTGGGCGTGGCGGGAGGGCGGCAGGTCCATTCCCCGCGCGCCATGCAAATCACATGCAAATCTGCGCGTGTGGGCCGTAGCCGGCAGTTTGAGTTCGGCCCGAGCGCCGCTCGGCTCGTCGCTGCGGTCCGCGCCCTCTCCGCGCTCTGCCACTTGCTCGCTCGCTGGCGGGGCCGCCCGCCCGTCCCGCCGCGTCCCGGGCTCGCCTGCCGCCTCCCGCCCGCCTGCTCCGTCGGCAGCGCGCCCGGGGCGCCGAGCCCGCACCGCGCGCCCGCCGAGCGCCCCAGCCGGGCCGCCGCCGCCGCCGCGCGGGTGAGTGTGTCCGCCGCGCTTTGTCCCCGCTCGCCCGGGTCCGTCGAGGGGCGGGGTCGTGGGGCCCCAGCGCCGACGCCGGACCCTCCGTTGGAACAGAGCTCCGCGGCGCCGGCGGGAGCTGGGCGTGCGGGGCGGCCGCCGGGGCCGCCTGGGGTCCCGGCGAGGTGAGGGCTCGGGCCGGCGCAGCCCTGGTCTCCGTGAGAAGCGTCCGAAAGGGGTGCTTTGGTTTTGCGGGGCGCGAGGCGCCTCCTGTCTCCGGGGAGAGCCGCGCGTTCTCCCACCCGGCCAGGCGCGGACGGCCGGGCGCGGGGCCGCGAAGGGCCTCGCCGCCCACCGGGTGCGGGAATCTGGGGCCGCGAGCGCCGCCCGCGGCGCGGGGACCTGGCCGTCCCTGGAGAGCCGGGGCGAGTTGTTCTCGGGACTGCTGACCCAAGCCCCCCGCCCCGGGCCTCCTTCCCTTCAGCTGGGTGCCCTTGTGGAGGGTCCTTGCCCACGGGATAAACTAATTCCAAAGACATGAGATGGACCCTTCCCCCGGATCCCAGCCCTCAGGACGCAAAGGAGCGGTGCTGCAGATGCGAAGATGTGCTTTAGGGAAGAGGGTTTCTAGGTTGTTTTTGAAAAGTTGACGCGTGAAAGATGCCTGGGTATCACTCAAAGGAGAAAGACCCAGCTCCACTGGGGCCCAGCGGGAGTAAAATTAGCTGTTGTGATCCGGGGAGGATGGGGAGCACACCTGGACCGTGGGCTTGGTGCCAAGGCTTGGGGCACTGGTTTGCGCCATCCCTTCTCTCCTCCATTGCAAAGAGCAGAGTATTTGCCAGCCCTGAAACTGCCTCCGCCTTCCCAGTGGGGCCGTTCTTCCCGGCCTTCCTATAATGCGTTCCGTCCAAACGCACACCTTGCGCCTCAGTTACTTCCAAATGAACGCATGCTAGACCCTAGTTTGGTCTTTTCTGGGCCAGCTGAGAAGGCCAGCTGGGGTCTTGAAGGCTTGGGAGGACGTTTAGGCAGCTCCCCCTTCCCAGACTGCAGAGCACAACTAAGCCACAGTCAAAGTCTCTGGGGAGAAAGACAGATGCTTACAGTAAGCGATTTGATTAGGCATTCTGATTTCCAATAGAACCACTTTTTGTTTTGTGTTCTCACTTTTGTTTCTGCTGTCTCTTCGCCTTTTCCATGAAGTCTGGACCTTCATTCCCTCCCTCTTCTGTGGCCCTCTCTTTCAGCCTCCTTCCCTGGACTCTTGTAGGGACTGTGGAGGGTGTTGCTCTTGCACCACAATGCCCTAGGCCAGCATGGAACTTTTTCCTCTGCGTCCAGTATGAGGTTGTCCCTTTGTCCTCCATCCATAGGGACTTAGAGCCTGGGGTCTAGAAAGGTGGGAACCCAAGCATTTGGCTTTGGTCAGAAAGCTGTTGGAGTCTGGACCCTGAATTAGGTAGTGGGTACTTTGAGGACATTCACAGTAGCCTTTTCATTATAATAGATGGACAGGTCTGTGCCCTCAGTGATCGATGATGTGCAAGGATGGGGGTCCTCATGCACCACAACCTGGAGACCTGTCTCTTTGGGGTGAAGAGTTTATGCTAGATCCTTCTTTGGTTTCTTCTGTTTCTTCTGTGCAGGAACTAGCCAGCTGAGGAGAAGGCTAGCTGGGGTCTTGGAAAAGCTTTTTTTTTTTTTTTTTTTCTGTGAGGTTTGCTGACCCCTCAAGATTTTAGGGAACAGGTATGTAGCATATTAGACCTTGATCTAACTGTTGAGGTCAGGTAGGCTCACTGGCTGCCTGGAACACTATAAATAGACAGGTACAATCACTACAGGCAGGAGCTCCCCAACCTTGGAGGTATGGACTGTGAGTGCACTGAATCTTCATGGATTCACTTTCCACAAAAATGACCTCTTCATTCTGTTTTCAAATTCTAAGATGAGTAGCTGAGTGTGAGGCAGTCACCTGATATCCTAGCTACTTAGGAGCCGGGGGAGGGGGGGGTGGGGGGTGGGGGGGTGGGGGGGGTGGGAGGATTGCTCGAGCCTGGGGAGTTTCAGACTAAATACTGGTAAAGTGTGTGTGTGTGTGTGTGTGTGTGTGTGTGTGTGTGTGTGTGTGTGTGTAAAATAATGTTAGAGCTAGTTGGTTTGTTGTTTCTTTACCTTTTGAGAGGTTTGAAGGGTGGGGATTTGGGATTGCAGCCCAGCTTAGAGGTAGAGGTCCGGAGTCCTTGTGAATGGAGGGGTGAGGGAGTTCTTTCAGAAACTCTCAGTATTCTGGAAGTAGTCACCAAGGCTGTTTGGAAGGTGCTGTCCCTACCCCAGCTGAAGCTAACACAAATTGGCAGAGTATTCATTCCTAAAAGATTTCCACCCTATCCTTTCCGCAAAATGTAGAGAACAACCCTTCAAAAGTAACCTTTCCTGTCAGGAGACATTGTTCTGGCCCCGATTATTGAGTATTGCCTGACAAAGAGGGCATATAGAAGATGAGGGACAGGGCCATTTGTATGAGAAGCCTGTGCTTGGACATGGACACTGGGTTAGGATGGGGTCTGTTGGTGGCATGGGGGCTTGAAATAAAGAGGCTATTGATCAGTAATCCAGAATGACAGAGCAAAATCATTGCCCAAAGTGTCTTCTTTTCTTCAGCCTCCTGTCCCACAGTCATGGAGAGGTGAGGACCAGGGCAGCAGCCTGCCACATGAGCCACAACCCTTCCACCTGTGCCATTCTGCAGACAGATTCTCTTTATTCATTCTTGAGTTTTGGTCGCAGATTTTTCCATTAGTTTGAAACCACTAGACTGAGGAAATGCAGTTTTCCTTCTGCACTCAGGGTGGGTGCACTCAACATTTGCCCCTGCAGGCTAGCTGATGCACCCTCTGCCTTGGTGCATGCACCAGAGGTGCCAGTCTTACAGTTCTTGTGAAATTATTTGGAACAGTTGTCTTAGTGGGGCTGGGGTAGGAGCAGGACTGGCAAAAATTGTTGCTTGTTTAAAGCTTGAGGACTTCCAGATATTCACATCACTTTCTTTTTATTGCTCTCCTGTTCATTCACTGTCCCTGGGTGTATGAGGGTGAGTGCTCACAAAGGCACCCCACTAGGGAAGTCTGGGGATTTTTGTGTGGAGACAGCTTCTCAGATTTCCCAGGGTTGTCCCATCCCCCACGGCTGGTGCTTCTGTGCCCTCCCCTTTTGCCCACCCCTGTACTGCTCCCTCCCCCAGGTCTTGAGTGCAGAGCCCTCTGGGGACCAAAAGCCCCTGGAGACAAAAGAAGGGGATGAGGAGAGGATTTCCTTTTCTTTCAAGTCTGCTTCTTGATGTTTCTTCCCTGCCTGGGGCTCTCAGATCAGATGTTAATTTGTTAATCTAGGACCTGATAACTTACTTCTCATCATCCTTTAGGAACAAGCCACAGACTGTTTCAGGCCTTCAGAGATGAGGATGTATTTATTATTTTTGTTGTTACAGACTGAGTATTTCTGTTATGAAGCAGCTTTTCTTCAGATCCCTAGTTGCAGGAAAAAAGCAGGGTGCAGGTAAATTTGGTGTTAATCTTGGGTTCAGCTCATCCCATTCACTCTAGCTCGTGGTTCTTGGTCATGGTTTTTAAATTCTCTGAGTCGACTTCCGTTTCCTTCTCTGATCATGACGGTGGCTGTAGCAGTTAAATGAATCGATGAATATAAGAGAATACAAATCAAGGGATAGCTAATACTGTTCATATTGAATAGTGCCCTTTTTGTCTATAGAATGACCCATAAGTCAGCCAGTAGACATAGTTAGGTACCTACTCACACTCTAGGTAGTTCTGTGGAGGATTATAAAACAAAGGTAATGAATGTGCCCAAGAGACTCTGAGTCTATGTGGAGAAACAGCTAGCATATGTGAATTAATGAGAAGACAGAGGCAGCATATCGGTTTGAAGTTGTGTGGTACAGCCCCAATTAGGAGAGTGGCCGAATGGCGGGAAGCTAAGGAGCTGGAGTGACAGGGGAGGCAGGGGAGCGCTGGGCAGGAAGGAGGGGGGCAGGAGCACTTGGTACCAATGTTTGAAGGTTCTCCAGTCCCCTTGTGCTGGAACCTTGTATGATACCTTTGACAGTGTGGTGACTCCCAAAGGCGTACATCTACTTGTCCTGAGATTGATTTTGGGGGTGGTTTTTGTTTCTGGGCTTGTGTTCTCCTTACTGCCCAGAATATTCCTGGAATGGATTTGTTCTCTCATTTTATGCTGAATATAAGATAGCAAGAAGCAATGCTGAGGCCAGAGTGAGAACCCAGGGCTGTATAAGGCTCTTGGGCTTCTGGGCCTTTGTATTTTCAGGCTCCGCTTACTGTCACTTTTTGTTTCTGCAGGGTGTTAGGACTGGAGGCAGGGCCACCTGACTTTTGCTTTGGACTGAGGAGGAAGCTCTGGCCTAGGAAGCCAAGTTGTAGGGCCAGAACCAGCCAGAGTTCTCTCACCATGTGGATTCCGATGAAGGATGGCTGTGGGTTGGGAATAGGTAGACATTGATCCCATCTGCTCCACTGGGTCTCTGGCGTCCTTGAAGATTGTCCTCTTTAGTCTGAGGGTGCTGTGTGGCAAATATCCTTTTTCTGACCTGACTCTTTGATTGCTACCCTATGTCCCTCCAGGGCCCTTGGATATCAGGTGTCCGCCCTACAGACTCCACTGACTCTGAAGTCCCAGCCCCATCCCCCTTACTATTGAGACAAAGCGCCTGTGGCCAACGCTGTTTTGTGGGCCCTGGTCAACCCTGGAGTGCACCATTATTCGTAGGCATTCCCACTCACTAAGAGTTCCAGGCTTTGCTGTCCCAACAGACCCTAGCAGGAGTGCTGATCTCTTTTCCTCAGGCCAGACTAGATGCGTAATATGTCTACCTAGGTGTGTAAAAAACCAGGAAAGGTCCAGCCAGGGTTTGAGCCCGAGACTTGCACTGCCCTCTGCTGTGTGACTTCATCTGTCCAGCTCTCTGCTTGTACCTTTGTAAGCAGAGAGGAGCCATTCTGTATTTACCGGGTGCAGCTGTGAGCAAAGGGATCGCTTGGTAACTTGTATTTGTGATGTAGTTGTAAGGGATGGTGTCCCTACTGGACTGTGGGCTGCTGATGCCAGAAGTTATTTTTGCAGAGCATATGCCTGGCTCCACAGGTGCTCCATCCATCCGAGTTGTAGGACAGGCCCATGGGTAAGTGGAGATACTCAAGAAAAGACTGAAGAGATTAGCTCTCTCCTTCATTTGAAGGCACTTACCATTCATTTATCTCATTTCCTCAATTATGTCTTCGCTAGTGTAGCTTTAACCTCATTCTCCTTTTTCTCCTAAGCTTCATGGAGCTGATCAGCTGAGTATTGACTTAAAATCACAGAAAATGCCTAAAATGAGTTTATTTCTAACCTTCCCCATTATCCGTTTCAGTTCCCGTTTGGTGTTTCTTATTGATGTCAGGAGTGTGATGATTTCCGTAGCCTCGGTAGCCGGCTTTGTGGATATCAACATGCTGAGTGGGCAGGGAGTGGCTTCAGGGCAGGCCGTCTGTACTTGGAGCTTGTCACTTACTGCTACCAGATGCTCGGTCTGGTGAGCATGATGCAGCTAACGCAGCCACCAGGAGCTTACCCACTGGAGTTTCGGCTCTTGGTGTTTTAGGGAGTCCTCAGGCTCCTTAGTGCAGCCCCCTGGGGGCTCAGCTGCTGTGCCGTGGACATTCTGGTCATCCCAGGCACTCTTGGTGTTTTAGGGAGTCCTCAGGCTCCTTAGTGAAGCCCCCTGGGGGCTCAGCTGCTGTGCCGTGGACATTCTGGTCATCCCAGGCACTCTTGGCTTTACTTTCTTATTGCCTTTCCTCCTGACCAGCCCTTCACCAGCTCCCGTTTGTGTATTAACCTCTGCCTTCCTGTGGCCCAAATACATTGTGTACTTTAATGGTAGCTCCATTAATCTTTTTTTTTTTTTAACACTCTGTAGCCCAGGCCAGTCCTGAACTCAGGATGTGGCTCATGCTGGCCTTGGACTCACTGCAATCCTCCTCTCTTAGCCTCCTGAGTTCTGAGATTACAGGCATGAGCCACGGTGCCCGGCTTTGTGTGTTTCTGGGAATCGAACTCAGGGCCTTGTGTTTGCAAGGCAAGCGCTTTAACCGGTGTGTCATTCCTCCAGACCCAGGGCTCCATTAATCTTAAAGCACAATCTGATTGTCAGTCCACCTTCAGAAACCCCCAGTGGCTCCATGTTTCTCACAGGACAATGTTAAACTCAAGTTCAAGGGGCTTCATAATCTGACTCAAAGGCCAGCGACACACTGCTGTGTCCCACAGGACCAGACTGACCTACCTCTCACCCAATTTATACTTTCCTATCTCTGGCTTTGACTATGAGTTCATCCTTTTTCCGGAATGTTCTTCACTTGTAACTTTTGTTGACAAATTTTTGTGAAATATTTGTTCAGGTAGTGAGTAGAGTTCATGATAACCTGTCAGGCCACTCCCCACACAGCAGCCTTGCTGCTGGTGACCTCCTGGGACTCAACTTCTGTATTGGCAATTACTCTTTGTAACATTCTTCTTAAGGTGATAGCACATGTATTGTTATGGAATGTTTGTAACTTCTTATGATAAATTTTATATCTCTAACCTCAAATGAAAACACTGCAAGGACATTCAGAATTCCTGTATTTCCTCATAGTTTTTTTTTTTTTCCAGAATTGGCTGGTAACTAAATCTCTTTAAGAAGTATAACAAACCTTGCCTCTCTAGTCCCCAGCCAGTGTGGTTAGTGATTCTCTGGTTTTATAAAGCTCTGCAGGTGATTTTCTGAGGGCAGCTAAGGTTGAGAACCAGTCCTGGCTGACTTTTCACTATGTAATTATTTCTTTGATTTGTGTATTAGGAATGACTCTTCAAAATAAACAGCAACCAATTCGGGATAACTTAAGAGGAAAAACAAAGTAATACTTGTGTAGTAAATCATGAAATTCCTATGTTTTTTTTAATTCCAAATTATCGCAGGCTGTTAGATTCGTATCACTTGTAGTTTCTCAGGAAACAAGCATTTCCTGGAATATACACAATTTAAGAGCATTTTGTAAATTATAGGATGTCTTATTCATAAAATCATACATCAGTTTTTTCATTATCATGATTCAAATATGAAGACCTGTCTGAACTGTGTTAGAGTTATATGTACTTTAATGACAAAATGCTATATTTTATAGTCTGTGTTTGTGATTTTTAAATGTTGCCTTCCTGGGATACACTTTGCCATAATGTGTAGTTAAAAGAAGGGGTCTCAGGGTGTAGCTCAGTGATCAGAGCCCTTGCCTAAGAAGCTCGAGGCTGCAGGTTCGATCCCCAAGTACTGCATAATAGCTGGTTTTGGTGGCACATGCCTGTACTCCCAGCACTTAGGAGACTGAGGTAGGAGGATTGTCATGAGTTCGAGCTAGCCTGAGCTACATAATGAGTTCAGCCTGGACTAGAGAACAAGACACTGAAAAAAAAAAAGATGGGACCGATGGGCGTAACTCAGTGGTTAGCACACTTGCCTAGGTTTGATTCCTCATTACCACATACAAATTAGCAGGGCAAGGTGGCATGCTCCTATAATCTCAGCTCTCAAGAACATGAAGCAGGAAGGTTGCTGTGAGTTTGAGGCCAGCCTGGGCCACGTAGTGAGTTTAGGACTAGCGTGGACAGCTGAATGGCCTGGATTATAGAGCAAAACCTTGTCTCAAAAAACAAAACAAAACAAATAAAAACCACTCTTACTAGCTTTGATTTTTCTAATATTATGTGGCTTTTTGTATCTACCAAACTCTTGCCTTTGCTTTCCTTTGCCAGTTTTGTATGTGGCCATGATTTTGATATTAACACATCTTTAGAATTGACAGAAGAGTTGTGAGGGATGCTGAGGGATACTACAGTTTTTATCTATGTTTCCTTTAAGTTAGACTTAAGGTTCTGCTTTTTCTTTGCTAAAAGTTGAATATCCTCTTCCAAAAGTTAACTGGAAACTTTGAAAAAATAAATATTCAGTACCGAATGGATCATCTTTAGCACATGAGTCAGTTGTGCCTATTTTTCCTAGCCTTGAAAAGCCTGTGCTCTCTTCTGATAAATCTGGCAAATCTTACGGCCTTTTCATTTCATTGCTTGGCAAATGATAGGCATTCCTCTAGGTACACAATAAATTTTCAGTGCTGATCATAAAGGAATTTTTTGAAGATTTAGTCTCTCTTTTTTAAAAAATTGGTGGTATAATTTATATAGAGTAAGATTTGCCTATTTTAATATGCACAGTTCTAAGTCTTGATAAAGGCAGCATAGAAAAACCACCACAACTGGTGCACAGAACAGTTCCCTCACCCCTCAGGTTTCCTTCAGTACTTTGTAGTTGAACCTTCCACTTTCCACAGACGCTGGAAAGTGGGATCACTGGTCAGGTTTCTGACCCTGTATTTTTGCCTTCTTCAGTGTCATATAGTGGAGTCACATAGTACACAGCCTTTAAATTTGTCTCCTTTCCCTTAGCATCACAGGGCTGAGATTGATTCATGTTTTTGGGTGTATTCCTTGGTTGCTTCTTTTCTTTGCTGAGTACTATTTCATTGTATGAATGCATTACAATGTTTTTTCAGCAGCTGAAGGATTTTGTCCCCCAATTTCAGGTAATAATGAATAGCTTTTATACATTAGTGCAGATGCAAGGCACAGAGGTTCTTTTTTGCATGGGAATGTGCAATTGTTCACCATAAAGACCGTCCTTCCCCTATTGAATTGCTATTGTACTTCTGTTGAAAATCAATTGAGTGGATATGTGTGGGATTATTTCTGAGTAATTTCTTCCATTGACTCATGCTTTTTCTTTTAACAGTACTACACTGTCTTGCTATCTGTATTTTTATGAAAAGTTTTGAAATTAAGTTGAGTCCCTCAGCTTACTTCTTGCTTTTCGAAAAGGTTTTGGTTATTCCGAGTCTTTTGCTTCTCATATATATTTTATAATCATCGTGGCTTCTGTATAAAATCCTGCTGGATGTTTTGATTGATATTGCATTGAATCTGTAGACCAACCTGGGGAGAATTGACATCTTGATATTAGATTTTCCAGTACATCAATGTTATGATTTAGATCTGGGTTTTCCTTCAGAAGCCTCATGTATTTGGATGTTTTGAGTTTTCTATGGTTTTCAATTGCTGTTAGGAGGTGGGGCCTGGATGGCAGGGGCAGATTATTGAATGTGTTGCCAGGAAAGATAATGCTTTTGTCTGGGTTTTCCCTAAGCACTACCTTTGTTTTTGTGTTGCCACGAATAGCTTCTCTCCATTCAGGCCCTCTGCCATGTACTTCTACCATCTCTATCACCCATGGATGGACTGAGACTTTCTGAAACTGTGAGACAAAAATGAACCTTCTGTACCTTAAGTTGTAGGTATCTAGTATTGCATCCCAGCAATGAGAAAGTTACTAAGACAATTGATTATCTTATCTCTTTAGGTCTTCTTTGATTTCTTCACCAATGTTTTACAGTCTTTAGCATATAAATATTGAATGTATTTTGTTATATTTGTAGCTACACATTTCATGTTTTTATGGTGCGCTTTTAAATAGTACTTTTGATAAAATTCTGTTTCTCAGTATATTGCTCATAAGTAAACATAATTAATCTGTGATCGTAATAGATTTTTAAAAACTTTTAGAGTGCTACAAACTATGTACCTACAAAATTTGGGAAACTAATATAATTAGAATCTAATTGTAGTTAACCAACAGACAAAAATACATCATTTAAGTAATATAGAAGGCTGTGATGTAGAGGCAGTTTTCATCATGAGTCTGTTTTTAAACTGTCTCCCTCAGCCACCACAATACCAGATATCACATTATTTTACATAGCAACAGTGATAAAAGTGACATGATATTGGCACAGACAGGTGGATCAATGGAATAGAATTGATAAAGCCCAAACATCAATGAGCACCTTGAGCCATCTGATTTTTGACAAAGGGGCCAAAAATGTACACTGGAGTAAAGATAGCCTTTAACAAAGGGTGCTGGGAAAACTGCTAACCACATGCAGAAGAATGAAACTAGACCCACAGCTTTCACCATGCACCAAAATCAAATCAAAATAGATCAAACCTTAG
Source organism: Ctenodactylus gundi (assembly GCA_004027205.1). Lineage (NCBI taxonomy): Eukaryota > Metazoa > Chordata > Mammalia > Rodentia > Ctenodactylidae > Ctenodactylus > Ctenodactylus gundi. The sequence continues at coordinate 87,772 of PVKB01003209.1, read as the reverse complement.
ACATTAAATTGGAAATATTGAACTTGTTGGAAGAAAAAGTAGGCAAGACCCTTGAAGACTTCCCTTGAAGACTTAGGCATAGGCAAAGACTTTCTCAATAAATCACCGAAAGTACAAGAGACAACAGGAAGAATTAACAAATTGAATTATGTGAAATTAAAAAGCTTCACAGCAAAGGAAACAATCAACAGAGTGAAGAGAGCACCCATGGAATGGGGAAAAATATTTGCTAGCTCCTTCTCAGAGGACTATTATTAAGAATATACAAAGAACCAAAAAAAAAAAAAAAACAAAACTAGGCACTTCAAAATAAAGACACAAAAAATTGGAATCTGACATGAATAAATAGTTCCCAAAAGAAGCCCACAGGGCCAATAAAAATGTGAAAAAATATTCAGCAAATGTTTAGCCATCAGAGAAATGCAAATTAAAACAACACTGAGGTTCCATTTAACACCAGTAAGAATGGCTGCTATTAAAAATTCACAAAACAACAAATTCTGGCCAGACTGTGGAGAAAAAGGAACCTTCCTACATTGCTGGGGGGACTGTAAACTGGTACAACCACTATGGAAAACAGCGTGGAGATTCCTCAGAAAATTGACCATCAACATTCCATTTGACCCAGGTATACCTCTTCTGGGTATCTTCCCAAAAGACTTAAAGTCATAATACTATAGTGATACATGCATACCCATGTGTATTGGTTAGGGTTCTAAGAAAGGCAGAGTTAATATAATTTATAGAGATAAGGGAATTTATTTGGAGGGCTCACAAGTTTGAAGAGAGAGATAGTTCAAATTGGCCATGAGCACGTGGGGGAGCTGGAGGGTTCAGCAGCCGCTCAAGCTCATGCCAGAGGACACCAGTCTGAGATTGCAGGACAGCGGGTGTGAACCTGCGGTGGATGGTTGTCCAAGAAAATAAGGCCAAGACAGATATGAATCTACTACAGAGATCTGTGAAGCCTGGAGCAAACAGATATCTCACTGGCTCAAGTCAAGGCCCGCCCTTTTTTAGGGAGAGACTGCAACACCGTATCTCTCTCCCTCCTTTCTTTAATTCAAGCTGCTAGTAAGGTGCCCTTCCCCTAGTTTCTGACCCTCATGTAAACAGTACACACAGGAAAGCTATTGGGTGGACATTCTCCACTTGCAAGAAGTTGACACAATTTCTCCAACTGCCGCACCATATTTATAGGCAGCACAATTTATAATTCCAAATCTTGGAAGAAGCCAATATGCCTGAGTACAGATGACTGGATAAAGAAGATGTCGTAGGTATACATAATGGAATATTACTGTGCCATTAAGGATGACCAATTTGAGTCATTTGTAGGAAAATGGATGTACTTGAGACCATTATGGTCAATGAAATAAATCAGACCCAGGAAGTTAAATATCGTATGGTTTCTCTAATATAAGAAAACCAAACCAAAAAAATGTAAGACATATTGAAGAAAATAAGAAGATGGACTTTGTAGACAGAGAAAGGGAAAGGTGGATGGTAAGGGGGTGATAAAGTGAAAGGAGGTGTGACGTTAGAAAGATTATGTCAATTTGAGGTAATCAGGAACCATACCTCAGGCTCCAGTCTTAGCCATTGTTCTTTGAACAACCGAGATCTGCAGCAGACTCTCGACTGTCCTGCAGTACCACAGCCCCAGACCCGAGCTCTACCTTGCGGCTGAGCAGCCATCGGACACTGTAGCTCTTGCACGTGCAGGCCGCCATCTGGGACTGTCTTTGTCCTTGGATTTGTAAACCTTCCAAATAGATCCTTTTTGTTACAATTTCTGTGAGTTCTGCCTTTTGAAAGCACCCAAACTAATACAGGAGGTGATACGTTAAATAAAAGAGTGAGACCATTTCTCAAAAAATAATACCCAAAAGAAGACCTGAAAGACTTCTCTGAGTGTGCTCGCACGCACGTGCGCGCGTGCAAACACACACACACACACACACACACACTATTACCCTCAGATTTTCTTTCCTTTTTTCCTTCTTTTTGTGATAGGGCCTTATACATGCTAAGGAAATACTCTACCACTGAGCTATATTCCCAGCTCTATAATTTGTTTTTAAATTAGTTTTTGTTTATCTTGCATCATGTAACTTTTCTAAACTTTGTTAGCTCTAGTAGTTTGTTTTTTTTTTCAGTAAAGTACTTGAGATTTTCATCCTAATCGGGCAAACACTAATTAGAGTTTGTTTCTTCCAATTCAACTTCTTTAATTTTTCTTTTTTTTTTCTCTACTGTTTGCAATCTCCAATATTATATTACAGAGAGGTGATGGAAGCAGTCATTCTTGCCTCCTTTCCAGGCTTATAGGACAAATATTTAGTGTTGTATCATTATGCTTAATGTTAGGGGTAGGAATTTATTAGGTTGCAGAAATTTGCTTCTGTTTCTAGTTTTCTTACATGTGTGATCTTGAATGGATAATAATTTTTTTCAAGTACTTTTTTAATCTGTCGAGAAGATCGTGTATTTTTTTCTATGAATTGGCTGACTTTTTTTTTATAAGAGGCCAGTATAACAATGTGATATGTAGGAAATATTTATTTGGTCTTCATCTCCAGTTCCTGGCATAGAACTTCTAAAACCCTGAAAATTTTATAAGTGACAGGGGCAAAAGGTATGTCGTTGGTTATTCATAATGTCTCCCTTTCAAATGTCCTTGAACTTCTGCTGATGAAGTGCTGCTTAGAGGGCCCCTAAGTAGCTTCAGAATGTGGGCTGATTGTCCAAGGAAATGGCTGTATGACTAGAAAGCTGGAACTGTCAGCCCACCCCACAATCTCCAAGAAAGGGAGAGGGCTGAAGATCGAGTTAATCACCAGAGACCAACCATCTAGTCAGTTATGCTGAAGTAATGGAACCTGCATTGAAAAAAATAAACCTAAATTAAGGGTTTGGAGAGCTTTTGGGTTGTTAAGTACGTGGAGATGCTAAGAAGGTGGTGTGCCTGGAGAGGCCATGAAAGTTCCATGCCCCCTCTCACATGTGTTGTCTGTGCCCCTCGTCCATTTGGCCACGCTTTATAATAAACATGTGCATGTAGCTAAAGAGTGCCTGAGTTCCATGAGCTCTTCTAGCAAGTTTATTGAATCTGAGGAGGGGCTTTTGGGAATCCCTGATTTGTAGGTGATTAGTCAGAAATATGGGAGGCCTACAGTTGGGATTGACGTCTGAAATGGGGATGGTGTTGTGGAACTGAGGCCTTAACTTGTGGGATCTAACGTAAACTCCAAGTGGATAAGTGTTGGAATTGAAGTGAAAGGCAGGACTCTCAGGTGGTGGCTGGTGACAAAGGGATTTGTTTGTTGTGAGGTTAAAGACTACATAGCCTGGCTGCATAATTCAGCAGCTAAAGCATTTGCCTAGTAAGTACAAGGCCCTGGATTTGATTCCCCACACCATGTAAGTGAGGCGTGGCGCATGCCTGTAACCCTAGCACTCAGGAGGCTGAAGTAGACAGATTGCCTTGAGTTCAGAGTTAGCCTGGGCTATTTAGTGAGTTCAAGACCAGCATGGACTATAGGGTGAGACCCTGTCTTAAAAAACATACACACACACACACACACACACACACACACACACACACACACACACACGGCATCAGAGGTGTTGTAGAAGTGAAAAACAAATCATACTAGCCTCGTAGTAAATATTTAACTCTTTACTTAGTACTCATTGCCTTCTACTTAGTGACTTACTTTTGCCAGTGTAATGTGAAAATAGCCCTAGACAGCACATAAATGAGTAGATTTGGCTTTGTTCCAGTAGCCTGTCTTTACAAAGACAGGCTGAAGATTGGATTTGGCTTTTGGGTCATGGTTTGCCCAGTCCTAGTTTGCTGACCTCTGTTTCAGTCTGTTGATTCACTGGGTTCCATACATTACATTGATTACATATATTGCAGCTGACTCCCCAACTTTGCACTGCCAGGATAAACACCACTAGTTATGATGTATTACTAATTGTCTTAGTTACTTATTTATAGCTGGGACACATTACCTGATATTCACAATTAAAGGGAGGAGAGGTTTCTTTCAAGCTCACAGTTTTACAAGATCTCAGTCTATTCGTAGGTAGCTGGTGGTGATAGAAGGGTCTGGCATGGTATCGATAGCCTTTAGTTATAATTTGGAATATGTTTCCTATTTTCTGGAAGAGTTTGTAATAGATTGTTATTATTAATACCATAGTTTTTGGTAGAATTTGCAAACGAAGCCAACTGAACCTGAAGGCTTTTGCTTTTTGTGGCATTGTTTTGACTACCAATTAAATTCTTTAATAAATATAAAACTATCCAGGTTATCTGTTTCTTTTTTGAGTGAAGAAAGTTTCAATAGTTTGTATCTTTTGGGTAATTTCATCTGAAAGGTAGAATGTTTATAAATATTCATAATATTTTCCCACTCTTTTAATGTCTTTAGAATTTATACCGATGCCTCCTTTCTTTTGATGAGACTGCATCTTCTTTTTTGTTCTGTCAGTTGGACTAGAGTTTGCTGATATTATGGATCCTTTCGGAGAACTAGCTTCTGGTTTTACTGATTTTCCTCTATTTTTATTTTTCTGTTTTTAATTTTATTGGTTTCATCTCTATATTATTTCTTCTGTGTGCTTTGGGTTTAGCTGCTCTTCTGTTTTCTCTTGAGGCCCACAGGCATGGGAGGAGTGTGATGTAGTTGGCTTCCAGCGCTGTCACTGCAGTCCCAGGCAGATCTTTCATTTTAAAGAATATTTTTGAAATAGACTACAATTTTGTTTTTAGGTTCTGCCTTCTAATTACTCCCTTTCCTAAGGGTTGTGGTTAGGGCCATAGCAGCCAGGCCAAAGAGCTTTGGCTGGAAAGCCTGACTGACCCCTTTCTGGGCCAAGGTCCATTTTTCCTGAGGTGTGTGCTGTATGTGAGGTGGAGGGACAAAAGGGGTAAGATCTACCTGGCTTCTGAATGTTCTTTAGGTCTCTGGAGTATGGACCAGATGGAACATGGTGACACATTGTACCAAAGAGATTTTGGTACAATGCTTCATCTGTCTACCTATTGGGGCGCTAAAGGGCCTTGACTTAAATCTGGCTCAACAACTAATTTGATGGATGAACCTGGGCGTGTTTGTCTTTTTTTCCCCCTACCCTGAACTTCACTCTGTTTTAACATGAAGATACTCATAACCTTCAAGCGTTGTTCTGAGGGTTACATTACCCCCACCCTGTGCTGGGAGAGATGAGAGGTGTGGTATACGAGAGTCTATAAATGTGCAAACAAAAGGAAAACTTGATGGAGGAGCCAGCTGTGGTAGTGCACACTCATAATCCTAGCACTGTGGTTGGCTGGGGGCTGGAGGATCATGAGTTTGAGCCCAACCTAGACAACTCAGGACTTAATGAGACCCTGTCTTAGAGAGATTAGAAAAAAAAAATTAAAAAGGGATTGAAATATAGCGCAGGCCCCTAGGTTCAGTTCCTAGCACCACAAAACAAACAAACACTTCAAAGGAAAATTGGTAAGATCAGTGCTATAACTTGGATCTTGAATGTCTTCCATAGCCCAGTGCATTTAATTTTGATCTCAGGGCGGTGCTATTGGAAAGCAGTAGGACCTTTCTGGGGCCCAGTGGGAGATCTTTTAGGTTATCACAAGAATGCCCTCGAAGGAAACTGAGACCTCAATCTCTTCCTCTTCTTTTGCTTCCTGGCCACAAGGTAAGCAGTTTTTCTCCATCACCTCCTCCCACCATGATGTGCTGCTTTGCAGCAGCCCAAGGCAATTAAGTCAATCAAATATAGAATAGAAACTTCAAAAGTGTGAGGCAAAAGTAACCCTTTTCCTTTTAAATTGGGTTGTCTCAGGCATTTTGTTATGGCAAAGAAAAGTAACTAACACAATTAGGGTATAGAAAGAGCACAGTGGTCACTTTTTCTTTTTTTTTTTCTGGACTGAAAGGCAGAAAAGGGTGATTGAAGGACTAACTCTCTAATTTTATTTTGGAGCAAGGAAGGGCACTGACTGCCAAGTGTAGGTGTTGCCTTGAGCTACCTGGGCTTTCTGTCTTTTGTCGTCAGCTAGATTCACTAGGATGGGAATCTGGTACTGCACCACTTCCTGGTTGGTTGAACCAATTATATGAGTGCCTAGGATTTGATCATGCTAGGTCTTCAGAACCTGATAACAGGAATAACTCTGCTCACGACTACCCAGCAACAGAGGAATGAGGAAAGTCACCTCTGGCTGCCTTTGGAATGCTCTGCCTTTTCTTGTGTTCTGCAGTCTCTTTTATCCTCTTGCCAAAGTTCCTGATCCCTGGGCACTATTTGGGAATGAAGATCCTGCCTCTTGCAGAAAGTCAGTGAGTTAGGGACACTGCTGCTTTCGGGCGATCCAGCCCACCCTAGGTCAAAGTTTCTCTGTTCTCTGGATCAATTATACAAGGGTTTTATGAAAGAGCTCATAAAACTTAAGGGTCTAGATTAGAAAACATTCCAATTTTGTAACCCCAAGATAAGTTTGTATTATTGGATGATTAAATAGCATTGAAATGTGGATCTTATAACACCTGTTTAAAGCAGTGTTAATCCTCGACTGCATAAAGTATCAACTTTAGGCACATGTAAAATAGGCTAGAATGATGCTGACTACCTAAGATATCCAGAATTATCATCTGAGTGGCTATAAATACTTTTCATTCAAATAATGCTTTGCAGTTTACTCAGGCATTTTTACACATTTTATGTTCAACGGGATGATATTGCTCTTGTTCCCGTTTTATGGTTGATAGTCTGAGGCTCAGTAAAGTTCGAAGGAACTTAGCCAAGGTAAGATGGCCACAGTAAAATCATGACTCAGACTAAGCGGCGGTTATAAGGGAGTGGTCACTTGCTTCTTTATAAAGGAAGAGGGATGCATATGTACACAGCAGTAAAATGGGGGAAAAAAATAAAGAAACAGGGATCATACTGCTACATCATAGGGTCTTTGTGAGGGTTAAATAAGAAAATCCAACAACGAGATTGGCCCAGTGCCTGGTACGTGGTAATTGCTCATAAAATGTTGGGGATTATTATGCTACTCTCTCTTAATTGTTCCACAATTAAGGTTTACAGGTTTTATTCCATTATTATGAGTAACACGGCTATGCTTATCTTTGTCTAAATGGTTTATTTTCTCATATCATTTCTTTGGATTCGATTACGAGAAAAGCATTACTAGGTTGAAAGGTATGTCTTATTCTTTCCTTCTGCTCCATGTTGCCAAATAGCCCTTTTGTGAGGTGGTTCTCATTTGACTGGCTGCTGCTAGATGTTTCAGGGAGGCTAGGCTCCTTGGCCCTAAAAGTTGTCTTGAGGTCTCTCTAGGTGACTAAATGTGATCAGCTGACTTAGCAGGGTCCAGAGGGTTTAGAGGAGAGGGTAGTCAGGTGGGCCATAGTGTTGTCCATTCCATTCCCTCCTGCCAGGACTTTATTCAAGTCACCTTGCCCGGGAGGCCTTTCCTGGCCACTATCTTTAAAATTCTGGCCTCACCTCTGATATTTCATATCTTCTCTCAGCCTTATTTTTTTCTTATTTTCCTCAGTCTCTATACAATATGACTTATACTTACTGGTTTCAGTTATTGTTTGTTTTCTGTGCTAAACAGTAAACCCTTTAAGAGCAAGGATTTTTTTTATCCATCACTAACACTCAGTATGTAATTATTAAATGTTGACTAAATGAAGGTGTTATAAGCTGCATAAATGGGATAGAAGTTTTAAAGGAGTGTGCCAGTATAATCTTTGAGAGGCTTATTCTTTGTGTGTGTGTGTCTGGTGCTGGAGATTGAATCCCAGGCCTTCTCACTGAACTACATCCTTAGGTTTCTTTATTTTTTGCTTTGAGGAAAGGCCTCCCCCCCCCCCATTTTATTGATATGTATAAGTGCAATAAATAAAGTTTGCATTGATCTGGAGTATTTTGTGCATGTACGTGTCATGGCAAAATTACAAATCCTCCCCCTCTCTCTTTTCAACCCTCCCACTCCCTCCTCTTCCCATCCAGTTCCCATTATTTATATCCCACAATAAGTTCTATGAAATAATCATGATGAGGCAAGGTCTTGCTAAGTCACAAGTTGTCCAGGTTGAGCCTGAATTTGTGATCCTCCTGCATCAGCCTCCCAGAATGCTGGGAGTGCAGGTGTGTATCATGCCCAGCCGAGTTCACCCTTTATGGTCATAACCCCGTACCCTAGATTTCTCAGAACCTGCCATAATGTAGCCCCGGATGATGCAGGGATCATTTCATTTCTCCATTGTTGGTGACAAACACTCCAAACTAGAGGCATAAAACTAATCATTTTACTATACTCAAGGATTATGTGAATCTAAATCTGAGTAGGACATAGAGAGGATGGCTTGGGATGACTTGAAGGCCTGGGAAGATTCAAATGGCTAGGGACTTGAATCTTGTGAAGGCCTCTTAATTCACCATTGGGCATCTAAGCTAAGACAGCATGAATCCTGAGCTTAGCTGGGACAAAAGTTACCGGAGTGCCTGCATATGGCCTCTCCGTGTGGGCTGGGCCACCTCACAGCACAGTGGGGTGTCTAGAGAATGTCCCAGAGAAAGCATTTGGAGAGGAGGCTTTTGATGAGAATTAGGTGAAAGCTGTCTAGACTTTTATTATTTGCCCTGAGAAGTCATGTGGTATAATTTTTGCCATATATCCTATTGGTTAAAGAAGTAATAAGCCTGTTCATATTCAAAGGACAGGATACACAGCTCCCTTCTCATCTTAGTGGGAGAATCATTAAAAGATTTTGAGGCCATATTTTAAAACTGCCTGATAGGGATCATGCTAAGTTCTCACCAGTCTCCGTCTAGAGTGAATCTGGAGTGAAGTCTTCCACCTTTGAACTGCGACTTACAGTGACTTCTGACAGCTCCCCATGCGTCTTACTCCTTGTTGCTGTGACAAAATACCCAACATGTACAACTTAAGGCAGGAAAAATTTATTTTAGCTCATAATTTCAGAAGGTCATAGGGCATTTTTGGGTGGCCAGCAACAGGGGCAGCACATGGCAGAGACAGAGGTAGAGGTGGCTCCTCCTGGCATTGCAAACAGAACTAGCATATAGCCTTTCAGGTCCATTCCCAGTGATCTGTCTGCCCCTTCTGGATTAACAACAGGCACCCGACCCTTCCAGCCTGGCCCCACCTCCCAAAAGTGCACAGCTCCGTAGGTATCCCCCCACATCCAAACACATGAGGCTTTTGGTGGACACTCCAGATTCAAACCACAACACCATTTCAGTTTTCTCTCATTGGGGGTCTGCCATGTTACCTGTTTTGAGGAACCTTGCAGATTCTCTGGCACATACTGATTACATAGCAAGTGAGCAAGCAGGTGACTGAATGCATGAGCAAAGGACTGTAAGTGCTATCTGGGACTAGTTTTGCGTGGTGACTATCTTTAGGAGGCCTGAAACACCTCACAAAGAGGTACTTGATAAGTGTCAATTGCAAATGACCAAACATGTGAAATGGCCAAGGATAGCTTGGGCAGAGCATATGAATGAATGCCTTCTACACAGGTTGCTAAGCAAACGGCAGGCGTTGAAGCTCTTTAGTATGTTCTTTCTGCCGCCTTCTGTGCTCAGTAGTAATGACCAACACGTGAGTACTTTAAATATTTGTCAGTTGCCCCTGAGATGACCCTATCAGGTGAGCTATAGTTTGGGTCTTTTGTAGCTGCTGAGGCTCATGTGTTAAAGATTTGGCCGTCATCTTGGTGCTACTGAGAGGTGGTAGAGGTCTGGCCTAGTCTTCTGGTCGTAAGGCACGTGCCCTTAAAAGGGATGGCAGGGCCCCAGCTCCTTCTTCCTCCTACTTCCTCCTTAGCTTTGAGGTGAGCCGTGGTGCTCCAGCATATGTTCCTGCCACGAGGTGCCGCCACAGGCCTAAAGCCATGGGACCAACGGATCATGGGCTGAAACCTCCTGAACTGAGCCAGACTGAACCTGATTGTCTCGGGTATTTGTTATGGTACTGGAAAGCTTAATGACACAGCTGAGCTCTGTTAGTAACGGCCATGGTATAGAGGAGGAATCAGGACAGAGATGCCCAGTGACTAACATAGGCATGTGGCTGGTACTGGATGGTGCAGGGTAGGAACTCAGTAGTACCGCTCCAGAGCTTGGTGGGCCTTTGGAGACTGGTTGGCTTATGTTTTATGACACTCCTCTTTTAAATATAGAGCAGGAAGGATTATTATTATTATTATTTCTTTTTATAACTTTAACATGTACTCATAGTGTCCAACCAGGCTTTAGCTAAATATGGCTTCCTTTACATTTTGCCCTAGTACCAGTTCAGCAAAAGTATTGTGTGTTTCAGAAGAGGAGGCAGCAAAGTGAACTATGATGTTTGTTGATTAATTTCAACCATTTCAGGACCAGCTGTGAGGATGGGAACACAGTCTGAGTATTTTAACAGTCCATGGCAAGGTGACAGCATCTTGGGCTCAGACACAAGAAATGTCCTTAGACAAGGCTTTCTTTCAGTGCCATAAATTTAACCAGCTGGAATTCTTTCCCATCCTATTCAGCCTCCCAAAAAGTCAAGCATTTTGCCTTTTATTAGGAAATCTTCATTTCATTGTATAGATAGGACACTATGTCCTTGGCTCAGGGATCCTCCTGAGAGGCTCAATCTTTATTCTATTGTAGGTTCTGGGTGTCATAAAAAGCTTAAATAACCACAAGTCTGTTTCAAGCGTAAGAGGCTAGAGAGACAGCAATGTCCCGATCAGAGAATGTGAGAAGCACGCTGCCCCCGTCACACTCCCCCTTCAGTGCCACCCAGGCCTTGTAAGGAGATAGTGAGGAAGAACTACAAGTGAGAAGATAGTGACACTGCCCATCCTCTTGCCTCCGGCTGAAGCCCTGTGGTAGGTCTGTTAGTGCTGTCTGCTATTCCAGGTGGAACTGCAGGCCAGGAAGAGAGCCCAAGTCACTGATGTCCTTCAGCGTTGCTGTATTCAGAATGTTTGCCCTTATTTCCATGCTGCTGCTGCTGCTGCTGCTGTTCAAGGTATTTCTGGGTTCAGAGTTATGTTTAAGAGTTAGTGACCTTCCCTCTTTCTGAAGGGGAGGTTTTTTTTTTTAAAAGCTTTATCTGAAAATACTGAAGAACTTGTCACTTAAAATTTTACAATCTATATTTATATAAATCATCATTTTATTGCCTAAAGGAAATTAGTAAATAGATGGCAACAATTTTATGCCCACACTTTGCCAAACTAGAGGATAGCTGTCCTTTAAATGTTTTCCAGTTTAACAGGTAAATGCTTTCTTACTGTTCATTTTTATTTACCTCTAGTGAAGTTGGCATGTTTCTATATGGTTGTTGGTTTGTTTGTTTTGCTATTTGTTGACTATATTTTTATTATTCCTGACTCGTTTTTCCATTAAACTATTTTTTTCCCTGAGTTATAGAAACTTTTTGTATGATAGTGACATCTGGGTGGTCCTTTTGGAATCTTGTTTTGTGACACAGCTTCATCTTTAAAATGGGAGCAGTTTTTGGAAATGGGTGGCATGTGATATGGTTGAGTCAGGCTGAATTGATTTCAGCAGTGTTATTTTAATAATCATATGTTTGGAAGAACTTAAGCCCAGCACAGGCTTGGAGTCTGATAATAAAACATAGGCAGTGTTGGAGGTATGATTCAGATGAGTGACGGGTTCATTGAGAAAGCCGAGGAAAGCTTTATGCATGTGTACCCTAAACATTTAAACTTAAAACATATAACAGTATGTAATTTGCAAACTTTCATTATAGGGCTATTCCTTTTCTTTTCCAGTGGGTCTATGTTATCTTCTTCTCTCTCTCTTTTTTTTTTCTGAGACAGTGTCTCATTCTTTATTGGGACTCGCTACGTAGTCCATGCTGGCCTCAAACTCACAGGAGCTCTCCACCCTCAGCCTCTCAAGTGCTGGGACTCCAGGCACGCACTACCACACCGCATTAATCTTTATATGGTGCTGAGAGATTGAATCCAAGGCATTGTGTATGCTAGGCAGGTGCTTTAACCATTGAGCTATGTCCCCAGCCCCTGTAGTACCTTCTTACTAGCAATGTATCTCTAAGGCATTTTCTACACTTCCCAGTTTGGATCGTATTATTATCATATAAAACATAGACACTTAGAAAATCATCAAAATGTAGAACTCTTTGGTTTTAAAAATTTTCCTCACTTTAACAGTTGTTCCAGCAAAGCCTAATCTACCAGTAATTTGTAACAATTCATTTTTACTTAATTTTCACATAAATGAATGTCTTATGGTTATAAGTAATGATTTCATATAATATTTATGTTATATTAAAGTATATGTAAGTTTGCCTGTACAATTACAATCATAAAAAAGTGGTTGGACTGTTACTGGGTAACTGTTGGTAAGTATACAACTCACCTGCAGGGGGCAGAAGTGTGCAGGTAAGATAAAAGATGGAAGCATAATCTACTATTCCTAAGCGTTCAGCTTGATGTGTGTTACTCAGGATCTTGTATGAGAGATCAAAAATATTGGCTACAAGGATGATTCTACTTATCTCATTCTTCCCCATAAATACATACAAATAGGTATCAATTTAAGGAAAAGATACAAGGACTCATAAAATAAGTCAAATGAGCTCTGACCATTAATTAAATGCTTGATTACATTTACGTAAGTGAAGAGATTAAAATGGAAATGCATCTTTAGCATATGCATCAATAAAAGAAAACAAGTTATTAAAGACAAACAACTCTTAATAAAGGGAGGGGCTCCTACTCCAGCTGACATTTATTGGATGGCTTCTGGGTCTTAAGTGTGCCTTGGTTTGCCTGAATTATTTCCAATATTTGTAAAGGCATTTAATTCTTATTGCCAAAACACAAAGCCAGTAATGAGCAGATCCAGGATTCAGAACCAACCAGTTTCATGCAGAGGCTGTACTATAAGCCACTATAGGAATAGTTTTATAGTAAAAGCCAGAAAAACAGAAAATCTGTTTGTAAATGTAAGTAATTAGTTACAGGGATTTGGAGGGATTGGGTTGTGAGGGGGGTCAACGCTATATTTTAACTAGTGAAAGGGTTATTCCTGTCACCTTTCCACACCTCTTTGTCCGAGGGAGGCCTGTTCAGTTTGAGGAGATGAAAGGGTTCTTTATACACAAAGTAGTCCCGTACATATGGATTTAGTCAGACTCCAGGACTCCCGCTTTAGAATTTACAACAGCTATGTTAGCAAGCTTATCAGAAAGGAGTGAATTGGAGATTGTGTTGGTTTTGTCTGAAAACGCACATCAGATGCTCGAAACTTTCAGGAGACAAAGCTGAGGTAGCATAAAAAGGAAGAACAGAATAGTTAAAGAAGGAGGAGGCTAGACCTGAGATAGGTGTCATTTATTAACCTACTGCCATATGGCCTAGAATCTGTTTTGCATTGTAGGGACCCAGATGAATATATAGCCCTCAAGGAACCCACACAAAGTAGGTGAGCTATGTGGGAAAGCAAGGCAAGCAGAAGGAACTCTGAAAGGACTTCACCGTGGACAGGTCACACAGTCACTGAGAAGGATACTTTGAAAGATACTAGGGGAAGAAGCTGTTTCCAGTAGATCACCAGCAGGCTTAGAGGGGAGAGGGTGTTTGGATCATGTGCAACCCCTGAAAACATGGCATTAGATAAGACTAGTGAGTTAGGTAAAGACCACAACACTCTGTTTTGGAGATTTTGGTTTTCATCCTCAAGACTAGAGAGGAAGTGACATGACTAGATGTGCTTTTCAGGAAGTTCCTGTGGCTGAGGTGGAGGGAGACAGGTGCTGGTGTGCTAGGATGAAGGTAGGGGGTCTAATTAGGTTGTTGGAATAATTAAATGAAAAATAAGCCCCTGATCAAAAGCACTATTTGAAGGCAAGTGTTAAATAGGCAGGATCCAGGTTGGGGACAGGGAGATTAATAACATTGTCCTTGCTTGAGCAACAGAAGCACTGGGCTCAGGCCAGGAGAACAGGGGTTCAGTTCTACTTTTGCTGCTAATTACCCAATGCTTCAGTTTCTTTGTGTCTCATGGAAGTGGGAATGATAGCCCCCATCCAGCCTGTGTCCTAGTACCAAGTGAGGCCATATGTGTAAAATATTAAAGAGACCTGTCTGGAGTCAGTATATTAGTTTGGGTTCTTTCGAAAGACAGAATATACAGAAATTATAACAAAAAGGATCTATTCAGAAAGCTTACAAATCTGAGGATAGAGATAGGCCAAGATGGCGGCCTGCATGTGCAGGAGCTGGATTGTCCAGTGGCTGCTCAGCTGCAAAGTAGAACTCCCATCCAGGACTGCAGAGCAGCTGGTGAGAGCCTGCTGCAGATCTTGGTTGTTCGAAGAACCATGGCAAAGACTGAAGACTGAAGATCAGCAACGGGCAAACAGGCGCAAGTCGAGGCAGTAGCTAATCTGTGATGATCTGCGTGTAGCGAGTTGGTGTTCATAGACAGTTGTGAAGGCGAGAGCTTTCTCAGCGGAAGAAGCTGAAACAATCTTTCTTCTTCCTTTTATACTGTTCCAGTTCCAGCTGGGCTTCCCACATCCAGGTGGGTGATCTTCCCTCATTCACTGGCCCACAGATCACTCACACTCTAATCCAGGCTGGTTCTCAATTCCCAATCTAGGCGTGGTTCCCAAACCCTAATCCAGGTGTGGTTCCTGATTGCCTCAAGTTGACATAATTTCCCCAGCAGTGACACCCAGCTTGGCTGGAAAGGAGGTTTCAGTATGAATGAGAAGCATTTTGCTGAAATGAGGCCTATGGCTATTTCTGTTGTCTGAGGAATTACTTAAGAGACAAAAGCATTGGGTGGAAGGTTAGAGCCCACTAACATTTCCCAGAACTGGCTCCAGTTTTCTTTCATTAGTACTTGTAGTACTTAGAGGTCTCTCTTACTCTGGAGGCCTCTCAGTTCTCTTATGTTACATGCTGCCTTTTCCTGTCTATCATGCCATCTTCAGGGCCAAGGCCAATACCACAGGATCTGGGCACCACTGGAAATGATAAAAAAAAAATATGCTTGACAACAGGCAGCTCCCCAAAGCCTTTGAAGCAATGGAAGCAGTAGCAGCAGACCAGCAAGAAATTACCAAGCCACAGGACCCTACAAGGACCCAGAGCCCAACACCAGTGGGGACTCAAAAGTAATTGGTCCCCTTGTCTGCAATGTGCCTGTAGTTGAGTGTTGTAAGGATTTAGTCCCTAAATGTACAAATGCAAGAGGTGAGATGAAAGGGAAAAAGAAATATGCATCAGGCAGGGGAATAAGTTTAGGCATAGGCTAGTGAGTTGACGTCGCCCCTGGCTGGAAGGTTGGTCAGGGCTATAGATCATGACAATTTCTTTTTCCTAAGCACAGATGTCCTCAGATTGCAATAATGAGAACCAAATGGATTTTGGAGTCATAGCTGAATTCAAGCGCCAGCCTGTATGATTATGGGAAATCTCTGAATTCATTGAGCTTGTTTTCTCTGTCCTTGGAAGTGAGGGTAACTTAGGCTACTCTGAGTGACTAATGACTAGATGGGTATGTAAAATACATTGTAATGGAATGGAAGGTTTCATTAAGTGAGATCTGTTATTACCAGTTAGTGCTCAATTACGTATTTGAACGGATAGTCTAGCTAAGTGGAAAACTGACTAGGTTAGGATAGACTTGGCAAAACCAGAAACAAAAATCAGCACATATTCAAAATAATCCCTCCACCTCGTGGTTAATGTTAAAGTTGATGTACTCATTCGTCCTGGTGCCCTGGTGAGACCATTTCTGGGGAGAACCCAGTGGATAGGAGGAGATTCATGGTTCATTACTGAGATTACTGAGCAGCATGCTCCAGTTGAAAAGCTTTCACTCTCCATGTTCTCAGACAGGAAGAAACCTTCCCAGGGAAAGGGGGAGGGAAGCTACTTAAGCATTGTAGAGTCTCCATTTATTGTTCCAATCTAAGTTACACCCTTTTATTGGTCACATAACTAAGTAAAGATAGCATCAAAAGCACTGGAGACTCAGCTGCTTAGGCACCGATGTGCCAAGTTCTGTTCTGAGACATGAAGATAGTTTTGAGATACGAAGTATCACAATATTCATTATTTGTACCTGAAATGTTTTATATTCGAATGAATGGAAATAGTTATATTAGTCTTTGAATTCTTGCCAAAATCCTCTCTTCTAGTTGACTTTATACATTTTTTTTGAGAGAGTATCTCACTAATGCTGGCCTTGAACTCATGTTCCTTTTCTATGGCCTCCCACAGTAGCTGGAATAATAGGTGTATGCCACTGTGCCTAGTTTATTCTGATTGGCTTAATCAGTGACTCACTGAAGTGTATAGCTAGTCATTGTGAAGAAGAAGGACCCAAAACTTCATGACAGTGGCGGTCTTAGCCAGATTAGTGCCTGTTGCCTTGGTTACCATGGTTGACTTAGAAGCAGGCTTTACGTGATAATGCCTCTCTGGCTCCAGTTGGAGTGACTAGGATTTGCAAATGATCCATACTCTTTTTTTAAGGTTACATTTTCAGGAGGTCTGGGTTAATTTTAATTTAATTTATATTTTATAAACTTCCTTTGCGCCAAACTTGCATCTCTAATAGAAAAAACAAAGGGGAGGAAAAAAAGGATATAATGAGCCTCAGGCACACAGTTCAGTTCCCCTCAACATCCATGGGAGATCGCTGTTCTGTCTTAGTTACTTTTTTGTCCCTGTGACTTAATACCCAACATCCAAAACTTTAGGGAGGAAAGGTTTATTTTAGCTTGCAGTTTCAGAAAGTCCATTCATAGGTGGGTGGCTGAAAAATGGTGGGATCGTGGTGGGGCTTCAGCGACAGCAAGAGCTGGAGCCTGTGGTCTGTACGCAGAGATCCTCACAGCATGACAGAACAGAGAAGCCTGAGAGAAGGTTGGAACCAGCACCCGGCCCTCCAGGTCAAGCCCTAAGCACCTGCCCCTTCCAGCCAGGCCCATCTCCCAACACTACACAGTACCTATAGGTACATGAAGCTTTGGGGGGACACTCCAGATCCAAACCACATACCAGCTCCCCTCAGCATCCCTGGGAGATTGCTCTCCAGATACCAAAATCTGAGAGGCACAAGCCCCCTCTATAAACTGGTATGGTACTTGCAAGTAATCTACTGCTATGATTTAAATCTAAAATGCCCCTAAAAGTCTCATGCATTTGGCAGGCAGTTGGATCATGGGAGCACTGTGCTCATTGGTAGATTAGCCCAGTGATGATTTTAGTATTAGTAGGCGGGGCCTGGCTGGTGTTGGGTCACTGGAGCATGGGGGGAAGGGTGCATCTTCTGTGGCTCTCTCCTTCACTCTTTGCTTTGGTCGCCATGTAGCGACCAGTTCTCCATCCAGACCCTTGCCATGCCCTTCTACCATTACTGCTTTGAAATGACAGGTTATTCATGAGCTGAGACCTCTACAACTGTGAGCTGAAGTGATCTCTGTTATTCTCAGCTCTGTGTATTGGGTATTGTGACTCAGAAATGGGAAAGTGATTAAGGCATCTGCACACATCCTTCCATAGAATTTAAATAATCTCTATATTGCTTGTAATACTGAATACAGTGCAAATGCTGCATAAATAATTGTTACAAGGAGTAATCTAAAACTATGGAGGATGTTTATATTAAAAATATTTATTACAATAAAACATGACTGTCCAACCTGTTGATTTTCTTGGCCCATGCTGAGTGAAAGGAATTATCTTGGGTCACATATAAAATATCTATTATAGTTAATGTATATAAGTAACCACAGTTCATTTTTATATTTTTTATTATAACATTTTAAAAAATAGGGCAACATAAACGTAAGACTAGTGGGTTGTTTGACCTTGTTTTAATGAAGTTATTGCACCAATGCCTGGTTTAATGGAAGTAGCTGCAATGAGTTTTAAGGTGCTCATCAAAAATGTTTATTCTTTGTTCTTTTTGAGCTTCATTTTTGAAAATATGTGCTCACTACAAAGGAAAAAATAAACATAGTAAAAAGAACACCCATGGAATGGAAAAAAATATTTGCCAACTAATTCTCAGAGGATTATTATCAAGGATATATAAAACCCTCCAAAATAAAAGACTCAAAAATGGGAATCTGAAATGAATAAACAATTCTTCAAATAAGTCTGAGTGGCTAATAAGTACATGAAAAAATGTTCAATATCTGTAGCCATCAGAGAAATGCAAATTAAAACAACACCTAGGTTTCATCTAATGCCAGTAAGAATGGCTGCTCCTAGGAACTCAAAAAACAAATGCTGGTGAGGCTGTGGGGAAAAAGGAACACTCCTACATTGCTGGTGGGACTCTAAACTGGTTCAACCATTATGGAAAGCAGTGTGGAGATTCCTCAAAAAATTGACAATAGATATCCTATTTGATCCAGCTATACCTTTTCTGGAGATCTTCTCAAAACAGCTGGTCATCATGCATACCCACGTTTATAGCAGCACATTTTATAATAGCAAAATCTTGAAAGAAGCCACTATGCCCTAGTACAGATAACTGGATAAAAAAGATACAGTATATATTCACAATGGAGTACTACTCTGCCATAAAGAAGTACAAATTTGGGTCATTCACTGGAAAATGGATGCACCTTGAGGCCATTATGCTTAGCGAAATGAATCAGACATAGAAGGTTAAATATTGCATGGATTTTCTAATATGAGAAAACAAAATCGAAGTAAAAGAGAGGTGAAAGAAAGTAAGATTATGGAGAGAGAAAGGGGATGTGGGAATAGTAGAGGGGCTAGGAAGGGGAAAGGGATGTGATATGTAACTAAAAATAAATGAATGAATGAATAAAAGACAATAGGTGCTCACACATGTAGGTGCTGCCAGAAAGTGATGATGTGAATAAGATGTGATGGTGAAGTGTGGGCTATTTGTCTGAGACGACACGTCTTATAAAAGTCAAGGAAAGAGACATGATCAAGTTTTTTCTTTTAAGTTGTGTATCAGACCTTGCAGCTCTGTGCATTCCATTTGAAAATTTGCAGGTGAAATATTTATGCTGACTGCAAGTGGATTTGCAGATATACAAAAATATTATTTTTCTGGAAATATTGATACTTGTTTTTAAATTTCTGTCAAATCAAAAAGCCAGGCTGCATATTTTTCATTGTTCAGCAAGCACTGTGTTCAGCCAAGGTGTCAAAAAGCATACAGTTATTTGCTTTAATTTAAGCTTGCCATAATTTTAGTTTCATTTGGAATGCTATTATGGCTTTAAACATCATATTGATAAGTTGGTTTTTCTCTTGAAAATGAGTGGTCAAATCCACAAAAGAGGTCAACTCTGTAAGCTAGTTTTCACTAGTAAATTTTGGCACAAATTTAGTTTTTCATATCATAACTCACTTGATGCCATGTCACAAGTCATAAAATCTTTTCAACATTTTGCCTCAACTTATCCATCTTCTGAAAAATAAGTGTCACCATAGTCAGCATTTATACTTTTAAGGAATTCCTGGGATTGGTGATGATTCCTTGCAGTGATGAAAGTTTGCATGAATGTTATCTGTGTTTAAAACTTTTGTATATTAACTCTTCCTTCATTTCTGTTTCTTCCTTCCTTCCTTCCTTCCTTTTTTCCTTTTCTTCCTTTCTTCTCTTCTTCATTTCTCCCCTTTCTTTCCTTTCTTTTCTCCTTTTTCCTTTGAGAGATGCTCTCACTATGTAGTCCTGGTTGGTCCTGAACTCACTATGTAGCCCAGGCTGACCTCAAATTAATGAGGTCCTCCACCTCAGCCTCCCACACCCAGCTATTATGTGGTGCCAGGGGGATCAAACTTGGGGCCTCTCGCATCCTAGGCAAGTGCTGAGCTATGCCCAGCTCTAAATTCTCTTTATGTATGATGCAGTGATACTTCTTTTAATGTGAGTTTTAGGTAGCACTTGTGTTGTCTTTGATTAATTTTACGAATCCTCTCTTTTTCTGTCATTGCTAGGGCACCATCAGTAACTATACTGGATATTTTCACAATGGGCAAAGAAAATTGCTTTAATATACATTTCACTGCTTGGTATAAATCTCTTAGTTGTATCTTTGAGTGGCCCTAAATAAGACATTTGTATAATGACTTTATTTATATTTGTCAGTAACACTTCTAATAAAACTGGCAAATTGTGCCATATCTTATAGTATGAGCTCTTTTATCCATTGCCAAAGCAAAGCATTTAAAATTGTTGGCTTTGTTCTCCACCTTCTTTTGGTAGTGTTTCAGTTTCTCAGTTCTCCTGGCTGTAGTCTGGTGAGACAATTGGATTTGATACCCCCAATGGGGTATGTTGTATCTACATTACCTTCCACATATTGCTTAATAGACTCGCCATCAGTAAGATATTTTGATTTTTTTTGCTATTAAGTTTGCTACTGTGTAACTAGCTTTTACAATACAGTCTGTTTGATCTGTAACTTTTTGTTGAGAAGACATTGTTTTCATTTTGTCCTTGTCACACACTGGATCTGGCATTATGTTTTGGCATGTAACACCTTTCAAATTATAGTCTTTGAAAGCTGGTACAAATTCCCTACAAATTAAGTACGGTACCTTATTATTTGCCTCAAGAAAAAAGTAGTCATCTATCCACCTTTTGTTTAAACGATCTTTCTTCTTTTGTAATTTTTTGGGGGATTCTGTTTCTGTGGTGACATCATGGAATTAATTAATTCCATGCTGCACTTAGAAAAAATGATAGATGTGACTATATGTACTTTCATTATGAAAATTAAGAGAAGAATGTTTACATGTTTTCTAAATAATATTAAATGCCTAACATTTACAAAGCAGGTTGAAATATCAGTTATTGCTATATTGCCAACTCACCACAAATCCATATAACACGTGTCTTGTCAAGTCAGCTATCTGCTTGAAAATTAACACACTGGATGCTGTACTCCACCGTAAAATTGAAGCTACGCCTGCATAAAAATAGGATGAGCATGGTATGTGTGGTGCTGCTACCTCTCACTCCGTCTTCTCTTAATTTTAACAGCTTTTGTTACTTCTGGCTGTTTTTAATTATAATGTGAATTACAGATAATACCATGGTATTTGTGGATATAACATGATCTGATTATTCCATTGCATTCCACGTTTTTTACAGAGTTCATGCTCAACATCCATGCAATTAAATTACCAGTTAAAAAATAACAAAAAGTCTTATAATGTTTTAGGAAAATTTACCAATTTGTGTTGGCAGCATTTGATGTGATCCTCGGCCACATGCAGCCTGTGGGATAGAGGTTGGATAAGCCTACAGTAAAGGACACATTGCTATAAAGACTCCTCAACCCCCAACCCCCTTTATTAGTGTGTGTGTGTGTGTGTGTCTGTGTGTGCAATACAAAATGGCTACCTTGAACTTGAAACTTGAGAATTTTGTGTACATGTATATCTCATCAACTTCACATTCCCTTTCCCTCCCCCTTTTTGATCTCTCACCTCCTCCCTCATCACTCCTGACTATCAGCATCTTGCCCATTAGACTTGGTCATTTATTTGTGTTCTGAGTTTCTCATATTAGAGAAACTATGTGTTATTTAACCTTTGGAGTCTGACTCAATTCACTAAGCATGATGGTCTTAAGTTGTATCCATTTACCTGAAATGATTCAGATCTGTCCATCATTATGGCAGAGTAGTATTCCATTGTGAACATATACCACATTTTTGTTTCCATTGAAGACCCCTCATTTTAAACATTTAACCCATAATTCTTGCTACTTTACAAAACAGTTCTGGAAGTCATCTTTTGTGTCTTTAGGCGTGCCGTTGTGGCTGCCTCCCTGTCCTGAATAGATTATAAAACATGTAGCTCTCACGGTCCTTTTGAGTTTAGGGAAGAGCCAGAAGTCACATAGTGCTGGGTCGGTGAATAGGGTGCATGAGGACACAACATAGTGTGTTTACGAACCGACCTTTACATTGAATGGCACTTGGCAGCAGCATTCACTGCTTCAGTTAGCGACAAGATAAAGAATAAGGGTCTAGATTCCTTCTTTTTTGCATGTGGGTAACCAGCACTATTATTAAAGAGGCTGTGTTTTCATCAGTGAACTAAATAAAAGTGGGCCAAATATCTAAATACTAAAACAGAAACACCGAATCTGCTGGAAGATAAAAAAGGTAAAATCCTTGAAGACCTAGTCATAGACAAGACTCTCTGAATGGAGCCCAGTTGCATAAGAAATAATGCCAAAAAGCAACAAATGGGATTATATCAAATTAAAAATTTTCTGTACAGCAGAGGAATGTTTTTCTTTTGGTTTTTTTTTTTTTTGCCAGCTACTCATTGGATGCATGGCTCAGATCTAGAATATATAAAGAACAACAACAACAACAACAACAACAACAACAACAACAAAAATCTGCTCCTCCCCAAAATAAAAGACTCAATCAGGATCATCACCAGGCAGTGCCTGTGCCCAGTGAGCACCTGTCACTGGGGCATCCTGGAGGTTCCCAGGAGGCTGTATTCAGACCCTCCATCACCACTGGGCCTGTGGCACCTGTGCTGACCAATACCCCTCTCCTCCCAGAGGTTCCCAGGAGGCTGTACTCAGGTCTCCACTGTTGCCAGGATGGATGGAGTCCAGATCTTCACATCAGAGGATTTATCCAAGGCACTACTGATGTAGACAGCTGTAGAGGGATCACCCTCTAGAAGCCGACAGGACTGTCTGGGAACAACGCGTGGGCATTTAGAAATTCTCCAGGAACGGTGACTGGATAAAATGTTATCAGCACCCAGCACCCGCTTCACCAAAAAACATAGCGGGAGTAACTGACTTTTTTTTTCCTTTTTTCTTTTTTTCTTTGGCGATCAGTTTGTATTTTGGCCTTTCTTTTGTTTGTCAGTTTGATTTTTTTCCTTCTTTTTATCTGATATAGTTTCTTAATTTACATACAACTGATTAGGTTCCCTTATTTTAAGTTTACCTTGGTATTTGTTTTTCTTATTTTTTCCTCCCCCTTTTTCTCCCTACCCTTCCACCGCTTCCTGTCTCCTTATTAGTTTATTCATGAGTCTTTCCCTTTCTTGATCAACAATCTAAGCTCTGTCTCATAAATTTTTAAGCAGTTCTGGAAGAAAAACTCTCTCTACTTCATCCACAACTCTCCCTAACTCATCTGAATATTACTTATAGTGAGTTTCTGTTATCCTCTGACTTGGGTAGGAATATTCCCAAGCCTTTCTCTGTCATATAAATACTTCCATATTTTCTATTTCATCCCTATTTTCTATCTCATATTTCTAGTAGTAAGCTAACTACTAATCTTAGTCTACTCTCTCCCTACTCTAATTTCTCTGTTATTAGAACTGCTAAATATCAATAATTCACAACCATATAGATAGACTAGTAGAAGTGTATTATATGTATATTATTTAGCTAGTAATTAGAAACATACCTTTGTGTATATATTGCTACCAATAATAGAGTGGTGCCATGAACAAATTCCCTTAATAGGGCACCAAACAATGCATTTATAAACCATTAGTAGTCTAGATCATAATTAGAAGACTGAGTGGTGAGTGGGTGCATATATCAGTATTTGATTAACATAAGCATATAGCTAGTAGAAAATAAGTACAAATATAAATACAAGTATATGTCACATTGCTTGAACAAGTATAGTGGGTGGGCCTAAGAAGAGTATGCAACCGCAAGAGGTCTGGGTTAGACTAGACAAGCAATATAGTGTTCTGTTATTTTGAAGTCTGTGTTATACTACTGATATTGATAATATACTTTAATTAGCCAGTACTAGGATATAGTGAATGAATATTGTACCTATTAATGTTGTATGTAGAATAGTTATATTGTTAGATTAACTATTAACCTCTGCCAATAAGTTGTTAATATTAGATAGTATTGTAAATGTAAACCCTTATTCAAAGTGTAGATGTTGACATTGATAACGATCTTCATTATTCAAGTTACACTAGCAAATACTCTGTCTCCGGATCACATATGTTTCCGTATTCTGTTTGTTCTTCACCAAAGAGTGGAGGAAATTAAGGTCTCAACAGAAAGTGGGACGCTGAGAACACCTTCAAAATTAATAGCTAAATAAATTGAAAACAGCCATAAATTCTAAAACCTGAACACTCAAGGTAATGCTTAATGCAGAAATAGTCTAATGAGAGAATATCAATACCTAAGCTTCAACTCACTGGTATAGAGCCATTGGGAGATAAGGTAATAAATCACCTACAAGAAAGTCTGACACCCCAGAAACTGATACCAGGAATCATGAAATAGCAGAACACACAGATAGCAAAGACAATAAAGATACTAATTTTGGGCACATAAACTCACACAGGACATAAAAGAAATGTACAGGGACCTCAAAGCAAACACACTTGAAGTAACCACAGCCATTAATAGGAAGTTAAAGGAATACAAAAAAGAAACAAACATAATAAAAGCATTTTAGGAAGTTAGGGTACAGTTTGGCAGAGATTTAGAAACAGTGAAAGCTGAACTACAAGATGTGAAAAACTTACAGGAAAAAATGAGTAACCAGCGTGGACACTTTGAAGATAGATTATCAGATCTGGAAGATAAAGTGCATGATCTGAAACATATGTCAGTTAGAAAAGCAAGAGACTAATCACAGCAGCTGGTGAATGAATCAAAGAGAAATAGCCCCAGAATTATGAGAGTGCAACAAACTGAGGACACAACCAAAAAGCTTAAAAGACATGTTCAGTGAATTATGGGAATTTCCCAAATCTCAGGAAAGAAATGAACATTGAATGACTGCAGGCCCTTAGAACTCCAAACAACTTTGACCAGAGGAGAACCACCTCACAACATATCATAATTAAAATTCTAGAGACCCAACACAAAGAGAGAATAGTAAAAGCTGTAAGAAAAAGAGGGTGACTTACAAAGATAAGCCCATCAGGATGACTGCAGATTTCTCAACACAAACCCTAAAGGCCAGGAGATCATGCAGTGATTAGTCCAAGTGCTAAGAGAGCGTAAACGCCAGCCTATAGTGCTATATCCAGCAAAATTATCTCTCAAAACAGAGGGATAAATAAAAATTTTCTATGATAAAGAAAACCTAAAGAAATTTGCATCCACCAGACCAGCATGGCAGAAAATACAGGATCCTTACAGAAAGTGAGAGCAGTGGTATCAAGTCCTCAGAGAAAAGGAAACAACAGAAAAAGGAGAATGAACCATCAAGAGAGTGGGTCAAGCAAACAGTAACAAAGCATCATAAAGATGGCAAGGCATAGCAAGCATAACTTCATTATAAACCTGAACGTTACTGGTTTGAACTGGCCTATCAAAAGACACAGGCTGGCAGACTGCATTAAAATACAAAACTCCACTATTTGTTGCTTACAAGAGACACACTTTACCCATAAGGAAACGAACAGACTGAAAATAAAAGGATGGAATTTAGTATTTCATGCAGTGGGACTTAAGAAACAAGCTGGAGTAGCTGTACTATTCTCAGACACATCAGGCTTCAAAACAGGTCAGGGGAGACAAAGATGGACACTATATACTCGTTAAAGGAACAATATAACAGGAAATCACAAACATTAATATATATGCTTCCAACTCTGAAGCATCCAATAACATAAAACAAATATTATTACACATGAAAGGACACATAGGTCCTCATACAATCATAGTAGGAGACTTTAATACTCCACTATCACATATCGATAGGCCAACTAGACAGGAAATCCACAAAGAAATACTGAAGTTAAATGACACTATGGAAAAACTTGGACTTAGTAGACACTTACAGAGTGTTCCACCCAACATCAACAGAATACATTGTCTTGTCAGTAGCATATGGGATGTTTTCTTAAATAGACATATTATGGCCATAAGACATGCTTAAACAAGTAAAAAGGAATCAAAATAATTCTTTGCCTACTCTTAGACCATGGTGGAATAAAACTGGACAGCAACAGTAAAAGAAACAGCATAAAAATGCAGATACATGGAGACTAAATAATCTACTACTGAACAAAGAATGAGTCACAGAAGAAATCAGGGAAGAAATAAAACCTTCTTTGAGTTAAATGATGAAGGAAACATGATATTACAACCTATGGGCACAGTGAAAGCCAATGTAAAGGGGAAATTCATAGTTATAAATGAACATCTCAAAGAACAGAGTAACCCCAAATAAGCAATTTAATGATTCACCTCAAGGTCCTAGAGAAATAAGAGCAATCTAAATGAAAAAGTAGTAGAAGAAGAGAAATTTATAAAGATCAGAGCAGAAATCAATGAAATTGAAACTAAGAAAAAAATACAAAAAACAAATCAAAGAGCTGGTTCTTTGAAAGAATAAACAAGATTGACAGTCTTCTAGCTAAACTAACCAGATTAGGAAAGAAAAAACACATATTAATGCAATTGGAAATGAAGAAGATGAAATTATAATGGACACTGCAAAAATTCAGAGAATTATAAGGAACTATTTTGAAAACTTAAACTCCAACAAACTGATGAATTTGGAAGAAATAGATTGCTTTTTAAACATGTGCAAAATACCAGAATTGAACCAAGAAGACATAAACATCTGGAATAGATCCATAACACACATGGAAATTGAGGCAGCAATAAAGTCTCTATCCACAAATAAAATTTCAGGACCAGATGGACTCATAGCAGAATTTTTTCAGTACTTCAGAGAATACCTAACTCCAGTGCTTGTCAGACTATTCCATGACGTTGAAAGAGAATGAATACTACCAAACTCATCTTTGAAAGTTAGCATCACCCTAGTACCAAAACCAGATAAAGATTTAACCAGGAAAGAAAATTACAGTCCAATCTCCTTAATATAGATGTAAAAATCCTCAATAAGAGTCTGGCAAATAGAATTCAGCAGGTAATCAGATCAAGTGGGCTCTATTCTTGGGATACAAAGGTGGTTCAACATACGTAAATCAGTGACTGTAATACATCACATCAACAAAAGCAAGAACAAAAATCACATGATCGTATCAGTTGCTGCAGAAAAGACTTTTGACAAAATCCAACATACAATCATGATAAGAACCCCTAGGAAAATAAGTATAAAAGGGCCATACCTCAAACAGAAGCCATATATACCAAACCTACTGCGAATATCATTCTAAGTGGGGAAAAATTGAAAGCATTTCCCCTGAAATGAGGAACATGACAAGGCCGTCCACTTTCACCACTCCTATTCATCATATTTCTTGAAACTTGCTAGAGCAATTGGGCAAGGGTGTGAAATTAAGGGAATATGTATCAGCAAGGACATTGGAAATGAATAGGCACTTCCGAAAAGAATGAAGTATTAGTGGCCAGTAAGTACATGAAAAAAAATGTTCAATATTTTTGGCCATTAAATATATGTAAATCAAAACAAGTCTGAGATCCCATCTTAGTCCATCCAGTAAGAATGGCTATCCACAGGCGCTCAAAAGAAGTAAATAAATAAATAAATTTGAGTCACCTGAGGAAAACAGACGCAACTTGAGACCATAATGCTAAATGAAGTAAATTAGGCACAGAAGCTTAAACATTGCATAGTTTCTCTTACATAAGAAACCCTGAATGTGACTTAAAGAAAGAGCAAAATAAAAGAGATGATAACGAATGGGGTAGACTTGAGAACCAGGGAGCTGATGTGGAGATGCAGGGAGACAGGAGGAGGAAGTAATGATTGATATGTCTGTGTGCCACTTCCCCAAGTTGAATGTAATTATTAAGTACCACAAACATGCACTAATAAAAATAATAATTATGGGGAAAAGAAAGTGGAAAGAATAGCATATATGTTTGAAGTGAGGGGAGAGTACTTCAAGGCATAGAAATAACAGTTTTTCTTTTACCCTAATCATTTTAAGAGTTGAAGCACTAACTGTAGTTTTGGTCACATCTTATATACTGTATTGTTTAGGAAATGGCAGCAAAAAAAATAGTCTGTACATGTTCAGGACAGATAGAATTTTTTGAGAATTTCTGATCTGTATTTAGCTGAATCTGATCCATTTCTGTGAATCCTAAAGGAAAAAAATTGCAAATGGTCCTTGCTGTGTCCCTGCTTAGCAGATGTGGGATAGACTCCTAGGACTGAAAGGGCACTTGAGGGCATGACAGAGATATAGTGTGTGAAAGTAAACGAGATCACTGTCTAATCATGACTGTTGTCTGAACACAAGTGTGTCCTGGGACATTTGTGGGAGCAAGAAGGGGAACTGCCTTTTGAGAGAGGTCTACCAGGAGAATATGAGATTAGTTGAGGTTCAGTGAATTTCTTTGTTGATAACTCAGAAAGCATATTTGGAGGGATAAGCCCTGCACATACAGCAGAGCATCCCAGCCTTGTTGCCATAGTGACAGTGCTCAGAGGCTTA
This sequence comes from Ctenodactylus gundi, assembly GCA_004027205.1. Lineage (NCBI taxonomy): Eukaryota > Metazoa > Chordata > Mammalia > Rodentia > Ctenodactylidae > Ctenodactylus > Ctenodactylus gundi. The sequence goes on along the minus strand of PVKB01003209.1, from coordinate 59,291 downwards.
GAAACCAGAAAACACCAGGTCAGAGGGCTTCTAGTAGGGACAGGATGGTTCAGTGGAAGCCCTTACTATTGTGTGCTGTGGAGGAGAGGACAGGGCCCTTGAATAGCTCCCTTCCTCGCTGTCTTGGGCTGTGGAGCCTTTGGTTTGGTTTTTCTCCTTGGACTGATGTGATCTTTAAGAAGGGGAACCTCTCTGAGAAGAACTAGTCATTATTGAAACCTGTATCAGAAACTGGAGATCTCTCTTTCTCAGGCTGTTTTCTTCCTTGGGTATCTTGTTAACTTGCCATCCTGGAACTTAGCAGGGTCCCTGTGAAGCAAGCCACCTTGTCCCTGTTTCTATTAGAAAAATGAACTGATTTTCAATAAACTACATGCAGTCTCCTTTCTCCTGCTTTCTAGCCCAGATGCCTTCAGGCCTTGTTCTTTCCTAATCCATAGGAAAAGTCAACCTATGACATGTGGTCAATTGTCACAGCCACTTGGCTTGTCGAGCCTCTTTAAACTGCAGTTCAGTTTGCAAGACATGACTATTTCTTATAGTCTTGACTTCATTATTTGATATCCATCTAGACTTCTGTCTCTGCTCTGACAGGCTGTCTGATTTCTAGACTTTGGCCTGATTTGACTTATGAACTACCAAGACTTGAGTTATTGAATTGCCAATAGTGTTCTGGCAAGGGGTGTCTAGGTTCTGTCACTCCTCCACACATCTCTTGGTACCTGCCTGATGAACCAACTCTCTTATCAGTTTTTAACTGATGTATTTTACCTAGTCATTTCTTTCAATGCCTTTCCATGTTTTAGGTTTATTTTGTGAATAACATATAGCTAAAGTATATAGAGATATAATCTAGTTGACATATGTGTATGAATATAAAATCTGCCCTTTAATTGGTGAATTTGGTTCATGTGTGTTTATTATGATTTCTGGTACAGTGGAGTTGATATGACACAAGTGTACAGAGATAGAAGAATTGCTGGTAGCCATCACGGGAGGCAATCTGCCATAGCAGTGGACTAGAAGATACCAACCCTTGAGTTATGTCATCTTGGTGACACTCTTAGCCTTCCTGACATCTGGCATCCCAACCGTGTGGGTGGTTCATAAAAAGACTAGGTTGTCTGTAGCAGGTTAAAAAGGGAACAGGTAGAAAGGAAATTGTGGCGGGAGGTATTGATGACTCACTAAAAACATCTGAATGGAAAGGGAGGCCAAAAATAGAGTGGAAAGGGCAGTAACTTTTGATTTCAAGATGTTTGGAGGCAGAGAGAAGGAATAGGCTGAAAAAGTGGCTAAAATATTGTTGGAGCCAGGACTGAGCAATCACTTAACTTCTTTAGACTTAATAGTAGATAAAAAGAGATATACAGGAAGGTTTTTGTGTGTGTGGGGGGGATGTACCATAGAAATATGTGTACATCTCTACTGAATTATAAGTGTAAAGTACGTGAAGATTAGCATTATACCTTTTAAATTTAGATTAATCTCATACTTTCTTATTTAAATCTTAATAAATAGTAGATAAGTGGCTGGATTTTCTTTTCCTACTCTTTCTTAGCACTGGAACTTTTTTTTTTTTTTTTTGCAGTGAATGAGTTGGAACCCAGGGCCTTTGCACTGGGCTACACCAATAGCCTACTTTTGTTTTTGATTTTGAAAAAGTCTTGCCAAGTCACTGAGTTGCCCAGGTTGAGCTCAGACTGTCTTCCTGTCTCAGCCTCCCAAAGTGTTGGGATTACAGTCCTATAACCAGTCCTGGTGCACTAGAACTTTGAATGTCATAAAGTCCATATTCACCCAAGGTAGGGAACCTTTCACAGAATCCCTGACAGGTCATTGTCCAGATCTTTTGAACATCTGTAGTTTTATGAATTCATCTCGTCAAATGAAAATCTGCTGCCTTTGCTCAAAGGTCTGATATTCACCTACTTGTGACCAATTCTTTGAACTAATATTATAATTCTGTTTCATATTTGAAATCGCTGCCATTTATCTGCTTTGCCCATCTTCTAACATTGCCTGAGATCTTTCTCGTTAGAGCACTTCTGGATTCCTGAAGAAGCTGCGCCTTTCTCACACAAGCCACCCAGTTTTGTGTTTTACCTTTTGACTAAAGCAATTGAACCAGAGGACCTTACCTCAAACTAATAGAAGCCACATATGTGAAACCTACTGCAAATATCATAATAAATGAGGGGAAATTGAAAGTATTTCCCCCTAAATCAGGAACATGACAAGGTTTTCTCCTTTTAGCACTCCTATTCAAGATAGTCCTTGAAACCTTTCCCAGAGCAATCAGGCAAGAGAGTGAAATAAAGGGAATTCATATCAGACAGGAAGAAGTTAGACTATGCTTATTTGAAGATGACAGGATTATCTACATAGAAGACCCCCAAAATTCCACCATGGAACTCTTAAAACTAATTAAAAATTTCAGCCAATTTATAGGATATAAAATTAATGCTAAAAAATCAATGACATTTCTTTACCCTAACAAATGAACTCACTGAGATAGAGCTTGGTAGAATAATCCTGTTCTCAGTAGCCCATCAAAAAATAAAGTACCTAGGAGTAAACCTAAGGAAGTGAAGGACCTCTACAAAGAAAACTATATTATACTGGAGAAAGAAATTGAAGAAGACTTAGAAAATGAAAGGACATCCTGTGTTCTTGGATAGGCAGAATTAATATAGTCAAAATGGCCATACTGCCAAAACTGATAGAGATTCAATGCAATTCCTATTCCTATCAATTTAGTGCAATTCCTGTCAAAAATACCAACAACATTTTTTTCCACAGAACTTGAAAAAACAATCCTTAAACTCATACAGAACCAAAGGAGACCTAGAATAGCTAAAGTAATCTTCAGTAACAAGACAAAAGTAGGTGCCATTATGATTCCAGACATCAAGTTGCATCACAAAACAGCAATTATAAAAGCTATATGATATAGGTACAAAAACAGACAGATTGACTCGTGGAACAGAACTGAGGATGCAGAGGCAAACTCAGTTGACCTCAGCTACCTGATCTTGGGTAAAGGAGCCAAAAGCGTACACTGGAAAGAGGACAGCCCGTTCAACAAATGATGCTGTTTAATTTATAAACTTCTATCTTAAGTAGGTATAGGAGGAAACAATAAATAGGATTGGTAAAATTTTGAAATTTCAGATGTCCATCGGTCCATAGGGAGTAAATAACAGAGGGCCACTCTGTCCTTTATCTTTCTAATATCTATAGGCTATCTAATCATTTTGTTTGTCTCATTCCTCAAATTTTTTTCTTGATCAGCCTGATCAGTTTCATTGATCTTTTCAAAGGATAAACTTCTAGTTTCTTTGTGGTTTTTTCTTTTATTTAATTTTATTGATTTCTGCTTTAACCCTTTTTTCCCTTTCTTATGATTAACCTGAATTTAATTTGCCTTTTTCCTGGGATTTTTTTTTTTTTTTTGAGACAGAGTCTCACTCTGTAGTTCAGGTTGGTCCTGAACTCATTATATTGTGCAGGCTGGACTTGAGCTTACTGAAATCCTCCTGCCTCAGCCTCCTGAGTGCTGGGATTATAGGCATGTGCCACCACGCCCAGCTTTTTTTTTTTTTCTAGTTTTCTAAAGTGGAAACTTACATTGTTGATTTGAAGCTTTACTTCTTTACTAATACAAGTAGTTAATGCTATTAATTCCTTCTAAGCTTTCTGTGACCCCAAAATTTAGTGTTTTTTATTCATTCAATTTGAAATATTTTATACTATTCCTTGTGACTTCCATTTTGAACTGTGGGTTATTTGAAAGTGTACTCTTTAAAATCCAGATATTTTAGGAATTTTTCAGATATCTCCTGGCATTAGCATGTTTTAAATTCATATGATCAGAGAATATTTCTGTATTATTTTTACCTCTTTTAGTTTTTTTTTTTTTTTTGAATCTTGTCTGTCTTGGTGAATGTTACATAAACACTGGAAAAAATATGTATTTTGCACTTGTGGGTGTAGTATCAGGTAAGTCAGTTTGCTTGAGCGTGGTATGCAGCCCTGTGTGTCCTTACTTCCTGTGTACTTGTTTCATCAGGTACCGAGGAAGGATTGTTGAGGCCTGTAACTAAAACTGTGGATTTTTGTGGTGGCTCTTTTCATTTCTGAGAGTTTTTGTATCCTAACGTATTTGAAGTCTTTATTAAATGCATACACATTTTAGAATGTTTTTCTTTCTTAATGAGTTGACTCTTTCATATTACAGAATTATTCTCTTTATTCCTGGCATTAGGTTTTGTTCTGAACTACTTTGATGGTAAGATAGCCACTTGAATTTCCTTTCAGTTAGTATTTTCACTTACGTCTTTTTATTTCATTATTTTTAACCTATCCCTGTCTTTATAGTTACAGTGGGATTTTGTAGACAGCATATAATTGGGTGTTTTTTCATCCTATCTGATAATCTTTAACTTGTGTTGGTATGTTGTTTTTATTTAATGTGATTATTCATTAGGTTGTATGAAAGAAAGTCTCTATATTTTGCTTAGTTTCTTCTCTGTTCCTTTTGTGTTTGTTTCCTGACTGCTTTTAAATTAATTGAGACTTTTATTATTTCCTTTGGCTCTACCATTGGCTTATTGCTTATATGTTATTAAAAATATGGTGTTTGACCCATTAATTTCTATAACCAATAAAAGAAAAAATGTGTTTGCTCTAATGATAGTGGCATATAACATTCCTCACAGTCTACCTTCAAATAATGTCATACCACTTCAAGTATAGTATAAAAAACGTGAAATACTGTATTCTAATTCTTCCCTCTAAGATTTTGTGCTAATATTGCTATCATGTATTTATCTTTTATGTATCCTGTAAATTCACAGTACATTACTATTTCTTAATAGCTTATTATTTAAGACAGCTGAATGGCTTATAAAGTGACTTTTATATTTATTTGCTTTCATTACAACCATTTCTGGATCCAGGTTCTGTTTGATTTATTTTTCTACCTGAGAAACTTTTATAGCTCTTGAAGTGCAAGTCTACTGGTAATGAAGTCTCTGTGTAGCCCAGGCTGGTCTTGAACTCACTGTGTAGCCTAGGCTGGCCTTTGAACTCATGGCAGTCCTCCTTCCTCAGTCCCCCGAGTGCTGGGATTACAGGCATGGCCACCACACCCAGTTTATGTGGTGCTGGGGAATCGAATTCAGGGCCATGAGCTTGCCAGGCAAGCTCTGTAAGTGCTGTAAGCTATTCCTCCAGCTCCGTTTTTAAAAATTTCTAAAAAATCTTTTAACATGTATTTCAGTATGTTATAATAACAGTCAGCTTGAGAAATTGGTATATTTACATATCACGTCTTGACCATTTTTACTTCCCGTTGTCCTTCTACTTCATCCCCTTTGCCTCTCCACAAAGGCTATCTTATTACATTTTTCCATGTCCCTTTTTACTTTTTTTATGGTTTGGTTTTATCATATTAAAGAAACCATGCAATATATAAGCTTTTGTGTCTGATTGATTTTGCTAAGTGTATCCTTATTCCTACAAATGATTCTGATCTTTCCTTACGGCACAGTAGTACTCCCGTGTAGAAATATATCATGTATTCTTTATTCATCCGTTCATAGACATATTGGCTGATTTCAGGATTTGACTAGTGTACATTGTCCTGCTATGAACATGGGTATACATCTGTCACTGTTGTGTATTGACTTTGGAGAAGATCTCCAGAAGAGGTACAGCAAGGTTAAAAGGAATATCTATTTTCAGTTTTTGGAGAAATCTCTGTGCTGCTTTCCATAATGGTTGTACCAGATTACATCCCCACCAATAAGGTAGAAGTGTTCCTTTTTCTCTACAAATTTGCCATCACTGTTTTTTGAGTTCTTACTGGAGTTAGATGGAACCGCTGTGTTGTCTTGATTTGCATTTCTCTGACGGTTAAGGATGCTGAACATTTTTTAATGTACTTATTAGCCATTCAGTTTTATTTAGAGATGGGGGTCTCATTAAGTTGCCATGTTGACCAGGCTGGCTTTGAACTTGTGATTTCCCTGCCTCAGCTTCCTGGAGTGCTGGGATTACCAGGCCTGGCTTCATTTATTTAAAAAAATCTTTATTTCTCCTTTATTTTTGAGAGTTATTTTCATTAGTATTCAATTCTAGATTGACTCCCCCTCACACACACACACACACACCCTGTAGTACATTTAAAATGTCTATTTAGAACGTGCTTTAATACTTAACTTTTTCTGTGTATGTAATGTATTTGCCTTTCTCCCTCTGACTATCTTTAAGATTTTCTCGTGTTTGCATTTTAGCAGTTTGAACATTGTGTACCGAGGTGTGTTCAATTGTTTTAAATTCTGTGTTCACTTGTTGGAGTTCTCTAAGCTTCTTTGATTTGTGGTTTGATGACTTACATTCCTTTTTTAAAATTATGAGCCATTATTCCTTTATATAGTTTCTTTACCTTGTTCTCTATATCTTATTTTTCTGAGATTTTAATTGCATTTTATTAGGCCATTTGATACTGTCCTTTAGCTCTTGGATGCTTCATTCTTCTTTCTGCCCCCACCACTTTTTTTTATTACTTTCTTTTTCAGCTTGAATAACTTATGTCGACCCCTTGAAGGTCACTGATTTTGCTTTCTCAGCTGTGTTGAGTGCTGGCAAGTTCTGTTGAGGCCATCCTTCAGCCATAAAAATGGAAGGTAGATGGGGCTGGGACACTTTTGCGATTATGAAAATGACTATGAGTGAGCAGAGAATTCCCTTTCCAGGTGATAAAGGTGTTCTGAAATTCGCTCTGATCTCATATCTATGCATTAGCTCCAAACTCTTTAGCTGTATGGAAAAAATAATGTGTGCTCTTTAAATTTTATATTACGGGAATTCTTTCTCAGTAAATTTGTTAGCTATGTATTAACATTGGCGAAAAATCTGGTAAGGATCTGAAAGGGACAAGACATTTTACCAATAGTCCTGATGGTGAGATGGATCAGAAATAATTCTGAAGGAAACGTTACTATAATGAAGCTGGTAGAAGGTTAGAGATTACACAGTATTTTATTCTGTTATATGTGGCTCTAAGTATTGGGAACTAGCTATACTAGATATTAAATATTTTTTCTCCACTATGTCAAAGAAGGAAATTGTGGATGAAGAGGGCAAGGTGTAAAGTAACAGTTCTTTATTTAAAAACAAAAGTTAGAGGGTCAAAAGCTCCTACTACAGGGAGGGGATCCTGAGTGGATTGCCCCTGTAATAAATATTCTTAGTTTATGTCTTTATGCTCTCATGCATTTTGTTAATGCTTATAGATAAAATGTGACTCATGGTTATTAGTCCTGCAAGAAAAAAAATCGAAGACTCATCATTGCTTTGTGTTCTTGCTAAGTGTTCCAGCTCTTCTCTACTGTGTATCCTCTGATGCCTGAGTCGCCGGGTGCTGGTGTTAACTGGTAGTGACTGTTGGATTGTAATGACCTTGATGAGAGTTTTCATGTTACGTCTCTTGTTGTAGGACCTGTGGAGAATTCTCTGTGGAGAATTTGAAACTGCTTCCCTCTAAGAGATTCATGAGAAATCAGCAGGCACCATGTCTACCTAGCAGACACTTCTGTGCAGGGAGGACAACCCAGGCTGTTGTCACGTTTCCAAACACTCAGAATTCTTCTAAGTGGTTCTGGTATAAAATAAGATTCAAAATATATTATTGAAGAAGGCCAGGTATAGAACAGTATGTGTAATATATTGTCATTTGTGTTTAAAAGAAACTTACAATAAAAGTATGTTTTTTTAGCCAGGTATGGTGGCACATGTCTGTGATTTCAGCACTCTGTGAGGCTGAAGCAGGAGGATCTAAAGTTCAAGCCAGCCTGGGAAATTTGGCAAGACTGCCTAAATAAATAAATGACTAACAACATAGTTCAATGCAAAGGCCTTAGGTTCAATCTCCAGTACGGCAATAAACAACAAACAAATAAAATATATATGTCTTTATGCCCTGTCCCTGACTCTGGAAGAGACATTGGTACGAGGCACCTGGGGCCAGGTTTAATCACTCTAGAGATTTGGATTATCTCCTGATGATCTACCCTTTGACCCCCTGTCTCATCTCTTAGGTCTTCACTCTTCGGGCTTGATCATTCACCTACAAAATACCCGTGGAAGCCTCTTCTTTCTCAGACTTTTAGAGAAACTGCAGGTAAATGTGGCGGTGTTGCTACAGTATCTTTTGGCACTGTTAATATATTTAGCCCCAAACTCAGTGATTCTCAGATTCAAGCCTGCATCAGAGCCGTGTGTAGAGTTTAGCCGTGCCCAGGTTGCTGGCCCGGTCTTCAGAGTACTGGATTCAGCAGGTGTGTAGCAGAGCCAAGAACCTGCATGTGTAAGCTGGATGTGGTGTTGCGGGCCTGTGATCTCAGCACTATGGCACATTGAAGCAAGAGGATTCCAAGTTCAAGCCCAACCTGAGCATTTTAGTAACTTAGTGAAACCCTGTCTTAAAATTAGAAGAAAAAAAAAAATTAAACGGGCTGAGAATGTTGCTCAATGTGAAGGCCCTGAGTTCACATACACAAAAAAGTATCAACGACAAAAAAATCACTTCACATTCATGTCTGAGAAGTTCCTGGGTGGTGTTAATTGGAGACCACATTTTGAGAACCACTGCTCTGGACCAAAATAGTTTTTCCTGTGATGTGCTGAGGTAGTTTTGTTGTCTCAGCTGTGTCCTTGTTATGACCTGAGGAGTGAAAGTTCGGAAGATGTGTGCTTCTTTCCACCAGCACGTCTGTGTCAGCTCTGTTCAGCTTCCTGTTCAGCCAGCCATGCCTGCCAGGACCCTTTTTCCTCGGGAGACGAGGCGCTGCACTTTACCACCAGATGGCCCGACACCTCAGAAACCCGGCACCCTCTTCCGCAGTCTTCCCAGAGCAGACATTCTTGTGGTTGCTGCTGTCACGCCCTGTGAAGGCGGTTTAATTGGTGTCTAAGAGAAAGCGTTAGAAGAGTCATTCTAATCAATGATTCCTTTTCCTGTTTCTTTGCAGGGGTGCTGTTAACATTTTAGAAAAGACAGTTCTTCATTGTAGCTCGTAATGAGCATTATATTTCATGTAGGTCTTTGAGTTCCTTTCCCCTGTTCTCAGGTCACTGTGATGACCAGTCCTACCACACATCCCGAGGCCCCTGACTCCTTTACCCACACCTGTTAGCACTCCTCCCCCCGGGGGGTCAGGCCAGTACAGCTTCCCACCGAGAACCAAGAGATTGGGCATTAACCTTCCAGACCTTTGTCCACACCATTGCCTGCCATTTGTGTCTTAATATTATCAATGCTTTTTTTTCTGTAAAATCAAATGTTGTTATTTAAAATGGACCAAATGCTGATTTTTTTTTCTCTCTGAAAACTCAGTAGATAAAATTAATTATCACTCCTGATGTTTAGTTCTCTCTGTGGAAACACCTTTGGAAGTCAGCACTGGAGGGCCATGTCCTGAGGAAGCTGTTTAAGGTCTTTGTTGGATCAGGAGAATAGGTGACCCATCCTGTTTCCTTTGTTTGTCCCAAGCTTCAAGGAACTCAGGGGCAGATGTGGTACTTGATAGAGTTGCAAAACTAGTTTAGAAAATTATTTTGCATACGTTATTAGCTTTTATAGGCTTGTACTTTTCAAATAATCAGTAGCTTTATTTTATGATTCTCTTTGAGTGATTTCAAGCCCTCTGTAACGCAGAAGCACAAAGTATCTATGGATCAGGTGAGTTATGAAATGATTATACCTGGGAGTGGCCTAATTCTGGACAAGAGACTGGGGTGGCTGAGCACCAAGGGACGCGGTTATGAACCTGAGGATAGGAGGAGCAGCAGGCTAGCGGTGCCTCCGGCTGGCAGAGCATGGCGGGTTGAGCTAGACGGAATGGCTGGTAAGGATGGAGAATACAGGGCCAGGTGTGCTCATGCTGGAGGTAAGGTCAAGGTCATCTCACCAGGAGAGGAGAATCTTCGAGGGGAGTGGCAGCCAATGAACTAAATTTGACCTTGCCTAAGTGTTAAGAGAAGTCTCGTGGGAACTGCCTGGCTTAGCCTCTGAAAGGAGAGAAACCCTCCTTACAGAAACCTCATCCTGCATCAGCTTCTACTCAGTCCTATGGCCAAACCGATTTCAGGGAGCAGCTGCGTGCAGACAGACAGGTCGGGGTCTCCTCAGATCAGCTTTCTGCTGTACTCTTAGTGAGGTAGAGAAGAGCATCAGCCAGGGTGCTGGGGGTTGGTGGGAATTCCAGCTTGTCCCACCCCTCTGAGAGCCCAGACATGCCCATTTCCTCTTTACTCTGTGCCTCAGACTGTGGAGAGGGACTACCACCCTGAGCCAAAGGTCCTCCACGTTGCACCTTTTGTGTCCTATGTGTTTTTTATTATTTGATCCTGTAAGGCCCTTTCATTCTGAATTTCTCCCTACTGAAATGCTATGGTGGATTTATTTTGGGCGTTCAAAATGTCCTTCAGAAAGTGTCATATCTTCTGGGAGCTAGCCCATGAAAGTTGAGGAAAGTCATTTGTTTTTATGACCAGATGGGTTTACTGTACTTGTTTCTGTCTTAAGAAAGAAATTGAGATTGGCCTCTAGAGTGAGTTTCAATTACAAATCTCAGGGTTCTGAAGAGGGGAGAAGGGGAAACTGAAGAACCTGTGGCCCAGAACTGCCACAGTGTGGGTTCTAGAGAACACAGGATGTGAGTCCAGTCCCGGGAATGATGAGGGATGGAGGGGAGACCCTTATCTCTGAGGACAGTTCTCTCCCAGGGTCTGGGCATTTTCCTCTGCACTGTCAGCCTGTCTTCCCCTGGCCATGTCACCAAGGACAGGCTATGGATGTATGCTAGAGGGCCCCCATGGTCACCTACCTGCCTCTGGCCGGTACAGAGTTGTCTCCCAGGGCCTCTTTTCTGTACTGCAGCCAGGTCCTGTCTCCACACCCTGTTACCTTGCCTGAGCACCACCCTTCACAGTTCTGTGTCTATCTTCCTGGGAGGAAGAAAAAGCACCTTATTCAGGAACTTCAAACTGATAACCCCCACATGGTATTAAAAGCCACCGGCTGTCGTCTGTGGGACACTCCTCTGTTCCCACGCAGCCTGTGTAGGAAGATGTGCTCCGCCTGGCCCTCCCACGCTCCTTTTTTTGTGTCTGTTTGTCTCTTTGGCTTTCCTCCCCCTACCCCCAACCCCGTCCTTCCTACCCTGAAAAATCATAAACCAGTTGCCTCTGCTCCAGTTTAGAACTTCCTTAGGAGCTTCCTTGCTGAGGGTGCCCTGAGTCCAGGAAGCAGGCTTCTAGGTCAGGAAGCAGGTTTCCAGGGCATCTTTCTTGGTGAGTCAGCAGAGTTCAGTTTCTACAGTTGACTTTCCTTTTCCCACACCTGTTGAGGGGGTACCTGTGTCTCTCCCTGGGCAGGAAGATGGGCTGTGTCTCTTCCTCGGCCCCCTGGACAGACCAGACCCCCCAGGTGAGATGCCAGCAGGCCAGCTTCCGTGGGCAGGTGTGTGTAAAGGCAGCATGCTTTAGCAGTACCTGTTGACCTTGGCTTACCAGTTAGAACTTAGAATTGGTAAAACCAGTAGGAACTATGTTGTTGCTATCCTGCAAAAAGCCTACTGGGTCCTTGTCCTTTGCTAAAAGCTGTCCACGCCGCCAGACTGTGGTCCTCTGTCCAGGAGGCTGCCCTAATGAACTCTGGTTTTGACTGTTCCTTTGATTCCTCAGCAGGCAGGCTTCCTTGAGGTTGCAGCACAGGTGGAGAACCCTGTGAGCTGGGACTATAACCAGAGCTGGTTCTATGGGACTGAGCTGTTCCAGGTCTTGGCCAGGAATTACCATAGACACTACTTTGCATGTGGTCACCTTCATCCTGGTCTTCAGAAGTCCCCAGGATAACAGATAGAGGATGAGCCTGTTGAACAAAGGTGGTACTTTCTTCGGGCAGTTACACAGTGACAAATGTGAGTTGTCATTTGAGACTTCATTTGCATATTTGGGAGCTGAGTTTTCTACTCTATTGCTTTTGCTAGAGAGGATGGTGGCTGCCTTGTGCCCCCTTCTTGCCTTTCCTTAGGGTCTCATTGTTGTTTCTGTCTAGGGCCCTTGGAGGTCTCTTTTTTTCTCAGCCAAAACAAATTCCAGTGAAACAAGTGACAAGGGAGAAGGGAGGAGGGGAGACAGGAATTAGAAAAAGGAAGTGTAGCTTGTGATTAAAAGATAATAATTTCTCCCACAGGCCTAAGCTTGCTTTGAACTGTCGGCTGGTCATTGATGTGAAAGAATAGCTTCTTAGGCTGCTTTGAAAGACATAATTTCATATGTAGGTGCTGTTTTTTGGTAAGGAAAGAAATTTGGTAACATTAAAGGGTTTTAAAAAGTGACTGAAGTTCATCTGACTGATAAAGGGGAAAAACAGTGTCCTGCTACTGCCTAGAAAAAAATGCAGCATATGTGGCTGAGATAGGGGTTTCATTTTGAGTTTGGGGACAGTGGGGCTGGAACAAAGCCATGCGTGCCTGGGGGCAGGCTGTCTTTAAAGGAGAGCCTCAGGCTTCGTGACACTGGAGCAGCGGAGGCCATCTGGAGCTCATGCTTCCAGTCTGAATACAGTGGCCATTCTCAGGGACGTGGAGACCTTAGCAAGACATAGGCACTTCTTCACAGATGTCTCAGAGTAGAGCTGGGGGCATAGCTCAGTGGGTAAAGTGCTTACCTAGTGTGCACAAAGCCCTGGGTTCAGTTCCCCAGCATCGCATAAAAGATCAGATGAGCATGGTGGCACATGTCTGTAATCCCAGCATTCAGGAGGCTGAGGCAGGGTTAACATGAGTTTGTGGCCACGCTGGGCTACACAGTGAGCCTGGGACCAGTGTGGACTACAAAGTGAGACCCAGTCTGAAACAGATAACAGACATCTGTCTCAAAGGGACAGGCAGTCTGTACTCTCCCCTGCATATACCTTTACGATACCTGGGGAAAATCTCATTTTAATTCTATGACCTTGTGATACTGTATCACATATTTACATATGTCCATGCTTATTCTCTTTCTCCTGAAAGCATGTATTTTTTGTTTCCTAATTTTAATAGTTTTTGTATGAGGCTAAGGATTGAACATTGCACAGTCCAGGTGAGTACTTTGCCACGGAGACACATCCCCAGCTGAGCTGCAAATGTGTACGAGAGCTTTATTTTGACCTATACCATGTAATTAAATGTGGAGTTTGGTCATATATCTTTAAAAGGTAGGCATTAGGACCTTGATCAAGCTGTGACCATGTATTGCTTCTGTGAGAAATTCAGTCTCTTTATCAGAAAAAGAATGTAACCCCCCCCCCCCATCACTGTGGTGAACACGATATTTTACGAGACCTGACTTTCATTCATTTAGCAAGTCCCTGAGTGATGAGGGGAGGCAAAGTCCCTGATGTCATGTAATTTTCATTCTGGTGGCGAGGAAAACCTTAACTGCAGTAGCAATTTTTAAGATATACTGAAGAATAACAGAACAGGAAGAGCCAAGGTAAAGGATTGCTTTGCGTACAATCAAGTTGCCAAGAGAGGCCTCTCTGTGGATGTGGTTTGTGAACAGAGAACAGCATGAAGTGAGGGAGTCAGAACTCTGCTCGAGGCAGAGAACTTGGCATTTGCCAAGGCCCTGAGGCAGGAATGACCCTGTTGTCCCTGGAGGAATGGCAGGCAGGCTAGCACGCACAAGTAGTGGAGCGAAGCAGAGCTCACCTGGACGCAAGGTGGGAGCAGTAGGCTAGGACTGGGTGATAAAAGTCACATCTTATCACCTTTGGGGTGTTTTCTGTGTCAGTAAGGCCTGTCTGGGAATGAGGTATCTTCTCAGCCACTCCTGCCTGCATCCTTCTCTTGGTCTCAGTATTGGAGTTGAAGCCAGGGCCTTGTGCATGCTGGACAAATGCTCTACCACTGAGCTACATCCCACCCGCCCCCCTCCTTTTTTTTTTGAAACAGTCTCATAAGATTGTCAGTCTGAACTCAGATTTTCAGTCCTCTTCCTTCAGGCTCCTGAATAGCTCAGATTGTGATATCCTTTTTTTGCTATTTCTCATTTATTTTCTCTTGCTTCCTGCCTTCCTCCCCAACCAGGTGAGCTTCGGAACTGGCTGCCTTGCAGGCCATGGTAAGGGGTTTGCGTTTTGTTATACTGTCACGGGCAGCCACTAGAGGGCACTGTCTTAGTGATCTGACCGCAGTGTAGCAACTGCCTGGATGGGAGAGGAAAGTGAACACAGCTGGCGGCTGATGTTTGAAAGCATGACACCAGTGGCTTGGTGGCCAGTGGCAGTGGAGATTGTAAGAAGTGGTCACACTGAAGGTAGAACATTTGAGTCACTGCTGGTTGTGAAGAGCAAGGGGTTCTTCTAGGCCTGGGAGAGAGGAGGGTGGAGACTTTTGCCTGGATGGGGCTGTTGTAGCACCAGCACATTTGGCTGGAGAAAGATGCAAGGATCCTGCCATGTCTTGTTAGGTGAATGAGTGGAGGTATAGCAGACAGCAGGTGGCAGGTCTGGAGGACAGTGAGGAGGCCACAACTGTGTTTGGGAATTCCTGGCCTCAAGCAAGGGTAGATACCATGGGACCATGGGATTAGATCTGATCACCTTGGGAGTGAACTCAGCAGTCACTTAGAGGCCACAAGAGGAAGTAGGAGAGAGGGGAGCACAGCATCCTAGAACCACGGGAAGGAAGACTCAAGAAGGATGGCAGGTGGAATGTGGGGGTGTGCCCTTGTAGTCTCAGCACTCGGGAAGCTGAGGCAGAAGGAACCCATGGGCCCAGGGAGTTGAAGTCAGCCTGTGCAATAGAGTGAAAATCTGTCTCAAAAAAAAGAAGACAAAGGGAGAAAGAAAGAAGGAAGGGAGAAAGGAAGGAGGGAGGAGGAATGGATAATTGTCTGTGCCACTGGGAGGCATGGAGCCCATGTGAGCTGGTAACATGGTCTCCTTGTAAATTCCTGGTTTCCTCTGGTTCACAGGTCTTGCGCTCCCTCACTAGCCTGGAAATTCGTTGAAGTCACGAGTGATTTCAGTTTTCTGCCTGTACTTGGCGCCATTCAAACCCGTGACTTAATCACCACGCTTGAACAGCTCTACTGTGAAAGACTGAGGCCTGAACTGACACTCCCTCTGCTATTGGAGCTGTCCATTAGTGGGCTCTGGGGACAGTGCTGGGCAGAAGAGGTTGGAATGTCCCAACTCTTGTGTGGAAAGGGTTGGATGGCAGAGGAAGGAAAAACCAAGTGGAAGGAGCAGGAAAGGAATAGAACAGTGACTAAAACTGTTGACCTTTAAATGTGGTCATACAGCTTCAACCTGAGAAAGCCAGGGCACTGAAGGAACATAAGAGCCCTCTGCATTTCCATGGCTTGCTGCAGGGGTAGAATTCCCTTCCCTTCCCCCTGCAGTGTGGCCCTGTTGGTGGCTGGAGAAGGAGGGAGGAGACTCCTACAGGGAGCTATGTCCAGGGAGGACTGCAGTGGACAGTGCCACGGGACAACCAAGACCTCTTCCCTGACCAGGTTCCATGGGTCTGTGCACAGGGAGAGTACTTGGGCTGCAGGTTCCTGCCATTTTTTTATTCAGGGGCAGTTGTGTGGTATTGCAGCCCCACACATCTCCATCTTACTCTCTCTTCTGCTGCTATAACAGAATGTCACGAACTGTGTGAGTTCTGGAGCCTGGAATGTCAGAGATCAGTGGGCTGGCACCAGACGATGGCATCTGTGCTGTGCCATCCCATGATGGAAGGCAAAAGGCCACAAAAGCACAGTAGAGGGCTGAACTCACTTCTGTAACAAACCTATTCCCATGATAATAAGTATTTATGCAGATGCAGTCCTTACAGCATAATCATCTAGTAATGGTCTCACCTCTTAACACTCTTGCATTGGGAATTAAGTTTCCAGCCCATGGCCTTTGAAGGACACAATCAACGCAACCAGCCCATTAAGGTTGGGCAAACTGGAAGCTAGTCTATATAGGGAAGAGAGATGGGCTTTCTGGCAGTCAGGAGGTCGGGACAAGATTCGCATCCTATTCTTTCAGATGGATGTAGTTGAGTCTGAAGGACCCATAGCGTCATGGGAATGCACAGGGACAGTTTCTGGTGAGGCAGTTGTGAGAGCACTGAAGAGATGGATGCCATTCTGGGGATGGCAGGAGCAGCAGATGAAAGCTTTCCTCAAACAAAGGAGACCCTGGGAGATGAGGGTGGCCCTGAAGAACTTAAGCCGGTAATAAACTCACAAGCCAAGGGTTCCATCCCCTGGAATTTTCCTTGGAACCTAATTACTAAACTTTTTCAGATGATCTTTGATCATGGGATCTGATAAGGTCCAATCTTACTGCTAAAACTATGTCAGGATTAAAGCTCTTTTTATTCATTTGCCATCCATTAAAGCCATCACAGATTAATTATTTTTCAAAAGAAAGAAAACTATGCTTCAGTTCTGCAAGTAACTTATGACCAGATGTTGAGGTCTTGGGATGCCCGGCCATGTTTAAAAATTATAAGAAAACTTTAAACAGTAAAATCTAAAAATAAAAACCTAAGACATTGAAAAGATGAGTAATAGCAAAACATTTTAAGTTAGGAGTTTTATTGGTCTGTTTATTTTTGAAGAAGAATAATAAATTAGAGTTTAATACCAGATGCTGAAACTTAGATATGCCCAGTTTTATAATGGGAAGGAGGGTGATGACAGGAAGGGAGAAATATCTATGTGAGAAAACTATGAAAATCACCGATACCTTAGCAGAAAGCCAGCGGGTAGCTACAGGCTAAGTTCAACACGCATATACATCCTCAATCTGGAATTGAGTGCTGTGCCAGTGTGGTGGTGGGAGGCAGGAAGGGAATACACAGTGAATGTTCTGTTCGTTCACTGGTTCTCAGGAAGATTGGGAGCCAGTGGCAACTTCTGCATCTTCTAGTTTCCTACTGAGTTGCCTGGAGTACGTGGATATCACAGTGAGCACTTTGTAACATCATCCTTAGCTGTCCCCTCCTATTCCTGGTGCCTGAGGTTTGCATCCAGCAGTAATTTTTTTGTGACTTTTTTGATTTTTTTTTTTTTTTGAGACAGATCTTGCTATGTAGCCCAGGCCAGCCTTGTACTCATGATTGTCTTGCCTCAGCTCAGATTACAGGCGTGTGTGCCACCACAGCTGGGTTTTCTGGTGGCATCCTCCCTTTCTTCCATGCCCATTCATACAGTTGCATTCACAGGTCTTGCTTGCTCAGGGAATGGCAGTCATGGTTCTAGGCCCGATTTTATGGAAGAACTTGCTATTCTGACCTCTACTGCTTGACTGCATGAGCTGTTATCTGGCTAGCCTCTTGTCATGCTATCCCTTCAGGTTGTACATCCCCGCCTCCCGTAGGGTAAGAGAGGCCTGCATAGTGTCCTGGTGAAGGATGAGGAGGGAGCAGAAACTAATGGTAGAACCTGAAGGCCTCTTACCCACAAATAACATGAAGGTATAAGCTTGTGGTAAGTTTTGCACGGGACACACTGGGTTACTACTGGCCCATTACTATGGTGAGAATCTAGAATCAGCTAAATGGGATGTGATGGGATTGATGATATTTTAAGATGAAGATGTTTATTTTGTCACTGTCTCTATAGGTTAATGTTAACAGCTGTGAAGGGACTGATACTTCACCCTCTTGTAAGATAAGGAGTTAATCTGCCATAGTTTTATCAGTGCTGGCAGGTGGCAAAACTCATAGACTAGAAATAAAGGACTTTATGATTCCCAGTAAGGCTAGACAGAGCATCAGTATTTTCTTGTACCTGTTGAGCTCCA
Source organism: Ctenodactylus gundi (assembly GCA_004027205.1). Lineage (NCBI taxonomy): Eukaryota > Metazoa > Chordata > Mammalia > Rodentia > Ctenodactylidae > Ctenodactylus > Ctenodactylus gundi. The sequence goes on along the minus strand of PVKB01003209.1, from coordinate 41,422 downwards.
GCCCTCTAAGAAGTTCACACGAAGAGTGCCAGGTGACACCTGCTCAATCAGCAGGAGGACCTGAATCTTTAGAATGGACAGTTCACGGGCAGGGCACCTGACTTTAGCTTCACCCAGAAGGGACCATTTCTGGCTGGAACATCTCTTTCGTTTGGAAAACAGAGTCTGGAATAAAGGCAGTTGCTGCCTCTGCTTGCAAGATGCAAAGAATTGTGAGTCTCACAGACTGGCCTCCGACCACCGGTGGAAAGGGAGAGGAAGCTGATGTTTATTGCATCTTGTTTTGCGGGAATAAGGCCCTGACCAGGAGGCTTCTCATCTCTTGCCTCATCAGAGTTCTAAGGCAGTTTTGATGACAGTGGACAGTAGCACTGTTGTTTATCAGTAAGGAAGCTGGTGAGCAATAGAACTGGAATGTGCAGCTGGAGGCTTTACGGCTGTATTATGAACTTCTTATAGGCTCAACATTGTTTTGCAGAATAGCTTTAAAACTTAATTAGATGCTTATCAGGAACCTAGCAGGTTCAAAGAGTTCTTCGTTGAATTGATTTACTTAATTCTCATAACTGAAGTTGGCAGGTGTTTCTGAGGAAACTGAGGCATAGCGAGTGATGCATATGGGACCCCAGCCTGTGCATTTAGTCACTGTGCTGTTATGTTCTTTCTTGAGTCATCAGGGCCACAGCAAAAGGGTCATGGTCAGATTGTGTGCCCAGAGGATGTGGAAGGGTTTGGAAACTGTGCCAAGTTGGAGTAGTTGAAAGGGCCATGTTTGGTCTGCAGAAGGATACAGGATAAGTGAGGACTGTCCTCAAGTATTTGTAAGGCATGTCTTTTAAGAAGAATAGGCTTTGTGGCTGCAGGAAGAAAAATTAGGTCCAGTGTGGGGGTGGCATATTATGGCTTAAAAATAACTTCCTAAGTAATGTAGAAGCCCCTGGAGTTGTTGAGAACGGGCTTCTTGTGAGGACAGGGAGCTCCTCTTGGGGGAAATTCTTGGTGATTGCCTTATAGAGATGCCATGGCTGTTATCTGTCAAGATCCCAGCAATTGACATCTATTTCTACTCTTTGTGCAGGAGAGGGACAGTGAAGGAGAGTACCTGAATGAGATGTTCTGGACCTTCCCCGAGCTAGCTGACCATGCTAAAACCTGCTAAACCAAGACCCCTTTGGTTCTGTACTCCACCCGTCATTCCTTTGTATTCTCTCTCTGAGCCTCAGGTGCTTTGTGGGTCAGACCTCCACAGATAGCACTCTTGTGTGAGGGGAGAGTCTTACTCCTAGGGCATTAGTCCTATCCCAAAAGACCTGGAAGTATTATTCTTCACTGTGTCCCTGATTCTGCAGCTCTGCTGGCACTCTCAGGACGGCTTGGTCTCCTGAAGATCCGTGTGATCTTTATGCAGTTTTTCCTCAGGCCCTGTGGGTTTGGTGCCATCCCTCCTGCCAACTGTAAGCACAGGGGCTTGGCTTAGCAGTTCTGCATGTACACACCAGGCCCACTGTTGGTCGGGTTGAGGCCAAACAGGTTTCCTCTACCGAGTAGGAGGTTGAGTTAGCAGATCTCCACAGTCTCCTAACTATCTATGGTTCTGTGGTTTGTTCTTTGTCAAATAACCTAAGCTTTAAAAAGCCAGCAGGAGAAGGTGGCTGGGCCCCGCCTTTCTGTGGTGACCTGAGCTGAGCAGATCTGGTGCAGCTGCAGGTCCAGGGAGGGAGCCAGGGCTGGTCAGCAACGGAATTTGGAGAAATAGTGAGGACTAGGAGTGGCAGCAACTGGCCTAATGGCATCTGTTCCATTCTGCCAGGAATATCTTCTGTTGGAAGGAAGACTTTCCAAACGTAGTCTTAATTAGCCTGTGCATTTCTTTAAAAGAATTACGTTTCATCAAAGCAATTCAAAAAGTGATGCTTAGTCCAGTATAAAGGGCCTGGTCAGGAACTGATCCTGAAATAATGTCTCTGCTATCCCAGATGTCAGGACTAGCTAAAAATATGCTTATAACTCAGAGGAATTCTTAGTTTTTTGGACCCATCTCCTTTCTCTTTCAACATTCCTCCAGAAAGTGAGAGAAGGAAGAAATGAGCCAAAACGCTTTAATTATCCAGTCTGCTGACATTATTTTATCTGCACCACTGATATTAAATGTACAGCATTCCATTTAAGTCTTAGTGAGCAGGGCGGTCTCTGCAGTCTTGGGCCGTGTCCTCTGCTGGTTGTAGCCAGGGTTCTGTTTTCCACCCCACACTTCCTCAGACCTTTTAAATTCCAAAGCTCTCTGTGGCACTGGAAATGATCTGTCTCTGGATTGTGTATACTTGGAGAGAATCTCTGAGCCATGTGTGTTTTTCCTTTTAGTTCTGATTCTTTAACTCAGCTGTCTATTTGAGGATGTTTGGGCATGTGCCCATCTTCAGAGAAACCTGGATTTCGCAGGAGCATTTTGCCATATTTCTACTATGGCATCAGTGGAGAAAGGAGAGAAAAATCTATATAGTTTTTCTTTTTCTTCTCCTTTTTGTATAAATGACAACTTCCCTGTTACATTTTTTTTTTTCCTGGTCATTCAAATGCACCTTCAGTTTCTCTTTGGTTCTCTGAACTGTGGACGTTTCCACCTGGTTTAATGTTGTCAGTATTGCTAAATAGCTGGTTTATTTAGTGCCCAGTAGGTGACTGGTTACTGCTACAGTTACTGCTACAGTTAGGTCACGGTTAAGAAAAACTTCCGTGTACCCCATTAGAGTAGTGCTGAGGGCTTTCAAGGCTCATAACCTCTTGAATCCAGTTCATCTGTGATGGTTTGAACATGGTATGTGTCCCCTAAGGGTTCGTGTGTTGGAAACTTGGTCCTCAGTATGGTGGTACCATTATTAAGTGGGGCCTAATAGGAGGCGGCAGCACTGGCCCTTCCTCATTCTCTAGATTCTTGTCTTGTGACCTGAACTTTGCTTCTTGCATTCCCTCCTGTGTTTGTGAAACCACCTGCCACAGAGTTGACACCATGGTGTTTAGATGTCAGCCTCCAAAGCTGTGAGCTAAAAAAGCTCTTTTCTTCGTAAATATTCAGCTTTAGGTGTGTTGTTGAACTAATGGAAAACTGACTAATACACTTTCCTTCCCAACTTACAATTAAAGACACAGGCTAAGGAAGATGAAAGCATTTGTTGAAGGCTCTACAACAGAATCAGGATTAGAAGCTTCAGTTCCATTCCGTACTGCCATATATCCATACATAAATCTCCCCAAATACGCCCGGTAAGTGTTAGTGACCTTGTGAAACCCTGTCCTTAGCAAATATATATTAAGGACAGATTGTGTGCAGAATGTTCTGCCATGGATCCAAAGAGGTTACAAACCACAGTGGTGCCCACAGGCCTAGCTAGCAGCTGGGAGACAAAGCTTCCACCAGCATAACTGGGCTGGCTGGACAGTGTTTTCTGTTTCGTTCACTGCTCTGTCTTCAGGGACCAGAATGGCAGCACAGGGCAGTAAACTCCCAGGAAAACATGTGACAAGGTGCTGAGGTGGTAGCTTAGTGGTAGTGTACTTGCCTAGCATGCCCTGGGCTCCTGTCCAGCACCAGAAGAAGGAGAAGGAGGAGAAGAACAAGAGGAAAGAAGAAGTAAAAAGAAGTGAATGAGCAAACTTTAAAACATTGACATTTTCACAAATAAACAAGACAATACATTAATCCCAAGATGCATTAAGGGGGACACAGGCTGAGAATGAAGGACAGCATTGATGTGATGCACATTGAACTATACAAAAAACCCACACAGTCCTCATGTTCCTTACTCCCTAACAGCTTGGTAAGAACATAAGAACTCAGTCTGTCTAGGAGGGTGTTTGTGAACCCATATCTTGACTGAGGCCTTCTCAGCCTCTAAATCCTAGGCCCTGAAGTATAGGTGGGCCTTGGGGTTAGAATGTGATCCAGCTGGATGGAGCAGACTCTGGGATGCTTGCCAGAGCTGTCTTCTCTAACAGCATCATGTAGGAGAGGGCAGAGGCCTCAGGTTTTCTGGGTAATGACAGTTGTTTTGAACTTAATGATTCCTTGTCTGAAGACCCTTTCCTGTCTTGCTCAATACTTGCCTCACTTCTGAGGTCTTGCCTAACTTGGATAGCTGAGTCACATCCCTGGACGAGATGAGGTAGGAGTCCCTGGACCTCATGTTTATAATAGCCCTGGCACTAAGATAAAGAGATTAAGGTCCAACGGGGACCAAGGAAAGAGAGTAAAATATTTAGGAAGCAATGGATCAGTACCAGGTAGGTTGGCAGAAATGAAGAGGACCCAGATTCTAGAGCCATATGTTTCACTTTGACTCAGTAATCAAAATTTGGAAATGTATCTTGGGGAAGTAATGTAAAATAGAAGAAAAGTTGTGTCTGTGAAACTGCAGTTTGCAGTGTTGTTTCTTGTAAAATGAAGTTGGAAGATGCTATAATGTTAAATAACAGGGGTTTGAGGAAATTATGCCTTATCCTTTTAATGGAATCTTGTAAAGTAATTGAAAATATGATACATGAAACTTGATAGTTCAGCTTAAAGAAAAGCATGGAAAACGAGGGCACCCATAGTGTGTTTATGTAATTTTGATCTTAAAAGTACATATATAGAAAAAAGACTGGAAAAATATATAGAAAATGGTAGAATTTGTGTTGGGGGAAAAAGTTGTTTGTAACTCTACTCACAACCAAACTTTGAGCAAGTATTTGTTTATGAACAATGACAGAAAAGAATGGAATAAGTGAAATAGGGTGGCTTGAAAGTTATGCAAAGAGTGGGTAACCCAGGTAACTAACTCTATAGAAAAAGACTAAGGATAGATGCAAGGACTTGTCCAAATATACCCAATGTGTGTGAAATAAACAGTCTCACATGCATTTGAAACATGGGTAGGGTAGAGGAAAGGTCGCCAGGGAACACGTCTTAAAGTCACATGTCATGTCTAGTCTTAGGAAAATAGTTTTATTCCATTTTCTGTTGCTATAACTGATTATCACAGTCTGGGTGATTTAAGAAGAATAGAAGGTTATTTTAGCTCACAGTTCAGGAAGTTGTTGAGTCTGACACTGTCATCTGGTCAGCATCTAGTGAGTCTTCTTGCGTCATAATATGACAGTGCATCACATGGGGAGACAGAACAAGTGTGTTAGCTCAGGGCTTTCTACTTCTTATAAGACCCCTAATGATGTCATGATGGCTACATCTTCATAATGTCATTTAATCCTAATTATGTTCCCAAAGGTAACCTCCAAATATTATTAACAAATAGATTTAGGGATTAAGTTTTCAGCACATGAATTTCTGGGGGACCATTGATGTGATGAAGGTGACCATACATACATCTCAGCTTCCCTGGACAGTCTCAGCATAAGTATGAATAGTATCCCTTTTCTTATGTTATGTGGTCACTCCAATGATTGAACATGGAGAGGACTTTCTGAATTGATGGTAAGTGCTCTGTTGTTGCCTCTAGCACTTAAGAGGTAGTAAAATAAATATTCCCTTATGCTGAGGAAGGCCCAGCCTGATAGAGAAGTGCCCAGATTTAATAAATAATTATAACTCTGATTCCTTTCAGTGGTAAGATAACAGGATGGTGACTCCCAAGCTGCCCCAGCATGATAATAGAGTTCATGTGTATCTCTGACGTGGGAACTTCTTTTCCTCTGCTTCCATATTTAGCTATGCTACAACCCTAGTACAGAACCACTAAAATTTCCAGTAAGCAGATACAGTGAACAGTTTGCCAGCTGGACTTCCTGTGTGTGGCCTTGAAGCACTTCTCTTTCAAGTTCCTGACTTTTCCTGGAGAACTTTGTTATGACTTGTGCAAAAGGCTGATGACCACTTCAAGGATTGTCAAGGAGATGGGGGCTGGCCTGGGGGCCATTTACTTCTTGGTGTCTACCCTCTCTCCTGGGGACCCTGAGTCTGAAGAGAGTGCTAAGTTGACCGTCAGTGACCCAACTTGAGAGCCAAGAGTAGGTTTAGCTTACAAGGGAAATTGGGTAGTGTTGTGAATAATGAACCCTTTCCTGTGCCCATAGGAAGATAGTTCTGACCCTAAGTTCCCAAGATACTCACCTGGATGTCTTCGAAGGACTGGGAGAGAGGAAGTAAAAGATCTTAAGGTGACACCTCTTTGCAGCCATCCAAGTTAATGATGGAGCCAGACAGTGCAGTTTACTTATATTGCCAAGGGTCTGATGAGGTAAAGGATATCTAGATGTTTATTGATGTTTTCTTCTGCTGGTTGGTTGAGAGGTCTAGGTGGCAAAAGTTGAGGCAGGTTCTCTTTGCCTTTTCCTGAACTTAAGAAAGCAACTGTGTATTATGTTAAAATTCTAGTTGAGAAGTAGAGGGGATTTTTCAGTACTTTAGGGAAGAACTAACTCCAGTCCTCCCCAAACTATTTCATAAAGTAGAAAGTGAAGGAATCCTACCAAACTCATTTCTTGAGGCTAGCATCACACTAGCCCCAAAATCAGACAAAGACTTAATCAGGAAGAAACATTATAGACCAATATCCTTAATGAATATAGATGCAAATATCCTCAATAAGATTCTGGCAAGCAGAATCCAACACGTAATCAGAAAGGTCATGCACCATGATCAAGTGGGCTTCATCCCTGAGATGCATGGCTGGTTCAAAATATGTAAATCAATCAGTGTAATACACCATATCAAAAAAGTGAAAAAAAATGACATGATCATTTCTATTGATGCAGAAAAAGCCGTTGACAAAATCCAGCACCCCTTCATGATAAAAACACTGAGAAAAATAGGTATAGAAGGGCCCTGTTAAAAACTCATAGAAACCATATATGCTAAGCCTACTGCAAATATCATAGTAAATAGAGACAAGTTGAAATTGTTCCCTCTCAAATCAGAAACAAGACAAGGCTGCTGACTTTCACCACTCTTATTCAACATAGTCCTTGAAACACTGGCCATAGTGATCAGACAAGAAAATTAAATAAAGGGATTCTGCATTGGAAAGGAGGAGGTCAAACTTTCCTTATTTGCAGACGATATGATTATCTACATGGAAGACCCTAAAAACTCCACTATGAAACTCCTGGAAATAATAAAAAAATTTAGCCAAATCACAGGCTACAAAATTAACACTAAAAATCAATAGCTTTTCTCTACACTAACAATGAACTTATTGGGTAAGAACTCAGAAAAGCAATTCCATTCTCAATAGCTCAGCAACAAATTAAATACCTAGGAGTATACCTAACCAAGGAAGTGAAGGACCTACATAAGGAAAACTACATTACATTGAAGAAAGAAGTTACAGGAGACATTAGAAAATGGAAAAGCATCCCCTGCTCTTGGATAGGCAAAATAAATATAGTCATAATAAATATAGTCAAAATGACTATACTATACTATACTATACTGAAACTGATATATAGATTCAATGCAATTCCTATCAAAATACCTACAAGTTTCTTCAAAGAAATTGAAACAACAATTCTTAAATTCATATGGAACCAAAAGAGACCAAGAATAGCCAAAGCAATCCTGAGCAACAAGACCAAGGCAGGAGGCATTACAGTTCCAGACATCAAGCTGTACTATAAAGCAATAGTCATAAAAACAATTTGGTACTGGCACAAAAACAGACAGATAGACCAGTGGAACAGAACCGAAGATGCAGAGACAAACCCAAATACCCTCAGTTACCTAATCTTCAACAAAGGAACCAAATGCATAAAATGGAAAAAGGACAGCCTGTTCCACAAATGGTGCTGGGAAAACTGGTCATCCACATGCAGAAGAATGAATCTAGTCATACATCTATGACCATGCACCAAAATCAAATCAAAGTGGATCAAAGACCTAGACATTAAAAGTGAAACACTGAACCTCCTAGAAGATAAATTAGGCTAATATCTAAAAGACATAGGGGTAGGCAAAGACTTCCTTAACAAGACACCAAAAGCAAAAGAAATTATCCCCATTATTAACAAATGGGATCTTGTCAAATTAAAAAGTTTCTGCACAGCAAAGGAAACTATCAACAATGTAGAAAGAGAACCAACAGACTGGGAAAATATATTCAACACCAACATCTCAGATAGGAAGCTTATCACTAGAATATACCTAGAATATGCAGGGAGCTGAAGAAAAGTAAGCCAACCAAAATAAAGGATCCTATTGAAAAGTGGGCAAGTGAAATGAAGAGGTAGTTCACTCACAGAGAAGTGAAAATGGCCAATAGATACATGAAAAGATGTTCAACATCTCTTGCCATAAGAGAAATGCAAATCAAAACAACGCTAAGATACCATCTCACTCCAGAGAGAATGGCCTATATCAAGAAGTCAAATAGTAATCAGTGCTGGTGAGGCTGTGGGGGGAAAGAAACCCTCCTGCACTGCTGGTGGGAATGTAAATTCCTACAACCACTCTGGAAAGCAGTATGGAGATCTCTCAAAAGACTGGAAATAAATATCCCCTTCGATCCAGCGACACGCCTCCTGGGAATATAGCCAAAAGAGGCCAAAACACCACATAACAGAGATATATGTATACCCATGTTCATAGCAGCACAGCTAACAATAGCAAAAACATGGAAGTCACCAAAATACCCATCACCAGACCAATGGATACACAAACTGTGGTATTTATACACAATAAAATACTATGCATCTATAAAGTCCAACAGCATGGAGGCTTTTGCAGGCAAATGGAAGAAACTTGAGAACATCATGTTTAGTGAAGTGAGTCAGAAGCAGAAAGTGAAACATCGAATGGTCTCTCTGGTATGAGACTCCCAGATCACAACTCCTATGGAACTTAAATCAGAAAACAAAGTGAAGCAGGGGGGTAGGGCAGGGGAGGGTGAGACGGGTGGGTAGGGGGGAGGGACAAAAGGAGAGTGGGACAGTCTTTGTCACCTTGACAAGATACATATGTGCACAAAATGTTCAACTTCGTTGTAAACCTTAAATTTTGCACTTGTACATATCAGTAAAATGGGTGGAACTTTAAACAAAAGACAAAGCAAAAGAGGGGGATGGGGTGGGGGGTGAAGGGAGGGAAAGGAGGGTAGGGGGAGGGACAAAAGGAGAGCGGGGAAGCCCTTGTCACTTTGACAAGATACGTATGTGCACAAAATGCTCAACTCCATTGTAAACCTTAAATTCTGCACTTGTACATATCTTTAAAATGGGGAGAAAAAAAAGAAGTAAAGGGGAAACTGTCTTACTCTAGAGCAAGATCTGTTTGGAGGCCAGGCTATATGGAGAATTGATAAGAACATCCAAAGATCAGCAAAGAAGACAATTGGGCAAGTCCACCTGGTGCTGGACCAAAGCTTCCTAGAGTGATCGTATGGGGAGTGGGGAATAAACTACCAGGGAAAGACTTGAACTGAAGCTGGCATAAATGAGATAGCATCAGTCTTTCTCTTATCTGGATTTAGCCACTCTGCAAAGAACAAGTGCTACTGATGGTGAGATCAGTTGTTCTCTTGGGCCCAGAAACAGAGAGACAGGTCATTAAGAATATGGAACTCATGCCTGACTTATGGGCATGAGGGGAACACAGTTCTGGGCCAGAGTTCTTCTGAGTGGATGTTCTGATCCCCTCCCTCAGAGCTGGATTCTGCCATTGCTTTCTGTAAGTTCAGACGGAGATTAAAACCAAGTTCTTTATGGCACACATTACATATTGCTTATATACGTATCCACAAAATGGGAGAGGGAGCTATGGCTGGAGGAGTGGCCCCAGAACTGCACATTGGCTCAGGCAGTGTGTGTAGGCAAGGGACTGGGCTGGGGAGGAAGTGTGCAGGTTGCCATAAATGACCTATCCTCTCTTCCAATTAGCTGAAAATTCCTGGTGTCCAAAGGCCTACTCTGAGCGAAAGAGTGGAGTGTGGGCCCTCCCAAGGCTGTTCCCCGTTTCAGCTTTCTCTGACTCCTTATGTCTTCATCCTCGAATACTGTGGGTCTTCCCTCCAACTGGCTTAGGTGGAGTTGGGCTTGTTCTCCACTGAATTCCAGCCTTCCCATTGTTATAAACCCCAAGAGGGTAGGACACTACCCCAGGGCCTCATGTTAACTGACCGTCCCTCTGAAACTTGATGACTCTGGCCTTAAGTTGGTCCTTTCTAGATTATAGTTTTCTTACCTGTGACTGAGAAGGTGAGCCAAGGTCTCTTTGAGTTCTATAGTGTATATAATTTAGTGGCAAAGCCAGGACAAGCCACTAGGACCTTGGACCCCAGTCCATTTCCACCTCTTCCTCATAGCTTCTAGCAATATGACATTGTCACTAAGGATCTGAACCTTGGAGTCAGAAAATCAAGTTCAAATCCATGAGATAAGATGTAACTGTTATTAGCTTTGAGATTTGGGCTGTATTGCTCAATTTCTGAGTCCTCTTACGTTTAAGATGGAAGTAATAGCTATCTTTTAGAGTCACTTTGAAAATTATAGGGAACTTAGAAAAAGCTCCTGGTACAGAGCTAGCTGCCAGTAAGCATTCACTAAGTAGGTTAAAATTGACATTGTGGTTCCTGTTCACTATACATGTCTGGACCCTTGGCTTCCTTCCTGTTAAACAGGAAGGCTGGATCATAGCAGTGCTTCTCCAGTTCTGCCATTCCCATGGTCAGCAGAGAAAGAGCATAGATTCTGGGGATGGGACTTGGGCTGTAGCCTAAAGCATCTTGCAAAAAAGTTTAACATTTCTTAAGGATTCTATATTTATTTATAAAATTAACTTACAATTGGCATTCTGCATCATAATATGAATGCACTGAATTTCATATAAAAATACCTCAAATATGGGGGAGGTGCTCCAGAGTGAAGTGGCCTCAAGCATCTGGAAAGGGCACCCAGCTGCACCCCTGTGGGGTAGAGGTGGGATTGGATGGTTTTGAAGGTCCCTACTAGCTTTCTCATCCTGGGTCCCTAGGGAATGTGTTACCTCCACAACGGATGTGAGGCTGGTACCAAAGAACCCTGAAGGAACATCAGTGAGGCCAGCTCGCTCTGCCTAGGCCTTGGTGGGACTGGAAAGGGCTGAGTGGAAACAAAGTGAGCAAGAGAGAGAAGATGCAGTCTCTGGAGTGAGGGATGAGGAAAGCTGGAAGAGGGAGAGCAGGCTTTGTCTGAGTCTGACTTGCTGCCTTAGGGAAGATAAAGCTGGCTGACTTGAGCTGGCATCTTTCTACCATCCTAATAAATTCCAGGAAACACTATGCCATTGTTTCTCATCTACACTGGAGGCTGGCAGAGAGAGCAGGGGATGAATGGCATGGGGAAATGTAGGGATTGTCACAGCATCCTTCTGACATTCTGATACAGCTCCCCTGGCTGGGGCTGGCCCTGTGCCCAGCCAGTGGGAAGTATGAAGAGGGCAGCTCAGAGAGTAGCAAGCTTTGGAGAGAACGCAAAGGTTTCTGGGTTCTCTAACTATAGTCTGAGAACCTCTGTCTGTGAGGAGAAACTGTCTACTGATGGTGATGTCAGCCTGAACAGATTTGTTAGAGACTGGCCACTGTGCAGGCGTGGCCTCTCCCAGGTGTGGGATATTAAAACACAATCACTCATTTTATTAGGACAAACATAATGGGATTTTCTGGTGAGAGATTGACTACATGAATCATATTTATTTATACTCATCAGATAACATGACAATACAATCTAAGAAAATATCAAAAATTACTGGAAACTTCCTGTCTTAGTTACTTATTCATTGCTGGAACAAAATGCCCAATATCCACAAGTTAGGGAAGAAAGATTTATTCAGCTCACAGTTTCAGAAGGACTAACACAGCTCATTCGTGGGCATCCAGCAACAACGGTGGCAGCACATGGCAGAGGGTAGAGAACTGCTTAGGCATTACAGACGGTAGCTGAAGGAAGTGGAAGCCAAGTGAAGTAGAAGCAAGTTGATGTCTCAAGATTCAGGCAAGGCCAGGGCTTTCCCGGGCAAAGGCTGTAACAATGCTTCCTGTTTTTTACTTAGTTTGAGCTGCCAGTTGGGTCTCCTATACCGAGGGCCCACAAGTCAATAATAAACACATGAAAGCTCTGCCCTGGGCACCCCTCCATCCCCAATCTCAACAAGTTGACACAACACTACAAAATAGATTTAAAGGGGGGGGGGGGGGGTTGAGGTTTAGAGAAACGAAGTCACTCAAGGTCTTCTAGCAGAGTAGCAGAGGCAGGGATCAAATCTGGGCATGTGTGACAACAAAGACTCTAATGTGATCTTTCCTCCCAAGTCCACTGACTGCATTCTTCAGCTAAATTACTCTTAGGTTGCAACTTTATTGTTACTGTTATCCTTGGCCTGGGGTGACCTCTTTTGTGCTTATTCAGCTTTGGACATCACCCTGGGATTAGGAATTAGTCCCCCCTCCTCTAGTTGAAGCAGCCAACCTAAAGACTGTATGGGGAAAATGTTCCTGGCTTAGCTCCTTTCCTCCTCTGGCACGTAGAGACATCAGGGCCGGCCCCCTCCTCATTCACGTCTCTCAGGGCTCACCAAGGGTGGAAGTAATTTGAGAAATCCAGGACGCTGTTTGTCAGGCCTTCAGCCTGGGCTGGGTTTAGGAGGTGCATACTGTGTTGATAGGAATAATTAGAAAGCACCTGCAGACTCACATCTCCGATGCCAGAGCCTGGAGAAGGAAGAAGATTGTTCAGGCCTTAATTTTCTTTGCTGTGTCATGTGGAAGAGCGTTTGGAAAAGAAGTGTCCTCAGGCTTCTCGGGAAGGGAAGCTAGATCCTACCATGGACTACTGGAGCCAGATGGGTAGTTCCCACTGCCTTTGGCCCTAGGGGTTCTGCAAGAACCCATGACCATGTGGCTGGTGGCAGTCATCATTCTTATCAGTATCTGTCATGGAAGCCCCTCCAGACAGGGAGGTGTTTCTTGTTCCCTTCTCCTTGGGAGACCTGGGTGCCTGAGGCTATTACATGGAAGGTCAGGATGCCTGAAGAAGTATCTTTCTCCTTTCCTTTCCTCCGCGTGGCAGCTCATCCACAGAGCTAACGTATTCCCAGGAGAAACAGGCCAGGGATGCTGATGTCTTCCTTAAACTGGGTGAGAGAAACAGGAGCTAGTTCTTGGCACCATGGGTGCTGGCTTCTCTGTGCTCCTTCACACTCTAGTGCTCTCTTCTGATTTCCTCTGTACCCTGCCCCCAGCCAGGATGGGTTTTGACAGAAATTTTAAAGCAATAAAAATGATCTTAACAATAACCAATTCATGGATTGAGCTCGTATTCTCTTGCAGTGGCTGGGCTGTGGCTTCATGTACTACCTGTTGCTGCCCCTCACAACAATCCTTTATGTGGCTGGGTGTTTTACAGCTGAGTAAACTAAAGCTTTTCAGAGATTATCACTTGTCTTAGGCCACACAGCGGTGGTCAGCAGTGGAGACAGCAAGTGTCCGTCCCTGCCTGGCATGCTGTGGTGGAAGCCATGGGCACTGCTTCTGCTCTCTGGGTCCATTTCCTGGGTTCCTAGGACTGAGGGAAAGGGGCTGCCTTCCTTGAACACGCCCTGCTTGTCTTGGGCCTGCTGAGAATGAGAGGAGTGTCGAGTGGAGAGAGGAGGGAAAGGGGAATGGTGGTTGTAGGGGCTCAAGAAGCCCACTTGACACCCCAAACTTACTTCCGTAGGGTAGTGGTAACAAATGTATGAAATTGTGGATTGTTGTTCCAGTATGTGTTCTGCTCATTTGGTTACAAGCTGTTTTCTGCTCTGGCTTTGGTTCTTTGGCATGTGACTGTAATTGCAGAAAACTTCTCTCGGCCTCTTCTCATTAAATCCCAAATGAAGCAGGGGTCCCAGCAGGCGGGAAGCAGCTCCGAGAGACCAGGCCTTGCTCATATACACTGTGAGTACAGGCGGGTGTGTTTGATTTGCATGTTGCATCCTTTTAAGACAATTTAAAAATAGCTCTCTGCCAAAGATGTGGGCACTCAGTGCTGTGCTACCCAGCAGACATGGCCCTGCCCCTGTGGTCTGCTACTCTGCTGATGTGGCCTGGCATGGGCAGCTCTTCTGCCTGTAGGACCTCTGCTCCTCCTTTACAAGAGGAAAGGCCCTGGAAGCTGTTGGAGGGAAAGGCTGCCTGGTGGCTTGGGGAAGAACTCAGCTGTGGGTGAAAAATGTGGGCTGGCTTTTTATGCTTTCATTTGGGAATTACGTACCTGGATCCAAGTCACTGGGGAATTCCAGGAGGAAACCCAGAGACTACCCAGGTAGCGTGTGATTATAGATTTAGAGCTAGAATTGGCTGGAGCCACATATCAACAGGCTTCAGTAGATTTGTTATCCTTGTGACCTTTTCCCCCTGCTCCCTTCCTTATGGTAACTAACATTCATGAGATTTAAGTGGTATCACAGTTTGGAAGTGACTTTATATTTCTCAACCCAAGTTTCTGTCCATGTTATTCATGTTGCCCATGACTAGAAACCCTACTTAAGAAGTCTTAGGTCTGACTGTGCCTCTGTTGTCCTGTATGAAAAGCAGTCCTTTGATTTCTTCTTTTGTTAGCTATAAACTGTTGGGACATCTCCATGAGCAAAGCCTTCCAGGAGCTGCATGTGCATTCAGTCTTGAGCAAAGATTTAATTGACTAAAAGATATTTTCATGAGCATCTGTCTCACATTATGTATCTCTTCTTCGTAAGTCCTCAGTGTTTATCTCTGGAAGTAAAGATAACTCCCGTAAGATAAAGATTCACTCTCTTCCTCACTGCTCATTGTAAAACCACTTTTCCCTTTCCACTTGTGTATTTTAAGGACAGACATGCCACATGAAGTGGCATGAGTCTGAAATCCCAGGTACTCAGGAGGCTGATATGGTAGGGTCAGGAATTCAAGCCATCCTGGCCAATTTACCAAGATTCTGTTGGAAGGGAATGAATATGAGTGGACTGGAGTGGACTGGACTGGACTAGATTGGAATGCAGTGGAATGGAATGGGCTGGAATGGACTAGACTGGAATGGAATGGCAGATGTGAGTGTAGATGGTTATAGGGAGAGGTCATGCTTTTTTTTTTTTAACTCATTATCTCTCTGTACCCTGGTGTTTTCCAGTAGCTACAAATACTGTAATGTCACAATAAACTAGATGCGGAGGAGATATAATAATCTAGCTGTCTTTAATCATTCAGAGTGGGGTTATAGCTCTGGGTTAGACTACAGGCCTAGCATGAGTGAGATTCTAGGCTTATCCCTTCAGCGACCCCCATCACCACCACCACCAACACACACACAACTACAAAACTGAGCCATGTTCTTACTAATTGTTAGTCTCCTAAAATATATTTTTATTTAAAAAATATTTATGTTTCTGGGTGTAGCTGTGTATGCCTATAATCCTCGATCCTTGGGAGAGCAAGATGGGAAGGTCACCTGGGCCCAGAAGTTTGAGACCAACCTGGGTAATACAGTAAGACCCTGTCTCAAAAAAGTATGTTAACATATAGGTTTATTATTTGTTTTAAAATGAATTATTAACTTCTGGTAACATTGAATTTTGATAGAAGTAACTCTCAATCAAAGATTCTTGGGGGTTCCTCAGTAGCTTTGAGGGTGTAACAGGATTCTGAGATCAGAAATGTTTGAGAATTGCTGAACTGGAGAATTGGGAGTCCCCTAGGTGTTTGGGAGAGTACTCGCCCCTCAAGAATCCAGCATGACCTCAGGGGCTTAAATTCATGTCGTTCCTACCCCGCTGTCCCCAGTCTGTTCTAGTGTATGAGGTGTATGAAATGAGCACTTCTTTGGGAACCGTGGAAATACCTACCTTTTATCTCCTGGAGGAGCAGCAGTCTGGCCTAGGCACACTGCAGCCTTGTTGTAGGGACGTGCTCCCAGGATGGCCAGTGCTGCGAAGTGCTGCACTCCACATGAACACAGGCCGTGGGACCTGGCTCAGATCTCAGCCTAGACCCTTCACAGACTCGCAGCACAGGAGTTCTTAGTCCATCTGCTCCCCACCAGCTCACCTAACTCCCGGGCTCATAAACCTGATTTCTTCAGCTTAAGGCAGAAAGGGCTGGGTCTCCAGAGGCAAATGTCTCCTGTGTGCTGGGTAGTAATTCCAGGCCAGAAGTGCTAAGGGGCTGAAGTGACGTTCCAGGCCAGATGTGGAATTGGGTGAAAGCCCTGCCCATGCAAGGCCTCAGCTCTCTGCCTGACGGGATCCTCCCTTTGCTGCACATTCACATGGGATTCTGCAGCTGTGAACAAGTAAAAGCCTGTGAGCTTCTACCTCTGGTTCCCAGGAGCTCCATTGACAGCCTCTGTGGCCGCAGCCAGAGGTTTCAAAGGTCGCCCCAGCTGGGCGAATTAGAACAACAGATCTCCCTGGTGAAATTGGCTGCCCGGCAGAAGGCAAGTTGCAACATCTGCGAGCAGAGTTAGAACAAAGGCCCTTAACGTTCTTCTTGGTCTGGCCCTGGGCTGTGTGGCGCCTGGACTCGTCACTCTCCCTTTTTGCTGGACCTTGGACAGGAGTCCCAAAAGCACGGTGGTGAAGCGTGGCTGCTGTGTGTCATACCCCCATGACAGCTCCTGGGAAGAGGTCATAGTAAGGTATGTCTGTTCACTGGTATGTAGTCTTGTTCCTCTGTGCTCATGTGGGTTATGGCAAGTCAGCCTGGCACAGCCGAGGAGCAGCTCCCTGTGGGATTAGGAGTGTTTGGGCATTGGTCAGGATCTACCTGCACCGCTGGGAGGACTAAGGAGGGTATGGTGAGCTGGCAGTTTTAGAGCCTTGTACGTGGGGGGTTTGGCAGCCTCTAGCGTGTACAGGGGGTCAGGTATGGTGCTGCAGGCTGGAAAGCCTGCTCTGGAAGAGCCCTAACCTGCACAGAGCTTTTGTACTTCTTGAATGCCCTGCAGACCCTTCATGCACTTAGAAACAGCGATCCTATAAAGTGCATGCAATTTGAGTGGGAAGGGAATAACTGGTTTCTGTAACTTAGTCTGCCGTATAACTTGATCCTAGATTTTAGACTTCTTTCCTAGCTCTTTTTCTCTCAGATTTGTTCTCATTTTGGCCATAGTTGAAAGTGTTTCTCTTTGGGTTCAAAAGACAATTTAAAGTGCTTTTGATCAAGTTAAAGGCCAATTAACTTGGTGCGCCTTTGAGTGATTGTCATGTTACTTGTGAAAACTTCAGGAGATAGGCTTTGGCCAAAACATGGGGGGAGCTTTAGCTCTTGCTGGCCTCCTCTTTTGTGTTTTTCCCTTACTTCTGTGCCTTTGATCTGCATTTAGCTGACACTCAAAGCAACCCCTTGGCTGGCTGTGATTGATTCTGGCCACCGAGCATTTCTCTCGGCTAATAGAGAAAATATTGCAGACATTACCCAACCCCACTGTTTTTCTCCTTCAGAATGTGGTCCCCGGGTGTGATGATGGATTAGCGAGGAACAAGAATGCTCTTTGTCTTGATTTATTGTTAACATTTTCCCAAATATGTCGGTGGCTGTTAATTAGGAATGTGGCAAGAATCCGTACTGATGATGGCATTGGGTGGAGTGATAGGCTGAGGGTGCATGAAACTGTTTAGGTGGCTGGTCAGCTCTGCTCTGGGCCGTGGTTCTGCCCTGTGATGGTTGAATGATCCTCCCTCAGGGCAGTTTATAGGGAACTAGATGTTTCAGTGTTGTGCTGTCTGGCCTATTCTAACCTGAAGCCAGCCCCTTTATAGGGATTGATGGCTCTGGTATTCTGTGTTCTTGAGGCCATGTGAGTTCCTTTATATGGAAATATCTGGGGCCTTTGGGAGATTTAGATGAACTTCAATCTTGAATTGTGAGGATTTATGGAAGGTTCTGGGCCTGATCTTCCCCCTCCTACTTTCCAGTTCCTCTGAAAGCATGGAGTCTTTCAAAGCTATGCCTAAGAGTGGAAGGAGGAGGCTTGCTATCTGCTCCCCACATTGTGAGCAACTACCAGAATTCTGCCTGTAATGTCTCCCATTACAGGGATTATAGGAAACACTTGGTCTGGACCTTGAGAATCAGTGGACTATGACTTTTCTGTCAGACCTTGGTTAGATTTCCATTTGTCAGCTGTGTGACCTTGGGCAAATATAAATGGCTTTCTGAGCCCCTCTGCCTCATCTGTGAAAGGGGGATAATCAGAACTGTCTGTGGATTGTGAAGGTCGACTGAGACTGGTACTCATCCTGCTGTCAGCCACATGCTCCTTGGTCGTGGACTGTTGCTGCACAGTGTGTGGGAAGCTGCCAGTGGACCTCAAGTCTCCTCCTGGGCTTCTCCTGGCCTCTGGACTCTGCCATCTGCCTCCTGCTGCAGATACTTTTCCTGAAGATTTCAAGCAGCCTGGGCTTCTTTCTGTCCTTGGTGATAGGGCCTATGTCTTTAGGGTGGAGAGGGGCAGGCTTCCCTTTGGGAAGGGTATGCTGCTGCTGGTACCACTTACTGATTGCCTCCTATGCTGTCCTCTGGTATTATATACACTCTATTTAAATTCTCCCTTTTGCCTTGTGAAAAAATGTGGGTATTATTTCCATCGGTCTTGAAGGAGAACGGAGGCAAAGACAATGAAAGTACCTTGCACATCCCCCAGCAGGAAAGGGTCAGTGCCCTGGATTTAGGTCAGGGTCGCAGAAGTCTGATCCTCATGCTGTCTGACACATATAGATGCTCAGTACATACATTTTGAGTGAGTGAACGTGTCCTGATTCTTACTGTTTTCTAAGAGGTGGGTGGGATGGTACCTGTCTGTAATTCCAGCTCCCTCGGAGGTTGAGCAGGAGAATCAAAAGTATAAGAGCAGCCTAGGTAACTTAGCAAGACCTCACCTCAAAATAAAAATGTAAAAATGCCTGGGAGTGCAGCTCAATAGTAGAGGGTGTTGGCCTAGCATGTACAACGCCCTGGGTTCAATCCCGAGTACCATAAAAAATAAAATAAAAAGTAAAATTATATAAGGGAAGACATACCTGCCATACCATGTTTATTGCAGAACTGTTCATGATGGCTAAGGTATAGATTGAAATGAGATGTCCTTCTGTTTTAAATCCTGGACAGTGATTTAAAATGTTCCTGCTCGTGTTTCCTAATTTCTGGGTTTAGGAACTCTCAATATGATTAAGAATAATCAGTTGGAGTTCACACATAAGATTTAAAGCAAGAAGGGGTTTATTGAGAAAGCAAAGCTCTCGAGGAGAAGTTGAGAGGGGGTCTCAAGTGAGGATGCCCAGGGAATGAATGACTTGAGCCCTTTGTACAGCTTTTTGGTTTCAAGCAATCCTCCTGTGGTGGGGGTTGTAGAATGATGTAAGCCCACTAATTACCTTAGGGCATCTAGAAGACACTGGGAAGGGGAGAATGAGCTGCCTGTCTTAGCTACTTCTCCTTTACTGTTCCAGGAGGGGCCAGGGCCTTGACTGGGACCTTGACCTACCTTGATCTCACTTCTGCTCCCGTGGCTGCCGGAAAGCCTTGTGTTAGGCCTGCCTATCTCTCCTGACCTCTTCTCCTACCTACACTTCAATCAATGAGTGGACAACGAAAAGTATGGTATTTATACACAGTGGAATATTACCCACCTATAAGGACAATGAAATCCTGTCATTTATGACAACATGGATGAAATTGGAAGGCGTCATGAAAAGTGAAGGAAGTCAGGCACAGAAAGACAAGCACCACGGTCTCAATGTACATGTGGAAACTAAAAGTTTATTTTGTAGAATAGAGAGAAGAATAATGATAACTAGACTAGGAAAAGTAGAGGTAAAAGGCATAGAGGGAGGCTGGGTAAAAGCTGATTTGGTCAGCTTTCCATTGTTGTGACAAATCAACTGAGAAAAATCAACTTAAAAGAGGAAAATACTTATTTTGGTTCACGTTCTCAGAAATTTTAGTCCATGGTCAGCTGGCGCCATTGCTTTTGGGCCTGTGATGAGACAGGTGTCATGGTGGTGCACATGTGGCAGAGGAGACAGCTCAGCTCACCGTGGCCAGGAAGCAGATAGTGAGAGAGGAGGAACCAGGCCCCAATATCCTGTTAGAGGTACACCCCCAGTGACCTAACTTCCTACCAGTAGGACCCTCACCCTAAAGATTCCACTACTTCCTTATAATCACACCACAAGCTGGCAACCAATCTTTTAATATATCAGCCCTCTGGAGACATTCCAGATCCAAACCACAACAGGTACCTGATATAGTTAGACAGGAAAAATAAGTTCTAGTATTCCGCAGCCCAATAGGGTAACGATAGCTCATAGCAACTTATTATAAAGAACTAATAGAGAGGTAGTCAGACACTCCCACGTGAGATACAGTAATATAAATATAGAAAAATTATTGTTGAATCTAGGAAGAAGACATTTGGGGTGCTGAGTCTGTCATTCTGCTTTCCTGTACCTTTGCAGTTCTCTGTGGAGAATGTCCTGTAAATTTTCTTTATCATCTACATCATTATTTTCCCTATAAGTATATACTCGTATAACTAACTGCTTGGTATTCCACTGTGTATGACCAATTCTCATTGTTGGATATTTAGCTAAATTTAAATATCTATCAACCCGGAACTGCAACTCCTACTCTTTCCAAATAATATATTTCTAAAGGTAAGATTACTAGGGAAAGAGGCAGTGTTCTCAGAATCTTTTTGCCAAATTGCTTTCAAAATAGTGTACCAGCTGACATTGCCGCAAGGGGAATGTGAGCCTACCCTTGTCACCATGATGTCACCAGCATTGTGTGTGGCTTTCTTTTCTAAATATCATTTTGGTTGGTTAATAAAATAAAAGCTTGCTCTTAATTTGCAATCGTGGATTATTACTTGAGGTAGGCAGTGTTCCTTTGTTTATTGGTCATTCATCTTCTGTGGACTGTCAGACTTGTCGTTTTATGAGTAAAAAGGATACCCTGAAGAAGTTAGCTAGATCAAGTGGAGTACCTATTTTCAGTTTTTGAGGACTTTCCATGCTAATTTCCATAATGCTTGTACCAGTTTAAAGTCCCACTAACAGTGTAGAAGGGTTCCTTTCCCCACAGGGCTTGTTGTATTTGAGTTCTTGATATCAGCCATTCTTACTCGAGTAAGATGGACCTCCGTGTTGTTTTGATTTGCATTTCTCTAATGGGTAAAAATGCTGAACATTATTTCATGTTTTATTGGCCATGCATACTTCTTCTGAGAACTGTCTATTCATTTCAATTGCCCATTTTTTCATTTTCATTGCAAATAGTTTACCTCAGGTTATCAGTCATCTTTTAATGTTGTTTATGGTGTATTTTGATGTGCAGAAACTCTTAATTTTACCTGTGAAAATTTACACATGTGTATGTTGAGCAGCTCTCCAGTTTTTCTCGTTTTGCCAATACCAGATTCCCTTCCCACCAACCAGCTGTGCTGCAGGGGGCAGGAAGGCCCAAAAGTAGCTGCTTAGATGCCACATACCTGTGTTCAAATGCAAATTTTACCCCCAACTAAGTGATTTTCAACAAATTTCTTACTCTCTCTGGGCAAGAGCTTTTTAATCTCTAAAATGGAGATGATGAGATTAAATGTTTCATAGAGTTGTTCTGAAAGCAAATGAACTGTTTATAATTTATAAAGTGCTTAGCGCAGTTCCTGTGGTAGAGTTAGGGCTATGGGAGTGTTTACTTTGTTACCTTCTGCAGTGGTCATGGGAATCCTTTCACTGGGCAGGAATTTTATTTGCAAAGCCATTTCCTTATCAGTGAAAGAGAAAGCCGGTTTTGTCAAACAGAGGATGTACTCTGTCACAGAGCTAGTCACTTTGTTACTGTAATTTGTTCTTCACGAGATCTAGCCCTGTTTTATTTTAGTTAGATATTAAATTTAAACACTTAATTATATGTCCCAGACACCACTGGTCTTCTAAGTCAGCTTGCCTGACTTAAATGATTAGCCAAAGAAAATAAGAAGAAAAGCAAAATGAGGAATATGGTATCTCTTCCACTCAGCAAACGTGCATTCCATGCCTATAATGTGCCAGTCCCCAGGATTTTGTACTGGATAAGATGTGGTTGCTAGAGCTGTCCCAGACTGCTAAGGCTCTCGCCTGCACTTGAAACCTGGGACAGGGATGCTGAGGATGTGTTCCAGGTGGTGACAGGGCATCCTGTGGTTGACTCAAGTCTGACTGCCTGGCTTCTGTCAGTAGTAGCTGGTTTTCCCAGGTATTTTCTCTTGCCTTTTTCGTGTGCATTTGGACACATTCCCACCTACCTGTCTTGCCCAAAACCTGGTCTTTATGAAAGCCAGAATCAGTTTCTATTGTTTGCTATCAAGGACTCAGGTTTGAACCTGAAATCACTTTTGAAATCAATTCTAAAAGAGTCATTATAGATTTAGACATATATAGATTTAGGCACAAATAAGCTTATCATGGGGTTTGTTATAAAACATTTTGAAATTGTCTAAGTGGCCAGCAATAGGAAGATAGTCTGTTACCAATATGATGAGATATTTGTAATCAGATTTCTTTCTTCTTTTTTATTTTTTTAAAAGCATAATCTCACTCTGTAGTTCAGGTGGATGTATGAGGAACTCACTCACTATGTAGCCCATGCTTGCCTTGAACTCACAGCAGTCCTCCTGCCTCAGCCTCCCTAGTGCTAGGATTCTAAGCATGTGGTTCCACCCCTGGCTTTTAAATCATATTTCTTAAAAGCAGCTTTTCCCCTTTATGTTAAGAAAAAATATGAGAAAAATAAGAAGCATCTCTCTCTCTCTCCCTCTCTCTCTCTCAACACACATACACACACGCGCGTGCGCACACACACACACACACACACACACGAATTTCTATCTACCAGGTAAAATGTGTAATATTCTATATTCATGAAAATAAAATTATTTAATAGAATTTGGGTAGTTACCCCTATGGCCTATATGACGGGGCCAAAAAAACTTTGAGACTCGTGAATAAGGATTCAGGTCCCATATCCAGTGTCATGGGTAAGTTACTCACCTGTTTGAGCTAAGCTTCCTCATCTGCACAATGGGATTTGGAGTTTTTATGGTTAGATAGGAGGAAGAGGATCTGCACAGCAGGGGGCTTGTAGTTTACAATAAAGTATGCATTTCAAAGTACCTGTGAGAAAAAGAATTCTGAGTATTATTAGCACAAAGAAATGATAAATGCTTAAAGCAATGGATATTCAAACTCTCCCGATTGGATCATAGCACAGTGTAAACATATACCTCAACAATCATACTGTATCCCATACATATAATTATTGTGTGCCAATCAAAAATAAAATAAAATAAGGGCACCCCACATTCCTGGGTCCCCCTTCTGACTAGCAGAAGCTTTACCCTCCTTCTTTCCCCTTCTGTAATTTTCGCAACCTGAAAAATAAATAATAATAAAAAAATTTAAAAAACAAATGAGGTAATATATCACGTCTTCCTTACACTGTTTGGAACAGAGTGTTTAATTTATTATCTTTATACATTGGTACTTCCAGCTTTTACTGTGAAATGTATTTAAACTTGAGAATAATTACACATTCCAAAAGAATCAAATTTTTCACATCATCCCTTTGTCAAGCTGCAGTCAAATCTTATCTAATCCCACCTCGGCCTTGGACCAGAAGTCTGGGCTTGAGGTCTTCTTGCCAGTGATGGCACTGTTTTACTCTGTCTTCTTGGGCAAGTGACTTACTCTGCCTAGGCTTCGGTAATAAACAGAGGACTCAGCCTGGGTAATCTTAAAACGCTGCCCTTCTCTGATGCTCTCTGACCTTTGCGCCTTTTTTACACTCTAATCCTTTGTTTGCTTTCTTCCCTTCATTCAATCACATCCTCTCTCCTCCCTACTCTGGGCCTCCCCTCCCCTCCCCAAGGGTCCTTGCCATATTAAGCTCCAAATCCTTCCTTTATTGAAATTTGGATGCTGTTTTCCTATAGCCTGTGAGGTCCTGTGTATAGTGTAGGGTGACTCTGCACCACAAGTGCTCTGTGTAAATGTTGATTTTGAAGGGTCATTGACACTTGAGTGCAAATTTTTGAGATCTGTCATAAAACCTTTGAGTCACCCAGTCGCCCAACTCTTGTCCCAGCTATCCTTTCCTAGAAGAAGAAACAGAGGACAGATGGCACATTCTTCAGAGGGTATTACAGAGGCAGGCCCTGGGATCTGGGACCTGGCACAGGTCCTGCCCTACCCTTGCACGTCATTTGTAGAAGCCACGAAGCCTCTGTTCCAAGAGGAAAGCACCAGGTGGAAGACACCAGGCTGGCTGGGCACTTACTTCTGGTCAAATCTGTACCTGCCTCCTGGACTGTGATGCCTGGAGAGAAGCCAGCACTGGGCCCTGCCAGATCTGATGCAGTCCCTTCCTTTCTTTTGCAGACCATGGGGGACGTGAAGCTGGTTGCCGCCTCTTCGCATGTTTCCAAAACCTCCCTGAGTGTGGATCCCTCGAGGGTTGGCTCCATGCCGCTGACAGAGGCCCCTGCTTTCATTCTGCCCCCTCGGAACCTGTGCATCAAAGAAGGAGCCACTGCCAAGTTTGAAGGGAGGGTAAGACGTGTGGCTGAATGGGAAGGGCCATTGCTCCTTCTGGAGCCTTTTCTTCAGCAGGTTGAAAACGGTAGAATAGTTGGTCTTTTGGGACTTCATATAAATTGAGTGTCTGCCACCTGGCTCTGTTTCTTAGTTTATGCTGGACTTTGGTCTTTTTTGGAAAACTCAGGAATGGAGAGGGATGTGCAAGTTGACTATCCTGAGATAGTTTGCTGTCGATGTTTGTTCTAGGTACATACTGCCTAATTACAAAAGATATGGCCTAGTGGTAGAAAGAATACAGCTTCAGTTTAAATATATGCCCCGCATGTGGACAACTGAGGACTCATTTATCTCTTCCCCTTTCTTGGTGGGGGTATTTGGCTAGCTGAGCTCCTATATCTACCCAGAGTGGCAGAAAGACAGGTAGTGGGATGAGACCCCTTATTTCTGTCCTGTTACCTTTTGCTGATGACTCTTGGCCACTAGGGCCTCCATTTCTTCTTCTGCAAATAGACAAGACAGTTTCTTATCACTTGGTGTGAAACAGGAAGAAAAAATGAGGACATTGGGAGTAGTTGTAAGAATATCTAATATTATATCCAGTTTTTTAAAAAAACCTTTTAAGAGGCTCTTGGGCATCAGATCAACTCTGTGTGGAGAGGCACATGGGCACCAAGGAGGAGGGATGGGTGGCATTACCCTGGCATTATGAGAGATCTACCCCAGGAAATGATTTGGAAACTAGAAGGCTTTGATGTGAGCACTAGCAAAAGATAGCTGAAGTGGAAGGAATTCATAAGCTTTCCTATGATTCTGTGGCTAAAGAGTGAGCTCCTGCAAGCTTGTGGAAGGGATATCAAACATGTGGCTCTTCTTGGATGACACTGAGCCTTACCTTTGTGTAAGTGGCAGGTTCATCAGCCATGTGCTTGTAGAGAGTGTGCCGCAGCTTTTGCCAAAACAGGCTGGAGTTGCAACAAATTTTATGCCAGGCACAGACCTTTGTGCAGTTGCACTGTTGCCTGGCGATCAAGCCTTTAACATATTTGCTAATGCAACAATCCCTAATCTTTTTGGCACCAGTTTAGAAAGGCAATTTTCCCAGAGACAGGTGTGGTTTGGGAATGATTCAAAAACATTATGTTTATTATGTACTTTATTTCTATTATTATTATTATATTGAAATAGTTACACAGCTTTCCATAAGGTTAATCTGTACTTACAGCCACTCCCCTGCGCTAGCAGTGCCACTTCAGCTTCACCACACATCATCAGGTATCAGATTCCCATAAGGGGTGTGCAATTTAGACTCCTCACATGTGCAGTATGTAGTAGAGTATGTGCTCCTGTGAGAATCGAGTGCCACCCTGGCTGATCTGACAGGAGGTGGCTCAGGTGATAATACCAGTGATGAGGAGGAGCTATAAATACAGAGAAACTTCACTCCCTGGCCACTGCTCACTTTCTGCTGTGTAACCTAGATAGATCCTCACAGGCCATAGGCTGGTATCAGTCTGTGGCCCACTTTTTGGGAGCCCATGTTAATGGATCTGACCTCATGGTTTTTTTGTATTGTTGACCTGAAAAAGATGATGATAGAATATTGGCTATTCGTGGCCTCTACCAGCATGAAGGCTCTTCTGTTTCCTTCACTCTGGTTGCTGGCCTCTCATCTCCATAGCGGGCAGGAACGAAGTGACAGGACTGGCTTCAGTAACCGTAAAAGGAAACAAAGTGCTGATTTACACTACAGCGCAGATGAACCTTGGAAATGTTGTGCTAAGTGAAAAAGCCAGTCACCAAAGGACGAATACGGTGTGATTCCATTTCTGCCCCTTGTCTGCAGCCACAGTATCTCTTACCATGTCACTGGGGCAGGGAGAAGAGGGAGCCACTGTCAATGGGTGCAGTGTTTCCTTTGAGAATAATGAAAATGATCTGAAATTCAACAATGGTGGTTGCACAGATTTGTGGATAAACTTATAAAACAGTAAATTGTACATTAAAATCTAAAAATAAACATGGAAGAAATGCCTTAGGCTGCGAAGCTGCCCTTACCTCAGCTCCCCAACTCCTGCCACTGAGTTGAGCCTCTTCCTCAGTTCAGACGGAGGTGGAGGTGAGCAGCCAGCTGAGCTTCCTCACAGCTGATGGTGTCTTTCCTTCATTGCTGCCTATGAGCTGTGTAATTCAGGGCCTTCCTGGAGTGAGCACTGGTCCAGCTGTCTGCACTCCTGAGGTCCTTACACCTGTAATGAATCTCAGGTTTCCTTATTTTAGGAAAAAAAAAACCTGGTTGTTTCGGGCTCACAGGGTATGTGAAGAAAAGCTGTTAGGTACTAAAAGTACTTTATGGAGTCAAAAAGTATAATGACGGTATTTTTCTTACTGAGTTGAAATTCACATAACAGATTTAATCATTTTAAGTTGAACAGTTAATCCAGTGTCATTTCATGCACTTACAATACTGTGTTAGATTTCTGTTACGGTCACAGATTACATGAGATAAAGTCAACTTCCAAGGAGAAAAGTGTTATATTTACTTATGAGTTTCAGAAAGTTTATCTCGTAGTACTTGGCCCTGTTGCCTTTTGCCTGTGGTGAGGCAGACCATCATGGTGGGGAACGTGATGGAGCAGTGTTGCTCATGGCTTGGTGCACAGGAAGCAAAGAGAGAAACAGAAAAGGGCTGGGGTCCCAGGGTCACCTTCAAGGTTATGACCCCAGTGAGCTAACTTCCTTCTTCTAGGTCCTGCCTCCTAGAAGTTCTACTGTCTCCTAGTTGCACTGTTGCCTCGTGACCGAACCTTTAACATATGGTCTTTGGAGGACATTCAAGATCCAAACTAGTAGTGTTACCGGCAGTGTTCTTAAGATACAGTATTTTCTGTAAGGGCATTAGCCTTGGCATATATCCATGCAGTAGTTGTATTCTGTGGACTCTGTTCCTTATGACAGAATGCAGAGCCATTTCATTCCATACCACCTGACTCAGAATAGCACGTTAGCAGTACTCAGGTGCATGGGGTACGGAGAGGAAAGACTCTTCCAGGAGAATGTTCAGATTGTCTGACCAACTTGCGGGAGAGGCTATAGGAAAAAGTGCTCTGGATACTAGTGGGCTGCACGTGTGTGCAGTTTCTGTAGTGAAGAGCACCAAGTGACATTTGCTTCAGGGGACAGCACCTTCAGTGGCTTCAGAATGCAAAAGGTGGGGTTTTTTGTTTTTGTTTTTTGAGACAGGGTCTCGCTCTGTAGTCCAGGCTGGTCCTGAACTCACTATGGAGCCCAGACTGGCCTTGGATTAAGGGCAATCCGCCTGTTTCAGCCTCCTGAGTGCTGGCATTACAGACGTGCACCACCACGCCCAGCTTATGTGGTACTGGGGAATCGAACTTGGGTACTTAGCACTTGACTTAGTGCTTGCTAAGCAAGCACTTTAACCGCTGAGCTGTTCCTCCAGCCCAAAAGGTGGTTGTTTTGATACCAAAGAAAAATTAAAGCAGTGTTGTTGCTCTGGAGTGTCATGGCTTTGAGCAGGAGTTACAGAAGCAAGAGTTATAGAAGACCTGAGCCCCGAGAATGTGTCCCTGATGAGCTTGGGCACCTGCACAGCCCGCCTGCAGAGCCGATCTCCCCTGGGCTCAGATCTTGCTCCAAAGCTGTTTGTACCAGGTCTGGCATCCAACTGGGCTTCTACGGAAGATCTTCTGAGTAAGGAACAGTTTTCAGATTGTGTCCTCATCATTCGGAGCTGCCCTACAGATCCTTGTCCAGCGCGGAAGGTTTCTTTATTACCACTGCTCCTCTCTCAAGAGTTGCTACCCCCAGTGAAGGGGCTTGGGCACCTAGCTGAAGAGGGCCCAGGGACCCACCATTGACAAGAAGCACACTGTGCACCGGAGGTATAAGCAAGTTGCAAAGGTTTGCTCCCACTGCCTTTGGAATTGGTTGTTTTTATTCCTGAGAGAGCAAAATACTGCTGCCCCTTGTGCTCCCTGTTTTCTTCCCTTACCTGTTTTTGGGTAAAGATTAACTAAATCCCTTCTTTCACTAAAGCACCTGTTCCTATTGGGAAGATGAGCAAGACTGCGATGTGGCCCTCTAGTTGGCTCCTTGTGTTTCATGCTTTTTTGTGAGATGTTCTTCCCTGTGACTCTCAGTCCCTCAGGTCTTTTCGAGTGGGTGTGTCCAACCTACAGTTCATCATTTTTTGCCCCTCCCTTTCTTGCATGAAGAATACCTATCTTGGGCCATATATAAAATAAACTATATATAATTAATAATGTAAGTACTAAAACCTCCCTTATAAATTTTTCATTAAAAAATTAAGTGAAAAATGAAAAAGGCAGGCTACAGGTTGGATACGCCTGCTGTGGCTTTTCCATTTGTATCAGCTTTGGATAGCTAGACTACATGACCCCTTACTGTCGCCCAATTTCCCCACATTTTTCTGTGCTAGGGGCCACTCTAGAGGCCTCTTTTGTAGCTCAGGGTGGCTTAGTGACACAGTTGGGCTAAAGTCTTGTAGGGAGCTCCTGGGAAAGCTCTTTCTTTTTAAATTAAAAATAGATGTCACTAGTCTTTCATATTCTGCGTATCCTGTGCTTTCTGCTTAAATAGAGGTGTAGTGCCAGTGCTCACACCGGCGTGCTTAAACCATGAGGTAACATGCCAGCACACTAAGGAGTGGTTGGAGGCAGGAGGGCAGCAGTGGGGGGGAGTGCAAGTATTAGCGGTGAAGAGACAAAAGTCCTAAGGCTGAGTAGGATTCCAAGGTGATTTTTGGTATGATTATTCACCCAGGAAATTTCTATAAAAATCATTGGATTTTTTATTTATTTTTTTATTTTTTATTTTTTTTGGAGACAGGGTCTCACTCTGCAATACAGGCTAGGCCTGAACTCACTGTGGGGCTCCGGCTGGCCTTGAACTCATGGCAATCCTCTTGCCTCGGATTACAGGCGTGTGCCACCATGATGCCCAGCTCTATATGGTACTGGGGAATTGAACTCAGGTCCTTGAGCTTGTTGAGTAGGGCTCCCAGACCGTTAACTCTTGTCCCATAGTGAGATTATCAGCCTTGGTTACTAAGACAGGTGTGGCAGCCAGGGATCGGAAGCAGAGAAGGCAGGTACTGTGTCATTAAGCTCCTTCATCATGATAGTCCTGGGCAAATGGCCAGACAGACAAACCACCGAGCTGTTCCTCCAGCCCCATAAAAGTTATTCGTAACATATAAACGTCCAATGAGATTCATATGAAGACAGTATTCTCCCCTTAAGTAATAAGTGGGGATAAGATATAATACAGGGAAGAACAAAAAACTCACATTCTTACATGTTACTCACAGTGATGGGGATGCCTTATTATGAGTTAAATGTGGCCCTACCATTAAAACATTCTTGAAGAACTCATTCCCCCATGACTATGACCATTTGGCTTGAACAAGCAAGGCCCGGGAGGAAGAAGCCATCCTCCTGGGAGTAGGAATTGAGCCAGCGTCTCCTTGGAGCAACCACTGTTAATCAGGGTCTACTTGATTTGATCTGCTTTGGTTACTTTTTAAGTTACTTTTTGTACCTCTGTCAGCCCAAGCTCCTTGAGGAGATTGTGTTTCTAGAAATACACAAACTTTTGACTCTTTATCTTTTCGGGGCTGCCGTTAGACCCTGGCGACCCTGCCCTGAGCCTACACTTTAGAAGCCCTGTGTTCCTTCATCTAGCTGTACTTTCTCCATAGGGCAGGGGACTGTCTGCCTCTAGAGTGTGCTTGCTGGAGTTCAACCGTTCCCTAACCACTGGTCACCTGGGACCCCTGGGCTTTCTGCCAGATGGCCCTGAACACCTTCCAAAGCCTATGTGGACCCTTTCCTACGTGAAGTCAGTGTGGGGCCTGAGGGGCATGGCCAAGGGTTCCCCTTGTACAGGAGGTGGGTAAGGTAGAAGGGGACTGTACCAGTGCATGGAATCACGGCTGGGTTTTGGTGGCTGCCGGGCTGTCCAAAGCCACAAAGCTATATCCCCACTGGCAGCTACTAACATGCCTCTGAATACCCTGTGGCCCATGTAGGAGACTGTATGTAGTATTGATGGACTAATTCTGCCATGCAGAGTTCAGTATGAAAAGAACTGATGGTGAGAAAAACATTGAAATTAATTGGAGACTTCTTCCTCTCTGCCTTGGAATGTATTTTTATCAAAACAAGAAAAAAAGTGGGTGGGGGAAGCACACATGGTGACAGTCCCAGGCTGTGCTACAAGTCTGAGGAGCTAATACTTAAGAACCCCTTTTTTTTCTTGTATGGTGCTGGAGATGGAATCCAGAGCTTTACAGTGTTGCAAGATGGACAGAGAAGCGGGACACCTAGTCCTAGGCAGGCTCCAAACACCTAATTTGTCTGTCTGGTCAAACCTCTTTATGGAGCCACAAGAGGGGCAGGAAAGAGAACCCTTGCATGGGAGCAGGCACAAAAAGAGGCTTTTAAATAGATCAAACCAGTACCCACAAATGTCCCAGCGCTAGGGCTCCCAGACTGCTAACTCTTGTCCCATAGTGGATTATCAGCCTCAGTTACCAAGATGCCCGTGGTGGCCAGGGCTCGGAGGCGGAGTCAAGCGCTCTGTCACTCAGCCTCGTCCTCAGTCCTTCGTCAGTAGTGCCTCCTGAGAAGGGCAGCTTGGTAGGCGCTCGGCCCTCCACAGGTCTTTCTGTTGTGGGCATGGGCCTCCTGGTTAAGCCTGGCCTTCTCAAGGCATGTGTTATGCTTAAGCTGTGGAGAGTGGGGAAAGGAAATATGAGAAGATCTAAGAAAACTTGGACGATTGTACAGTTCTCACTTTACCAGGCAGTAGTGTGTTTCCATTGCTATGACAAAACTGAAGATTGGGATCAGCTCAGGGCTTGTAAGTACTGACCCTCCCTTTTCCTCTCCCACCTTACAAACTCAGCTTGCTCAGCTAGTGCCTACTCAACAGAGGTGCTTTTTTCTATGTTACCCTATAGACAAAGGTTAGACAAACCATTTTCTCTTCCCAGTTGGTGTTAGGAATAAGGTACAGTGTGACAGGAAGGGAACTGGCATTGTTGATGGCTTATTGGAGCCAAGCTTGTGATCCTAGTCATACTATCCTCGTGACGAGGTTACTTTCACACCACTGTTTATAGAGGAAGGCATTGGAGGCTCAGAGTGTCACAGAACTTGTCAAAGTGACAGCAGGAAATGGTGGAGCCAGTTGTTTGGGATCCAGGGCTTGTGTTCCTTGCGCTGACCGAGGCCACCCCTTTGACAGATCTCATCTGGTTTCCTGGACTTGATAGCTGTTTCTTATTCATCTTTGTGTCTCCAGAGATGGCTGCTCAGTACATGCGTGGTTCTTGGAGAAGAACCAGGGTGCTAAAGTGTTTGAGACTCCAGCCACCTTCAGTCTTATGCACGGGACTTGTCCCCAGGTCTTCTAGGGTCCTGGCTCTTGGCACCCCTCCACCACCCGTTTGCCTCTGTCCACCTGTATTGCTGCTGCCAGTGCCTTCTGTTTCCTCAGGCTATGCCAGGGTCAAAATGAGTACCAGCATCAGTGTGAGTTTGTCTCCTCTCCCTTTGACTGACTTAAATTCTATTTTCTTTAGATTACTTTTCCTATATTTTTAGTTTTTCCTTTAAAGCTTTTATTAGAATATAGAAGAACCATGCATATCACATGTAGCACTTTCCCACTAATCACGTAAGATCATTCATGGCTCAGAGCCACAGGAAAGAGTTGACTACTGTGACTTCTGAAATGTATAATTTGCTAATCATCTCTGTGCCTCTAACTTTGCTATAAAGAAAAAAGGATTTAAAATTGAAATTATTTTTAAAACAAAAATTTAAGAAAAATTAAAGTTCCTTATTTTAACCTTCACTTTCCCACAAGGTGGAAATGCATTGGTTGTGCCTCCACTTGTTTAATGTCCACTGCGCAGAGGTAGTGACGGCCAGCAATTCAGATATCCTTCCAGAAATGACTTGTACGAATACGAGCACAGACCTGCATGTCCTTTTGTATTCAGACCTGCAACTTGCTTTTAGCCTCACTTTGTTTGGCCTTCTTTCTTCACATCAGTAGAATGATCCACCTCATAGAGCAAATTCTAAGCTTTTGAATCTTCAGTTCTCTTGAAATTTCTGGAACATTTATCTATATGACTCAGTTTTACTATGTACCAATTTACAGCTTTGTCAGTTATTATTCCCTTTTTCTTCCTACGTCAAAATGAGATTTTCAAGGTGAATTGGTAAGGAGCATAGCTACTAACCATGTGTGGCTGCTTAAGTGTAATTATGATGGATTAAAATGAAATGAAATTGAAATCCATTCCTTAAGCCACATGAGCCACATTGAAACCCTTAACATCCACTTACTGTAAGTGCTCAGTAGCCATGGAAAGCTAATAGCTATGTTAGACAAGGTGCATTATTGAAGATTTCCATCAACATTGAGCATCCTATTGGGCAGCGCTGGTCAGTTCTTCCACGCTGGTGATATGTAGCTAGAAGATGCACTGACAGTAGTTGCTCCACTCACCATAGAACTAAGACATTACATTCTTGGAAATATACTGAGGACCTATGATTTACCCAAAGAGCAGTCATCTCTCGTTGAGAGAATCTTTTTCTTCCATCTTTTTGGAGGACGCTAACTTTAGTATCCAGCAAGCTTGGATGAGCTCTCCAGGTTTCCACAGCTGTTGCAGGGGCAGGTGGTTGGCTTTCCAGGTGTCACAGTTTCCTGGAGCCACAGAATGGGAAACGCAGGACAAGTACTGCTGGAACGGTATAATTGTCAACTTTTGGTGGCCAGTTCAGGCTCAAAATGATACACTTATTAACTTCCCTCCCTTCCAAATATGCCATTGAAATAAATATGGAGAAGTTCAAAAGAGATGGTACATACATGTTGTCCCATGTACTCAAGTCTGAGGCAAGAGGATCACAGGTGTAAGGCCAGCCTTGGCAACCGTAACGAGACCCCGTCTTGAAAGGAAATAAAAGAAGGGCTTAGGCTGTAAAGCATGTGTAGATCACTTAACATGCATCAGGCCCTGGTTTTATCCCCAGTACCATAGAAGGAGAAGGAAGAGGAGGGGAAGAGGGGCAAGTGGGAACGGGGTGAAGAAGAGTTGTTCCAAAGAGAATTCAGCATCAGGTACAGCTAAAACAAGAGAAGAGAAGGCTCCACTGGCTCTGCCCACCAGAGATGTAAAGGAAGGAGACTTGGCAGGGGGAGAACCATTTATTTAAGCTGTCATAAGTAGACATGAATTTTGGGGTAGTGTTATGTTTTAGATCTGAAATGCCCCCCACAAAGTCTCGCGTATTCAGAGCGTGGACTTAGGGAACACGATCAGCTCGTGTAGGTGTATCCATCTGTGGATTAACCCGCTGATGCGTGCGTGGGGCATGGTTGGAGGTGGGGCACTGGGGCATGACCTAGAATGGTATATTTTTGCCCTTGCTCCTCTTCCTCAGTTTCCTGGCTGCCATGACTGAACAGCTTTTCTTCTCTGTGTCCTTCTGCCATGACATTCTCCTTTGGAGCCAACTAATGATAGATTGGCCCCTCTGAAGTATGAACCACATTAACTCTCCCTCTTTTAAGTTTGGTCTTCTGTCCAGTGATGAGAAGGTAAATACAGCTAGAAATCAGGGAGATTAAAGAAAAGACTGATTACTATCCATCTATATGAAGAAAATTGAGGCTTCTACTATAGCTGTTAGTATCTCAGGAAAGAAAGTTACTTTGCCACAAGCTGGAAGTGCATTGGATGCGCTGCCCACTTGTTTCATTGCCAAACACCTGCCTGGACCCAAGTCCCACGTGGTGCTTGCAGCCAGTCTCTGTCATTCAAGGAGACGGGAACATAACTGAGTGGTCAAAGTATTGCCACAGCCGCCTACATTGGCAGACTAGTTCTGCAGTCAATGATTTGGAAGAGCTAGTCCATTGCCACCAGATTTCTGAGGCCAGCATGTATACAATATAATATTTCTGTCATGAAAATTACTCTCCTGCTCAAAAAGCAAACCTATAGGGCTGGAGGAATGGCACGGAGGTTAAAGTGCTTGCCTTGGACGCACAAGGCCCTGAGTTCTATTCCCAAGTACCACATAAAGGTGGGTGTGGTGGCACATGCCTATAATCTCAGCACTCAGGAGGCTGAGGCAGGTGGATTGCTGTGAGTCCAAGGGAAGCCTGGGCTCCACAGTGAGTTCAGATCCAGCCTAGACTACAGAGTGAGACCCTGCCTCAATAAAATAAAATAAAATCAACCTTTGGACATA
The DNA here is from genome assembly GCA_004027205.1 of Ctenodactylus gundi. Classification (NCBI taxonomy): domain Eukaryota; kingdom Metazoa; phylum Chordata; class Mammalia; order Rodentia; family Ctenodactylidae; genus Ctenodactylus; species Ctenodactylus gundi. The sequence goes on along the minus strand of PVKB01003209.1, from coordinate 6,556 downwards.
GCTCAATGATGTTATAGTCACAGAACAGAAAGTAAGTTCTTAAGTTTTGGCAAGTTAGAAGTAAAACATTATGGTAAAGTAGAGGCAGGGTAGGGAAGAGAGAAAGAGAAAAGCAGAGGGACATGGATGTCTTCATCTTACACAATAGGAAGAGAAGAAATGCCGTCTAAAATGGATGGGTCAAATAACAGAGTTAGGATATGACTTAAAACCATAATGATAGAGGTAAAAAAAAAAAAAACAAAAGTCAACTTATGGGCCACATTTGGCACAAAGACCTTTTACAGTGGGCCAGTGGCTGGTCTCAATAAGTTTGAACTAAGATTTAAAGTAGAAAACTTACATAAACAATTCATTTACAAGTGGCTTTTCTTTAAAAAAAAAAAAAAAAAAAGACCTGGCAATGTTTCACACTTGCTCAGTTGGTATGCTGTGTCCAGGTATGTCTTAACCAGGTTGCTATAACACAACACTTCCTAACATTGGAGACCAAGTGTCTGTTGCTCACTATGATTTTGCTGTTTCCCCTGTAATCACCGTGGGACAGCAGAGATGGGTCAGAACAGCTTTGAGATATTTCTTGTCAACACCCGCATTTCATACTTGGGTTTTCTGCCCAGACTCTGTGGGCATTGGAGTTTGTGATCTTGCCCTAAGTGCCCAGGAAGGAATCTAAAACTCAAAACAGGATTGTGAAGAGGAAGGCAGTATAAGTTGGAGAGAATTCCTCATTTATGGTGGACCTCCAGTAAGTGGTGTCTAAGTTCTTATATCAAGAAGTAGACACAGAGACGTTTGAGAGAAGAATGGTGGCTCCCATAGGGAGAGAGAAGTGAGGAAAGTTTATGAATATTGAGTTACAGTTAGGAACCGGAAGTCCTGATGTGCTACTGGGCAGTAGTGTGACTCTAGGTAACGGTAATGTACCTTGCATTTCAAAAACCTGAAAGAAAGGATTTTGAAAGTTTTCACCATAATGAAGTTAGCAATGTCTGAAGAGTTAGGTATGTTTAACCAAACTCCAACATTACATAAATGCACTTCTAACAGAACATTGCATGGTACCCCAGTAATATTGCAATTTTCATAGCTGTACATTAAAATGTTAGTTTATAAAAAAGAGACACAGAATATCACTTAGAATATGAAATTAATGGTTAGAATAGTAGATGATTTCAAAGGTTGTTAGTGAAGTGATATTTTTATAGGGAGGGGGAAAAAGTAAAAAAGAAACCTTTTTGCTGGTTTATAGCCTCAACTTTCCCCTTTTACTTTATGCATATTCTTATTCTTGGGATTTTAAAAAATAGTGGATAGAAATTAACTCTGTAATTTTAAAAAATAAAAATGTCTGTAAAAATACTTGGTACAAATGAGTCCAGTTCCAGATTCCACCTGTCAAAAGAGGAATATCTAGTTTCAATTGAGAAAAAAATGTACACAGCATTTGGGTACACAGCATTTGGACATGAAAAAATGTGTCACTGCATCAAAATATATTACACAACACTGTTGGTAATTAAACAAATGGAAGTTAAAATGCCTTTGCAGTGTGCATATGACTGAAAGACTAGCAAAATAAAAGTTACCAAGAGCCACTGCTGGAACTGTGAAGGGACAGGGGAAGTTCGCCTTGCTGAGAACACTGAGTGTTTGCGCAGCCTTCTGGCCTGGGAGTGGCTGAGTGTTCCAGGGTTAATACAACAACTGATGTCTTTGCCTAGAATTCTGCTTTTGACACTCTAAACTTAACTCTTAAAGGAGAAGGAAAAAAGAAGTTGGTGCAAAGATGTTCACAGTGCTCTTCCTAATAGCAAAAGGACGGAATAATTTGAGCTCAGAGGGATGTCATGAGACAAACATATCAATATGGCAGATATTACATAATCACATACTTGGCATTTTTGGTAGTTATAGCCATAAATGGAAATGTGTGTAATGCAGAGTGGAAGGACACTGAGCACAGACTACAACATAAAAACATTTAAGTATTCACCATGTAAAATTAGAAGAGGGTTTGGAACTGTACAAATAGATTTTTTGTTAGACCTTCTCTAAGTGTCATGTTTTTAAAATTTATTGGTGACGGTTTACCTATCTGAGAGGAGAATGCTATCTAAATATGTCTGTCACTCCAATAATAAGGCCCCTAAGCCTTTGTTTTAATGGTTTCCAATCATCTTGCCTGCCTGCCTTGAAGAGGAAGCAAAGTTGGGTGGTGAAATGAGCCATGAGCAATGGAGAGCAGGAGGCGTGGGAGGAGTATTCCTCTGCTCATTGTGCCTCCTAGGTGGCCAGAGGGGTAAGGCATGAGTGTGGGGCGAGGCCTGTCAGTGCGGATCTGCACGGGTGTGGAGCTGGCGCCCAGGCTGGAGCCTTTCTTCCTATGTGTGCAGTTTCCACAGAACACTGTTCAGATCCACAGTGTGCATCCTCCCAACTTCAAAATTAGTAATGAAGATGCTGCTTTTGAAAAAATAAAACAAATTGAGTTTCTTCCATTCTTCAGACTCCACGACTACTAAGAAAAAGCAAACATGACTGTCACCTTCACTGACCTTGCAACTAATTAATTATCAATTTTTGTAACAGAAAATTAAAACCTTTCTCTCCTCTGATCCTTTTCCAGCTCTCCTATCCCCTTGTATTCTCTTCCACTGCTGCAGCCCAGGAGGATAATATTCTGTACTGCACAGTTTAGAATTTAATTAGATGATAAACATTGTGCTGTGAGAAAACCCTTGTACTGGGGTTTTAGAAGCTACAGAATTGCCTTAAGACTTTTGACAAACCACTACACCTCCCTAAATCTTACAGTCATTCTTGTACAATCACAGTGTAGATGATCCTTAAGACTATTTGAGATCTTAAATTCAATGACATATATTATACTCTGTGGTCTGTTTCACATGCCTTATTTCTAAAATATTCACGTGTCAGCTTCTGGTGGATACCTTGTAAAGAAAAAAATATTTTTATTCAATTTACAGTTTTTCTAAATATTGCTTTCCTCCTTGGAATCCTATATTCATTCCAGATAAATTTTGAGTATTTGGATTTGGTGTGCATTTACTAAGTGTTTTACCACAAGCTAGGCAGTTTGGTGTTTAGAACTGGAAGTATGTGAGGAAGGCTGGCTCGTTGTTTCGAGGGCTGTTGTATTCGAGGTGTACAAATCAGGATTGGGAATTGGACCAAACAATCCCGACTATTGTTTTTGTCTTGACGGTGGGGTTTGTATCTCAGTGGCGGAGTTTCCTTTGTTACTCATTCTGGTTGGGTCTTATTTTTAGTACTATGCTGCTCTATTGTGTAGCATCTTAGAGAGTATGAAGCCCTTCTGAGTTGAGAATAGTGAGAAATAATTCCTGTCCCCCACCTTCCGTCCACTTGGGGAGCAATGCACAGAATTCACTGAGGGTGAAGTGCAGGCTGGAAGGGCCAGGGAGTTTCAGGGTACAGTGCCCGAAAGATCCGTGAAGAATGAGGTCTTGTGTCTAATCACCTTCTCTGAAATAAATGTATCCCCCTATCTGCTAATAGACATGCCGAAGACACCCCAGCTTCCTGTTCCCGGGCACTCATCCCTTAGCCTCTCCTAGGCTAATCTCCTGTGAGGTTCCTCCCAGCAGGCAGCCTCAGGTTGCATCCTCTTGTACCACAGTTCTCTCACCATTTTAAGTTCAGGCTCCCTGCCTGGCATTCAGCTTTCTTCGTTATGTGGGGCTGGTTCTCTGGACCGACCTTCCCAGCTGCCCTGTTCTTCACTCCTGTGCCATGCTTTATGATCGTTCCGTAGGTCCTATTAAATGCTGGTCACTTTTTTTGTAAGCAAAAATTATTGAATTAAAAAAGAGAAAAGAAGGGCTGTTGGCCAAGAAACCAAGAGAAGACCCAAGTGGGTCTTCGTCAGAGAGAAGAGAGATAGGAAGAAAGGAAATCCCCTGGCTGAGATGCCAGGAGGGGACCAAGCAGGTATCTGTTGAAGAGAAGAAAAAGAGAAACAAAGCTCTTGGCTAGGAAGTCAAAACGAGACCCAGGTGGATGTCCCCGTCATCATTTCTACCTGGAGCCTGCACCCCGAGTCTACCCGAGTACTTACCAGCATCTTCCACATGCACCTCTTGCAGGCAGCCTGACCCGCTTGCCATTGCCCCTTGTGAAGCATGCTGCGGTTTCCTGATGCTTTATTCCTTTGACTGTGTGTTCTGGTGCTTAGGTACTTGTCACTAGAATGGGAGCCCCTTGAGGGTGATTTCTTTACTCATTTTTGATCCCTCCACAGCCCTAGGTAAAGCTCTGCTCATGGCTAGTTAGGTTCTCACCGAGCAAGGTTGGACTTAAATATATTGGGGTGTTGCAGTCAGCCGGGTGGTATTAAAATGCTGTCCTTTGCAGCCTTCTTTGGCCACCAGTTTGTTGGTTATCACAGGGAGTTGGCCTCTCTCCACACTGCTGGTGATCTAGAGGGAAGGCTGGGGTAGCAGTTGTGTGCTGAGGTCTTGATCTCTAATGTGCTCTGATCTCTAGACTTGAATTTCTTTGTCTATAAAATGAGGACGTCAAACTAGTTGACTTCTGGGCCACTTCCTGCTCCAATATCCCCTGAGATGCAGGTCCTTGTCATCCAGAAACCCTCAGCAAACTTCGGACAGAGTCTGCTGGGAGCTGACATTTAGATACCACACAGTGCCCCACTCTGGGAGGGAGGGTTGCCTGTACAGTGTGAGGGACTTGGCTCAACATGGCCCTTGAACTCTGGGAAGCTGGGCAGAGAGAGAGTGAAAAATAAGCCTGGGAGAATTGGAGCCAGAAAGGCAAGGAAAATCAAATCAAATCTGGATCTTGACTTAAAAGACACGGGCTGAGAGGAGCCAGGCACCTGGACATAGTTTCCACAGCCTGTCATACTGGGCATGCATCATCAGTGAGCAGCAAGGGGAAGTAGAGCCCATGGCATTCATTCTCTGGGCTGCAGCCCGTAGCCGGACCACTTAGGTGCAAGCGCCTCCCGCCTAGTGCCCTACTTCTAGACATCGCTGTTTTTCAAGTACAGAAAGTGGGTAAGGGACTCTTCCTGGAACAACCTAGTGCCAAGCAGTACCTCCATACTTCCAAGGAATGTGGACATGTGATTAATGAATTATCCAAGACAGCTTGTTTGTAATAAAGTCAAATCAATCTCCAGATCCCACTCCTTAATTTGAAGTTTGGGATGAAATTCTGGACACTTTAGTGGCAGGGTCATTAGTGGAAGCACTTTGTAGAGACCATCTCTCAAAGAGGGCTGTATCAGGGTCTGCTGGGTACCCAGGCCTGCCAAGGTCAACCAAAGAGGCTGCTTTGAACACACCATTTTTAGACAGGTTGTTCGGTAAGCCACCAGAGGAAGAGGTGTTGGTCTCCAGAGATGGAAGCAAAGGTTCCACTGTCGGTTTCAGGTGCCCGGAAGTTATGGGAAGTGGCCAAGCAGTGAAAGAAGAGGTGGTTGGACTTTTGCGTGTTGCCTAGCTCTACTTCTGAGAGTGGCATGTCTCATACTCCAGCGTCATGAGAAGGGATCTGTGTGTGGGGGCCACTCAAGCTCACGGTTGATTCACTGATCAGTGATTTTCAGCATTTCTTCCTTGTGGTCGTTTCACTAAGAAGCTCCTAATGAAAGTTCAGTACTACAGATATACTTTCTGCTTGTGTGTTGTAGGATATTGTACATATGTGCCTTGTATATAAAAAAGAGTATAATATTTGCCCCGCAACCAATTTTTAACTTCATAGGGGTGATACTACCCTGTCTGAGAATGCATCATATACAGTAGATCAAATTTTTATGACACTACTTCTTTTATTGGAGTGGAAGTGAGGGACCAGAAAACAGCAGAAAGGAAAATATGGGTAGGAAATGGTAAAACTGGAGTAAGAAAAGAGTACTGACCGGTTCTGAATACTTGTTGTAGATTGACTACTAATTTGACCCTAAGCTTTCTAAAAATCATTTGTCCTTAAAAAACAAACAAACAAAAAACCAACTGGCTCAGGAGAAGCAATCATCTGACAGAAACAGAAGATGTGTGAACCTTAGAATACATGCACCTCTGTATCAGTAAGGGAAGGGTGTGATTATTTATTTATTTATTTATCTAGGAGACAGGTCTCACTTTGTAGCCCAGTCTGGTCCTAAACTCACTATGTAGCCCAGACTAGTCTTGGACTTAAGGCAATCCTCCTGCGTCAACCTCCTGAGCCGCCATACCTGCTTACGTGATGCTGGGGATTCGAGCTCAGGGCCTTGCACTTGGTAAGCAAGCACTTTAACTGCTGTGCCATTTCTCCAGGCCGGGAAGTATATGATTGTAAAGGCAGGGAGAAATGCTGTCTGTGCGGTGTGGAGGACCCTGGCCCTGTCATTTTCTTCTGCTCTCCCGTGCTCTTCTCCCCTGTTACTACTTGATCTGGAATGTTCCCAAAAAGCCTCGTATGTTTGGAAGGTGAACAGATCACAGAGGTTAATTGTATCAGTGAGTTAATGTTGATTCCCTGTGCTATGAAGCCAAGGGGC
>PVKB01003208.1:0-217122 GCA_004027205.1 Ctenodactylus gundi | reverse complement strand
CAGGCCTGTCCCTTCTGAGGGCTTCACAGAACAAAAACTGCTCTGTTCCTGAAAACGTTTTGGTCCAGGCTGCCACGGTTGGCTCCCTTGGTGATGGAAGTCGACACACCTGCCCTAACCCTCACTGCAGCACCCCTGCCGATGTATAGGATGGGGAGTGGGCCCCGAGGGGGCCCACGTGCCATGTTGGGGGCCCTGGGCCTTAGCAGCGACCCTGCAGAAGTAGAAGATAGCAGTTGGGTCCCCAGCGGGGAGCGTGTGTCCGTTGTGGGCTCTGTTCTCTCTCCCTTCCACTCCTCTGTGGATGCAGAGCAAAAGAGACGTGGGAAAAGATCACCTGTTACTGGCCCTGGAATTCTTTGGGAGGGACTTCAGGGCACAGAAGAGCTGGGCCCCTGCCTCCCGTGTCACCTAGGCTCCCGGAGCCTGCAGGGGGCGCTGATGGTCTGCCGTTGCATGAGACTGAGTCACCCGTGGGAACACGAGGGACAGGCTGGGCCCTGGGTCCGGCTGGGGATGACGCCTCGGTCCTGTCAGCCCGCTTCCTGTGCTCTTTTAGAGGACATGTAGGGTGGGGGAAGGCGCTGAGCAGTGCCCCAGTACTGCTTCTGGGGCGCTGTGGCCTGCCATCCCTAGAGCGCCTCTCACCCCCTCTGCACCCGGCTTCTCGTCTGCTTGGCTGGGATAGAGGCTTCTTGGAGATGAGTTAGGCCACCCGGCGTTCCTGGAGCCCACTTTCTGCTCCCTAGCAGAAGGTAGAGCAGGACCCAGGAGGCAGGGGCGTGGGAGAGCCACAGGCTGCTGGCCGCTCACCTGGGCCCTGGAGGAGGCTGCAGAGGGTAGAGAGAGTGGTAATGGGGATGTCCTCTGTGCTGTGGGCCCAGACGGTGCCGAGGGCAGTCCCTGCCGTGACACCCAGGTGACCAGGGCAGAGTGCCAGCCTGGTCTATATGGAGGGTTCCTTCCCGCAGTGACTATGGCTTGTGTCTCTGAGAACCCAACTGCCCACTGTTTGTTGGCATAGCCTCTTGTATGGCCAACTAAGAGGGCCCTTCCCCGCCATTACTGTGGGATCCTGGGTGTCATGCTGTGGGGTGGCCCAGGCCCCGACCCTTGCCCACCTCCCAGGCTTTGGAGCTAGGAGCCAGGCCACTCTCCAAAGTGCTTCCTCTGTTGTCTGCCTGCAGAATGCTTCCGCATTTAACTAACTAGGATTGTTAACTGTCACCCAACTACTCTCGAGTGCTCTGGTGTAACAGAAGCAGGCCGGATGCTGGGGATGAGGAAACCACGGGACTGGGGGTTGGCTGAGTGGTAGAGTGCTTGCCTCGCGTGCTGGGGCCCCTGGGTTTGACCCCAGGAGAGAGGAGAATGTGACTGTGTGTGACACCGGCTCTGCCAGGGGACCTGTGAGTTCCTGCCCACACCTCTGTATTCTGCCCTTGTGGCTTGACCTTGGTGCTTGCCGAGAGGACCTCTGCGCCCCTGGGAGGGGAACCTGCATTTCAAGAAGGCACCCTGGGTGTCTGGACTGCAGGGTTAGAGACCTCAACATTGCCCTGACTTTTCAAGGGCGGCCACCTGGAGTCGAGTGCCTCACAGAGCCCTGCAGCGCCACCCCTTTGTCCACTGGTGGTTAATGAATCTTCACTGTAATCATTTCCCAGAACTAATTGATGCTTAACAATAAATCGGCCTTTAATAGACTTTTCATTAGAATGTGACAAGTGCTGGCGAAGGCTTCCAATTCTTTTGGGCTCAGCAGTAGTCACTTGACAAGCAAATTTGAAGTGATTTTTTTTTTTTTTTTTTTTTGAGGCAAGGTCTTGCTCAGCTGCCCAGGCTGGTCCCTAGCTTGCTGTGGAGCCCAGGCTGGCCTTGGACTCATAGCAGCCTCCTGCCTCAGCCTCCTGAGTGCTGGAATTACAGGCGTGCGCCACCACACCTAGTTTTTTATGTGGTTCTGGGGAGTCGAACTTGGGTACTTACTTAGTGCTTGACTTATCGCTTGCCAGGCAAGCATTTTAACCGTTGAGCCGTTCCTCCAGCCCCTGAAATAAACTTTAGTGAGGTATATATAGAAGCTGAATTACCTCACAAGTATTCTTAAGCCAGTGATGCTAAGGTAGCCAGGCCCCCAGTGTTCCCCGGCCTGTTCCCCTTCCCCTTGGCTCCGGGCCGGTGCTGTCGCCTCCCCCACCCAGCTGGTGCCCTCTAACGCTGGTGCTCCTGAGCTGCCCAGCACCACCTGGCCTTGGGCTGTAGAGCAGGCACTCCATGTGTGGCCCCCCGGGCAGGTGGAAGGGCAGCGATGGCCGGGCGGAGGAGCCAGGCGCCCCGGAACCGCCGTTGCCGTGCGCTGCACTCGTTTGATGTCTTCTGTGCACCATGGGTGCGGCGTCTGTCGTCCCCGCGGGGCTACGCAGGTAACGACAGCTTCGACAGTCTCGGGCTGCTGGCCTCCGCTCCCCGGGAGCCACTTGGAGGCCTCTGGGATGCTGGCATGCCCTCTGCCACCGTGGCCTGGTGTCTGGCTCTACAGGTGACGTGTTAATTCACAGGAGCCTGCGGAGCCAGGACAGGTGAGGCTGGCACTGGGCATGTGGACTGTGGGAATTCAGGGCCGACTGGCCCCAGCTCTGTGCTGAGCGCGCAGACAGCTTTAACAAAGCAGGGGGGTGGGTCCTTGTGGGAGGAGCAGGTGCTGCTGATGGGGAGAGATTGGCCTGACCCAGGGATGAGCCTGAGGTTCACCAGCTAGCCCTGAGCAGAGGGCCAGCGATACCAGGCAGGACCGTGGGTAAGGGGGCTTCGAAAGAGCCTTTGCGGCACGTGGGGAGGGTGCTGGTGTGTGGCCGGGGGGTGGGGGGCAGTATTCACCTTCCTCCTACGTGGTGGGAGCCCTGGAATGGCTTGCTGTGGGAAGGCACAGGGAATCTGGGGTCACAGTGCGGCACAGCGGCTACTGCTCGGAATAGGAGCTGAGCGGCACGCGCCTTCCTGAGGCCAGTTCTGTGGCCGGGCCCGCGGCCCGGCGCCCCTGGGCTTGGCCTCGCTTTCTGGCCGTCAGGTTGTGCTGTTAGCTCTCTGAGGCTTAGACTGCTGCTGGCGCAGCTGGATTCCAGGTATGGGGCGCTCATGCTGGGCAGCTTGCCCAGCCCTATCTCTGCCGGTGGCGGTGGGCAAGTCCCATGGGAGCCCTTCACTGGCATGGACTAAGCAGGGTCTCAATCTGGGAGTGATTTGGCTTTGGCTCTTGGCACAGGGAGCGTGAGAGCCTCTTGCTGATTAAAAATGGGGGGGGGGGGAATCAAGTTTTCCCCTTTTCTAAGCCAGCCTTTGCATCTGTAATTCATAGGGCAAGGCCACCTGGGAAAAGGGAGGGCAACGTGGACGGAGTCTCCGCGATCTCCACCTTCCCTGCCCTGTGGGTGTGCGCCCTGTCCTCTCCAGGGCAGCGGAAGCCTAGGGAAGCGGCTGGGCCTCCCCCTCGGGCCCCACACTCCTGGTTTGTCTGGGTACGAGCAGGGAGCGGGGGCAGAGGGGGCAGGTCAGGAGCTCCCAGGGGAAGCAGGGCAGCCAAGGGCTGACAGCGGCGTGAGCAGGGCTGAGGAGCCAGGGCTGGCTTTAATGTGTCAGCTCCCTCAGCCTTGCACCACTGGCCCTGGCTAGGCACGGAGAGGCTGCTCCTGTGGCCTGATGTCACAGACGGGATGATTGGAAATCAAAGTGAATGTTTCCATTTAACAAATTCGTTGTGGTAAAAGACATATTGCTTCTAACCCCCTGTGTTGAACACGTGTGTCCTTATGTTCTTGCCACTTTCTGAAGCAGGTGGGACAGGCCAGAGCCCAGGGTTCTGGTTCCTTGTTGCTGGGAAAACTGGGCTTGAGGCCCCCTGAACCTCTGACGAGGGGTGGGGAGAGTGTGTTGTGCCTGTCTGCACGGTGGGAACTGTGACCTTCACCTTACAGGCTTTGGTCGGACCCTCGGGCAGGATCAAGTAGATGGGCGCATTGAGTAGGCCACGGGGCGGGGGTGCTGCTGTGTATTTTAGGTGCTGGGTGGGGCAGGCAGGGGCAGTGTTGAGCCCTGGCTCTGATGGTGGCCGCCTGCAGATGTCAGAGCACGGTCGAGACTCCGTCATCCCTCCTGGTCCGGGTTCCTCAGTGCCTGCACTCTACATCCCACCTGGGCTGGGGCCACCTCAAGGCCACGTGCTCGGAGTGCTTCAGGGGCTGTGGAGTGAGCTGTCTTACTCCCACCTCTGCGTGCGCGTCTTCTGGCACTGCGTTCCCCATGGCGTGCTAGGATGTGCTGGGTGCTCCTGGGTCCCCTGTTGAGCCACCTTCTGCTTGGGACTCCAGGAGGGTAGAAACACTCAGGAGCCCAAAGCAGGTGACCAACAGTGCCTGTGCATGGTGTCACCGAGGACTTGGGACAACAGGCATTTTCTTAAATAATTCGGTTTTATAAGTAGCACATGCTCACAAACTCTGACAAACCACTACGTGGAACGAGCCTGGGAATTCTCTCCCCCCTCCCCTCCCCCGCCAGCTCCTGGTGTCTGGTTGCTCTGGTTGGCCCCTGTTGACGCCCTCTGGAGTGTCCTGGGCCTCGCCCAGCCCCACTCTCTTACCCTCTTCCCCAGCAGGCACGCACTCTGCAAGCGGGGTTACGTGTGTGGGGGATGACCCGGAGGGAGCCGGGGTTGGGGGCCAGGTAGGAGTGGCAGAGTGAGGTGCTGGGCCCGGAGTCCGGTGCAGAGCACTGAGAGGGGGTGCTAGAGAAAAGGGGGACCCCGCAGAGCCCCGCACGCTGCAGCACAGCTCCAGCTGCTGGGTGGCCGTGGGAAGGCGCTCTGGCTTGGCGGTCTCGACCATCTGCCCTGCTAACTGGATGAGAGTATTAACTGTTCTTCCTCAGCTCTGAGCAATTTGAGACTCGAGGAAGATGTGACCTGTGATTCAGGAGTCACATGGGTTTTTGTTCCATGCATTTCAAGTGACCTTGGGACACAAGGTGGTGTCACGGAGCTGACAAAACGGAACAGCATTTGGTCGCTGTTTGCAAAGGATCTCTGCCTAAATGTCTGTCTGTCTGTCCGACTCTCTCTCTGTGTCTCTCTGTCTCAGTGCTGATCCCAAGCCCTTGTGTGTGCTAGGCAGGTGCTGTCACCAGAGCTTCACCCAGCCCTGCCTGTGTTGTCAGCCAACGTGGCGTACCTTAGGTGGGAGGATCGGCACCTGACATGCCGCCTTTGGTGTCTGCCCTGTCGACACCTTCCCTCAGGTGCAGGCCTGGTCAGCACAGCCAGTGCTGACGGCAAACATTGCCATGGGCCGGTGGGTCAGGACAGGTCATAGGCATCAGGGGCCTGCAGCATGGCCTGTCCACAAACCCAGGGGCCTCCAGAGTCAGGCGATACCAGAAGGCTGTCCCGTTTCTTAGGCCAGTCTGCCTGCAGGGCACCTTAGACCCCGGGACCCCTGCACCTGTGTCCTCTGCGGGGGCTTGGCTTTGCTGGGGACCCCATGGGCTGGAGAAACCCCCGCAGGGCAGGTGCTAGGCAATGAGTGGGATTTTAGCATCCTAGAGAAAGGGCGTGCATCTTTTGTGTCTGTATCCTGTAACCTTGTTGTGTAGGGGGTGCTGGGAACCGGAGCCGGGGCCTCTTGAAATGCTAGGCCAGTGCTCTGAGCTACACCTCAACCAGGAACCTCATGGTCACCCTCAGAGGATGCTGGGGGCTCATGGGTGAGCTACGGGCTTTCTTCCGCATTGCCACAGGCTGCGCTGTGTGTGGAAACCCATGTGCTGGCACCACTGTGAGGCCCCTTTGGGCTCTGAGCAGAGAGCACACCTGGGTACTCATCCTCGAGGAGAGGGGCCAGTGTCACCTGCCCTCTGGTGGAAGAACACTTCACCACCTGGAGTGTTTCCAGCACAAGAACCCCACGGACGCTTAGCAGAGGGGAGCGAGGCTGTGGCAGGTCAGGGGCAGGGCAGGACAAGGCGCCAAGGTATGGCTCTCAGCCTGTGGTACCTGGGGGCATGACCCAACAGAGGCCTTTGCAGGATCCCAGTTCAAAGTTTAAACCCAGACAGAGCCATGGGGAAGTCGTGGTCCCGGCAGAGCTGTGCGGTCCGCCGTGATGCTGGCAGAGGCTGTGTTGGCCAGGGTCCTTGTGTTCGGCAGAGTCGGAGGCGTGGGGGGATTAGGAGTGGTGTCAGCAGCTGGCATTGTTCTCATTCTTGGGGTGGTCTGGAGGAAGCAGCATTTGCAAGAGCTGATAGTTGTTGTTACTGAGATGAGGGGCACAAGGGTTTTTCATATTTTTATCTTTTTATTCATATGTTAGGAATTTCCTATAATAGAAAATAAAGATAGAAAAAACTCTGTCCGAGTGCTGCTGTTCTCCTGCCAAGGAGGCAGGTGTGCCCCAGGCTGTGGAGGTGTCAGGATGGCCGGAGAAGGGGCCAGGGTGGGGGGCTGCGCAGCGCCTGTTCCACGCGAGGGCACCCGTTCCGTGCGAGGGAGCAGGCAGCAGGGAGGGAGGGTGCTTGCCGGCCAGCCCCGCGTGTCTGGCTCCTCTGCAGAGCTCGTCCCTTGGCGTCCCTGGCACACACCAAGGGGATAAAGCTGCCTCTGCCCCCTGCGTCTTTGTCCGTCAGGGTGTCTAATTAGAAGCCTGTCCTTGTCCTGCGGCAAGCCAGGGGCCATTTGCATTTTCACCAGGGGTCAGTTTATGCCTCTATCAGAGCTGAGGAGCCCGTCACCTCCCCTCTGCACAGGAAGGGCCACGCTGAAGGTCGGAGAGTGTGGGGGCTGGTTTCCTGCGTGGCCAGTGCTGCCTGTGTGTGCTCCTGGGCGGGAGCCCTTGCTATGAGGCAGGGCGGTACCCGCCACACGGACAGTCACGCACTTGCCTTTCAGACTGGGCTGCCGCTATCCGAGTGGCCGCTCTGGACTGCGCGGAAGAGAAAAACCAAGACGTGTGCCGCACCTACGACATCCACTTCTACCCCACCTTCCGGGTAAGCTGTGGGCCACCAAGCTGCCGTGACCCGACCCTGCCTGTGCTCGCCAGGGCTGCTTTGGGGTGGAAATGTGCTGTTTGCCTTCTGGCTTGCTTCTTAAGAATTAGGAGCAGGTCACCCAGCAGGTCACCTCTTGGGTCTGCCCTGGTGAGTGGTAGAAGGCTGCGTGGGGAGGGCCTGCCCCCCGCACGGCTGGCACTACTGCCCACATGCGTCCGTAGGTGGGGGTACGCTGCTGGGTCCATGTCACTGTCGTGGGGTGTAGCGGTACCTGCCGGTCCTGCCTAGCACCTCAGCCCCCACCCACCTGTGAGTCCCCAAGCTGCGTGGTCAGACCCCACAGACAGGGCTGAGCCCATTTCTCCCACTAGTGGGCAGAGGCCACAGCAGCCCCACTGAAGATCTGCCAAGTGCAGTTCCCTGTGGCAGCCGCTGGCCCCGGGTGCGGCTGCTCTGACACCACGCTGTGCTGTGTGATCATGACTGTTACTATGACTACGACTGCTTCTACTTCTTCCTTCATGTTGTGCCTGTGGGATTGTTTCTTCCTCCTCCTCCTCCTCCTCCTCCTCCTCCTCCTCCTCCTCCTCCTCCTGTGCTGAGGATTGAGTCTAGGGACCTCATAACGGGCTGCATCTCCTTGGACTGTTTTCATTCTTTATTTTGAGACAGTCTCACTAAATTGCCAAGTTACCCATGCTGGACTCAAACGTGTGATCCTCCTGACTCAGCCTTCTAGGGTGCTGGGATTATGGGTCTGCACCACCGTAGTGCCCCAACTCCCTGCCCTCTGAGGTCTCGGCCGCCCCTTGCGGTTCCAGCTCTGTCCCTGCCTGTGTTTGTTGACAGGCCCCTGCCACCCTGTCCTCGTCAGGGTCACACCGCGTGCCCTGTGCGGTTCCTCCCCGCTCGTCTTACTGGGTGCCCTGGATGTTTTTCTGCTTTATCTTTTAACTTCGTGCACAGGTTATATTGGGCACATAAACGGTGTTGCCGGGACCCTCTGCTTCACTGTGTCTGAGTGCTAGTGACGTCATACTAGGTGACAGTAGTCTCCGCTTCGAGGTTGAGCAGCATTGCTGCATGTCACGCCTACTCCGAGTTCCCCTGGGTGGGCCAAGGAAGATGTCGCTGGGCTGTGGGACCCAGGCACCTACCTGCAAGGCAGCCCCCGTGGGCCTTTTCCAGGGGGCTCCCGTTGGCACACAGGAAGGGCACACGTGGAGCGCTGTGACTCATGTGGGCAGCCCCCGTCCCGGACCTCTGCTGTGCCGTTTGCACGTCCCCTCTGGGGCCGTTGGCACTCGGGAAGCCCTCTGTGCACTTGCTCCCGTGCCAACCCTCTGCTGGCTGGGTGAGCGTTGCGTACGTCGCCCCGGCTCGTCACCTGTCCTTCCCTGTCCTACAAGGACCTGGAACAAGGAGCGTCCTCCTTTGGGGTCAGATCGCGGCCCAGGCTCCCTGTCACCCCTGTGATGTCATCACTCCCGTTTGGGTCTGTGTTTGACACAGAGATTCGCGGGAAGCATCACCTTGGTGGTGCCACACCTGGCTGGTTGGGTCTGAACATGTAAATAACGGATTTCTGGCTGGTACTTACACAGGCTGCTCAGATCTGTCCGAGTCTAGTGACTCCAGGGGACAGGGTGTCTGCAGAGATGCCGGCAGCGTGCGGTGACTGCAGGAGTGGGGACAGTAGTCCTGTTGGACCCACGTCGCGGTCATCTGGTGGTGAGGGGACTCCAGGCAGCTTACTGGTTTTGTCTTTCCTCTAGTATTTTAAAGCATTTACACAGGAGTTCACAACGGGAGAAGCTTTCAAAGGTAAGAGTGTTGCACCTGCTACCCTGATGCCCCAGGCCGCTGCTGCCAGGGAGGGTTCAGGTGCCCGCCCGCCCGCCTGCCCGCGGCCTCCCATCCCGTGCCACCCGCCCTCCGCTGCTGGAGTCCTTATCAAATGCTTTGCTTCCTCGCAAAATGCAGTGGCGACGCTTTTCTTTATAAGGTTCTTTTTTGTTGGTTTTTTGTTGTTCGTTTGTTTTGCTTTTTGTTGTTTCGGCGGTATGGGGGCCTTCACCAGGAACTATATCGATACCCAGCCCTTCCTTTAAAAAAATCTTTTTTTGAGACAGGGTCTCACTCTGTGGCCCAGGCTGTTCCTTAGCTCACTGTGGAGCCCAGGCTGGCCTTTACCACAATCCTCCTGTCTCAGCCTCCTGAGTACTGGGATGACAGGCATGCGCCACCATGCCCGACTTATGTGGTGCTGGGGAATCGAACTCAGGGCCTTAGGGTAATTAGCACTTGACTTAGTGCTTGCTAGGCAAGTGCTTTAACGACTGAACCATTCATTCGTCCAGCCCCTTAAATTTTTTATTTTGAGAAAGGCTGTCACTAAATGGTCTGCCTGCCTCAACCGCTCAATGCTGGGGTTATAGATATGCGCTGCCAATGCCTGACTGTAACTTTTTTATGGGAAAAATGGTTGAAGACGTGCCAGATGCATGACCCTGCCGTAGGGTTTTGGGAGTGAGCCTGGACAGGCAGCAGTGCTCCAGTCAAGGCCCAGGGGCCACCTGGGGGACAAGTGGGGAGCACATGGGAGACACCAGCAGCCCCTGGCATCCGAGGTGCCCTCGCCAGGATTGCTTGGCCTCCCAGTCTTGTGTGTGAGGCCCGTCGCTCCAGCTGTGTGTCCTGTGGCCTGATGTGACCGCACCACTGCCCACACTGGGCACCTGCGAGGGGGACTGTGGATGGCACTGCCGCCTGCCATGCTGTCCCAGACCCTGGGGTGGGCAGGCTGCTCAGCGGGCACCGACCGCCCAGGCATGGCTGTGACGGAGGTCTGCTTCCCACAGGCTCGGACCGCGAGCTGCGCACAGTCAGACACACCATGATCGACTTCCTGCAGAACCACACTGAGGGCAGCCGGCCCCCGGCCTGTCCACCGCTTGTCCCAGTCCCGTGAGTAGCTCTGCCAGGGCATGGCCTGTGGGTGGGGGTCGCTGAGAGGCGAGGTATTGCTGAGCTAGGGCGAAGCCCTGTCTTCTATCCCCTGCAGCCCTCTTGCCTGGCATGAGTCCAGTGTAATTTGTAAAATTATAAAACATCCATGTGTATACGTGATGTGTGCGCTGGCATGTGGTGGCAGTATGCTATCGCCGAGAGCCCTGAAAGCTTGCTTTTCTCTCTTGAAAGGCCCAGGGATGTCCTGCCCCTCCTCAGGAGCCGTGGAGGTCGTTACGTGGCTATCGTGTTTGAAAGCAACAGTTCCTACGTGGGACGAGAGGTACTGCGCCGTGCGAGCTCTGGCAGCCACGGCGACTAATCACTTGTTGTTTCGGGGTTTGTGGTGTGTCGTTTGGGCCTCACCCACCAGTCTGTGGTCGGCACTGCCGGAGGGAGCTGCCTAGAGGGGCGGCTGGCTGCGTCTCTTGTGGGGACTGTCTTCTGCACACACTGTTCGTTGTCCCTGCACACCTGTCCTCTGTGCTCCCCACCGTGACCCCCCTCCGTGTCCCCTGTCACCGGGGTTTGCATGCTCTGTTCTTGGCTCCACATTCCTGCCACATCGAGGAACCTGTAAAACCTTGTTTCCCCCATGAAACGTTTTCCTTTGCTGTCCCAGTACAGAGCTGAAGCCTTTGGCCTTGGCCAGGTGTGCTGGAGCCTGGGGCTAGAGACAGGGAGGCCCTGAGGTCCGTGAACGCCGTGGGTTCCTCGGGGACGAGGGGCCTCAGCCGCAGGGGGTGCCCAGCACTGGCCCCGCTCCCTCTTTCTCACCATCTCATGGTCAACTCTGGGTTACTTGGGGGGAAGGAGGACCCAGATGCAAACATGGAGAAGCCTGCAGACAGAAGCACCGTGACACCCTGGCAACCTGGCTGTCCCAGTACCAGCTGCCACCCAGTTTGGTGGCGACATGTGCCACCTGCTCCTTGAGTGGTTGGTTCTAACCTGACTGGTGGCCTCCCTGCACTCCGATTGCCCAGGACTTCCTTGTAACCTGCTGTCCCAAGTGTGCCCGCTTAACGCCCCAATGCTGCACACGCACTCTGGCCAGGACCAGGCTTCTCCCAGGAAGTGGCGTAGGCTTGTCCTCCTGCTGGGCGTGCCTTCCCCTTCGCTCAGTGTGCGTCAGCTAGGCTGTGCTTGCAGGGTGGGGGTGCCCATCAGCACAGGTAGGCACGTGACCACAGTGGCCCAGGAGTGGGATCAGGACAAGCCAGCGCACTGGGATGCACGCAGCTCGGGGTGGCCAGTGCTCCCACCCGGGGTGGGGGGGGGGGTGGATGGAGGACTAGAGGGACAGCCGCCCACCAGCAGGTGGAGGGACAGTCACAGAGTTTTCTGGACCCCAGGATGTCGCTGTCTGGTCTCTCTGCCACTAAGACCTCGCTGTTGTGCCTTCAGCTTGCAGAGCTAGGCAGGGGCCAGTGGCTTACCGAAGAAGCAGCCAGAAGCCTGTGGTCTGTAGCCTTTTCTTTCTTTTTCTTTTCTTTTTGTTTGTCTGAGACGGGGTCCCGCTCTGCGGCCCAGGCGGGTCCTGAGCTCACTGCGGAGCCCGGGCTGGCCTCGGACCCACGGCAGGCCTCCTGCCTCGGCCTCCCGAGGGCTGGGGTGACAGGCATGTGCCACCCACATGGGTTATGTGATGCTGGGGAGTCGAACTCAGGGCCTTGTGCTTACTACACAGGTGCCCTGACCACTGTGCTATTCCTCTAATCTGAGCCTGTGGGCTTATAACTGAACTGGTGGGCATGTTGCTGTGGTGTGGACTTAGCTTTGCCGCCCACCATGGCCACTCTGTAGAGGGAGTATGAGCCCCTGGGCTGCAGCAGCGGTGGGGCCAGACACTAACTAGATGAAGGGCAGTGCTGCTTAGCGTGCACATTCGCAAAGGTAAAGTAGAGGTCCAGCGATCAGTGTGGGATTGGTCTGGAAAATTGCTGGATGGGATTGTCGTTTCTGCCCATGGCACATGTCTCATTTAATTGCCCTAAAATACAGTAAAACTTGAGGTGTAAGTGAAGACTTCCCTCGTGGGGACACACACAAGTGACTCCAGGGGACGGCACCAGTTTCCGTAAGCGCCATGATTGGCCCCTGCCAGCACTGCACCACCCTGTGCGCAGATGGACGGGTCCCCAGTGTTCCCCCATCCCTGACCGCCGCTCAGGACAGAGCTGCTGCCACCCTCGGTGAAGGGCACCTGCTTTTCCTTGTCGCACAGGTGATTCTGGACCTGATTCCCTATGAGAACATCGTGGTGAGCAGAGCCCTGGATGGGGACAAGGAGCTGCTGGGCAGCCTGGGCATCTCTTCCCTTCCCACCTGCTATTTGATCCACCCCAATGGCTCTCATGGGCCGATCCCTGTGTAAGTGAGCACCGGCTGTATGCAGTATTTAATGTGTTGGAAGCAAGGAGACTCACATCTTGCCGCTTACAGGGAAAGGCTGTGTCCACAGGACCGAGCTGGAGGGAACGCCATGCACTTGACCTCCCCAAACTACCCAGGTGTTGATTGCCAGTGTTGTTTCCATGGGTCTCTGAGCAGCAGTACCCAAATTCAGCAGGTGCCCCTCAGTCTCCTGCATGAGGTGGCAGGCCAGGCTGTGTCTGCTGGGACCAGCAAGCCTGGGTGCCCCTCTCTCTCCAGGGTGACGGGTTAGGGTGAGCTCCAGGCTCTGCCCCTGCAGTTCCCCTCCTTAGGGGGCTGCAGGGCCCTGTGTGGCCTCGGCCCCCTGCCCTGCCCATCAGGCCCACCCAGAGTTAGCAGCTTGTGAGGCCAGGTGACGTGAAATGGGCAGGACGAGAGTGGGTTGCTGCCACTTTGGCCTGTGTGCCGGTGAAGACGGTGCAGTAGGCTGTCCCCTCTGGGTCACCAGATACAGGCACTTCCGAGGGTGGGGCATCACGTGTGCCTTGCTTCGTGGGGCTTTAGTCCCAGTGTCTGGTGCGGTGGGGTCCCTGCCCAGAAACCCCGAGCGCACCGAGGTTCTCTAAAGAAACCCTGAAACTCGGTGCCCTCCCCCACTGTGGCCCCCATTAAAATGAGCCCTGGGCAGGCAGAGCCCTCCGTGAGCTCTAGCCGCAGTGGCAGTGGTGGGTCCCTGACCACGCTGCCGTGACAGCTGCTATCTGGGAGGCAGAGGTGGCCCATGTCCAGCCTCCTGGCACACTAGCGCCCCGGCCTTTCAGACAGTACTGCTCATCCCTTCTGGAAGCAACAGGCTCTGTGCCGAGAGGCACCCTGAGCTGCAGGGGCCTCCTCAGTCGCAAGTCCAGCACATGCCAGCTGTGCCCTAGGCGGCAGAGGGTGGGGCTCACGGCACCCAGCCTACTCCGTGTGCCTGCCCAGAAGCGCGCTGTGGAGCGTTGGGGCCGCTCACATCGTGAGGAAGCTGCCTGGGGCCAGGCAGGTCGGGGAAGGGCTCAAGCCAGCCGCGCAGGTGTCCTGCATCCTGCACGGCCTTGTCCAGAGCTCACCACAGCCGTAATGTGGCAGGATTCTTTGGGCTGGGGCTCCTTGTATCTTTGCAGGCGGGAGCAGCTCCCAAGACCCGGCTGTGGCCGTGTGTCCTCTGCCATCTCTGCTCCAGCCCCAGCACCCAGCAGGTGCCCAGAGTGAATGGGTAGGAGGGCAGGAAAGCACCCGGCAGGCAGGTGGACGGGCCTGGCCTCTGTTCGCAGGGGGCTGTGGTGCGGGGCCATTGTGCAGACACTCTGGGCACTGGGCCACCACGGCTCCTGGAAGCGTCCCTACCTGTCCCCCCTCACAGTGCGAAGCCGCTCCGGTCCTTTTTCTCCTCTTATTTGAAGTCCTTGCCAGATGTGAGGAAAAAGGCTCTTTCCTTGCCTGAAAAGTCCAGCAACGAAGACAACACCAAGGTCGTGGCGTGGAGAGCGTTTGACAGGTGCGTACCTTGTGCTGAGGCCACAGGGCGGGGCCAGACACCCAGGGGACGCTCTGGGGAGGGCGGCAGGGCCATGGCCATCCCAGGCGGGAGGGGCAGGCAGGCCAGGCGGAAGGCGCCCTCGCGCTGACTGGATGCCCCCTCACAGGTCCAGGCTGTACACGGCAGACCTTGAGTCCGGTCTGCACTTTCTGCTGCGGGTGGAGCTCGCTGCCCACAAGTCCCTGGCCGGAGCCGAGCTGAAGACACTCAGGGACTTCGTGACAGTCCTCGCCAAGGTGGGCGGTGCCGGGTCCTGCACATGGTGGGCATGTGGGACACAGCGCGTGATGCAGGGGCCCGCTATCACCTGGCTTCCAGTGGCCCAGCCAGCAGGGTGCCCCCCATATGGCCTCTGAGGCATTCCCCATGTGGCAGAGGTGGCTCCTTAGGGGAAGGACCTAAGTGATTCCTAGTAACTTTTCTAAAATTTACTGAATGTACAAAACCAGACTTAATGCTGGCTGGCTAAAATGGTGCTTTGTCATCTTGGTAGGGAAAAGCTTCTCCTTTGCTCTGTTGGAGATGCCGTGTTTCTGGCCATCTTGCCGCAGCCACTGCTCGGTCGGCTGCCACTGGCGCTTGAGGTGCCCTGACACCGTGGCTTTGCGCGTGTGGTGAAGACGGTGCCGTGTCACGATCCCTGCCAAGGAGGGGACGAGGCTGGGGCTCCCGGGGTTGCTTCAGCCTCCAGCCCCCCGGCTTGTGAGCTGCTGTCACCCACGTGGCTCTCACCCTGGCTGTGGCAGACCATGTCCTACCTTCTTCTGTGGGCAGTGGCTTGGAGATGCAGCAGGGCGGCCATGGGCCCCGCAGCTGGTAGAGGAAGGTGGGCAGCAGGCCGGAGAGCCTCAGCCACCTGGGGATAGGTGACTTGCTGTGACCGTTCTGCCACTGTGAAGTGCTGTCTGGTGTGAGCCAGACATGAGCCACAGGTGGGGTATGCAGAGGGCAGGCCACCGCCCCCCCAGAGGAGCCCTGTTCTAGGTGAGCCCTGAGTGAGTCTGCTTCCCCAGAGGGCTGTGTGGCCCTGGGTGCCCGTAGGACTCGGGTGGTGTTCTGCGGGGCGCTGGGTGCCCGTAGGACTCGGGTGGTGTCCTGCGGGGCGCTGGGTGCCCGTAGGACTCGGGTGGTGTTCTGCGGGGCGCTGGGTGCCCATAGGACTCGGGTGGTGTCCTGCGGCCCCGCCCGTGTCGTGCCCACACACCTCCAGGCCCTGTGGCCGCCGGGCCCGCGATGCCCTCTCAGGCAGCCCTTCTTTGCAGCTCTTCCCTGGCAGGCCGCCTGTCAGGAAGCTGTTGGAGACGCTGCAGGAGTGGCTGGCTGCCCTTCCCCTGGACAGGATCCCCTACAACGCTGTCCTCGACCTGGTCAACAACAAGATGCGGGTGAGCCCTGGGCCCTGGGAGCAATGACTGTCCCCTGTCCCCTGTGTCCTGCCTTCCCACCTAGGCAGCGAGTCTGCAGCAAGGGTTTGGAGGTCGTGCCTGCCCGTGACCCCTGACTTGGGCTTGACCGGGCTGGCAGCGTCCTAGCGCCCACTCAGGGCTGGTCCCTCTGTGGATGAGTCCTGGATGTTCCTCACGGTTTCCATTCCGTGACCGGGGTCACCTAGAAACGTGGGTTAAAGGACGGTCCCAGGAAGCATGTTGATAGCTGTCCTGCAGTGCAGGGGCTCCCTAGGCGTTTTTGCTGGGGCCTGTGTAGCTTTAGCAAACTAGGCTCAGTCATAGACCTCACAAGGTCCTGCTCTGCAGGATGGTGACCTGCTGGCGGCCTGGGGCCAGAAGCAAGCGGGTGCCAGCCTTCCTGTAGGGGTCAGCCCTGAGGCTCGGAACTCCTGCTGTCCCTAGGTTTACAGTGGGGTGAGAGCCTTCGCAACATCAGCAGGGCACCCGCTGGGGACATCAGGGCAGCATTTCTCCCTGGGTCTCTCTTCCTGCCCAGGGTTGAGGTTTGCCCTCCTGCATAAGGGTAAGGCTGGCCCTGGAGGAGATGGAAGAGTGGCCCTCAGGGCCCACTGCCCCTCACCCGGCCTGCCGCCTGTGCTGTCCCCCCAGGCAGGCTGCTGCTTGCCCTGGAACGTGGGTGCGCTTTCCTCCGGGTGGGGACCCACCCACAGGGAGCTGCCTGCTGCTAGTTGCTCTTACTTCTAATGTTTTCATGGTAATTAATCCTGATGTAAAAGAAGTGGCAGATATCCTTTTTTTGAGACAGGATCTTGCTCTGTAGTCCTGGCTGGTTCTAAACTCCCTCTGTAGCCCAGGCTGGCCTCAAACTCATGACAGTCCTCCTGCCTGAGCCTCCCAGCTTGCTGGGATTATGGGTATACACCACCACACCCAGTTAGCAAATGTCCTTTGTCCTTTATGCCTAATGTCGCTCATGTGTTGGACTACAGGGAACCCTCCCCGCCTGCTAAAGACGGGAAGGTATTTTGAGAACTCCTTTGGTGAACTAGGGACTAGCTCAGTGTTGAATCTGGATTTTTGGCAGTGGGAGGCACGCTGTGGCCACCGCCTCCCCTTCCAGGACCCCCTGCGGGCGCGCTCACATTAACATCTACATCTCCTGCCCTTTGCATTCCCCTTCCAGATTTCCGGACTCTTTCTTACCAGCCACGTAAAGTGGGTGGGGTGCCAAGGAAGCCGGCCGGGGCTGCGGGGCTACCCGTGCTCCCTCTGGAAGCTCCTCCACACTCTGACGGTGCAAGCCGCCAGCCACCCTCAGGCGCTGGCTGGCACAGGTAACCGCCCCAGGCCCAGGCAGCACTGGCGGGGACACCGCCGCTGGGCTCCTCCCACCTTCCGTGAGGCAGCGCGCCCTCGGGCCTGCCCGTGTCTGGCAGCAGAGGCACGGTGGTCTTGGAGCGCCCTGTGAGCCCACCGCCCTCGCGCGGGAGGCAGGAATGGGAGCCCCCAGTCTCCCCAGCTCACAGGCCCGTGACAGCAGACATGTGGGGAGGGAACCAGACAGCACAGACGGTGTGGGCCGGGAATCCCTCTGCCCTGAAAATCTCCCAGTGTTGGCTTAGGACACGGGAGAGTAAATGAAAGCGGCTTTGAAGGACGCGTTAGACGCACGCACGCACGCACGCACGCAGGCACGCAGGCACGCACGCACACCCAGGGTTGGCAGCCGAGAGCCCATCCTCACTCTCGGCAGTGCCCCATGCCAGGGGCCAGTCCAGCCTCCTGAGCTGGCGGGCCCTGCCCAGCAGCTCCCCTGAGGCCCTCAGATCCCTATGGCTGGGATAGGCTGGAGGCCTTTGCCCAAGATAGCGGGCCTCACCGGAGCCAGCCTTCCTGGGTGACACCCGTTTGTCCTGCCATCCTGCGCTCACTGGAAATGAGGCAGGGAACCACCCTGTTCCCCAGGGTGTCTGTGCAGAGGAGGATAGCAGGTGAAAGGCTTAAAAACTGAAAAATTCAGGGCTGGGGAGAGAGTACAGGGGTCGGAGCACCTGCCCAGCAGGCACCGGGCACTGGTTTTCGTTTCTTAGCACTCTTTAAGCCGGACGTGGTGGCGCACACCTGTAATCCCAGCACTCGAGATGCTGAGGCAGGATAGCTGTGAGTTCAAGGCCAGCCTGGGCTGCATAGTAAGTTCAGAATCAGCCTGGACTATGGAGTGAGATCTTATCTTTAAAAAAATCTGGCTGCACACATTAGCACATACCTATAATCTCAGCGGCTCAGAAGGATGAGGCGGGAGGATGGTAAGCTTACAGCCGACCTGTGCAGCATTGGGAGGCTGTCCCGGAAGGTTCAGCGGGACAGCACCTGTCTCACGTCACGAAGACCCTGTGCTCAATCCCTAGTATAGAAAAGAACAACTGGAAGTCAGGTTTACTGTTTCCATATTTTAATATCATTTGATAATATGCTAATATTGTTTGAAATATCTAAGTCCCTCCAGCCATCCCCCACAAGGGACAAGGAGCTGCGTGCCTCCAGGGTTCGCTGTCCGTGCTGATGGCTCCCGCTAGACCTGGCGGTGATGGGACGTGGGCCCTTCCCTGGCCCACTGTGCTGCCTTCCCGCCCACTGATGTTACGTGAACTAGTCCCGCATGCTTTTAGTACTGCTGCTGAGTTTTCTGCGGCATAAACCACAGTCTATCCTGTTTGCTTTCAAGTCCACGCATCCACGTCTGGCCCTGGCTTAGCTCTCAGTCCTTCTGTTCTTGAGAGTGGGGTGCACCTGCAGTCACCCACTTCCCCAGGCCAGTCCCAGCCCCCGCCAGGTGGCCGCAGGGTCAGGAAGTCACACAGCATCACTTATGCCATGTTCTATTGGCTTAGCCCAGACTCAGGGCTCAGGGAGAAGAGGCCACGTGTCTGTAAGAGAGGCAGCCAGGCGTGTGGCTGGAAAGGCGCACTTCTGGGACGGAGCCACTGTGGGGCCAGCCCTCGCCATCTCACCCCCCTGGGACACCTGTCCCTCAGAGTCTTAATCCCACATCCCTGTGGGGCTCAGGCAGACAGAGGTGTTCGGGGGGACACTCAGGAGTTGTCAGCGCTGACCGTGCTGGCCTACCCTGGTATGCTGGCCTGAGCCCTGAGACTGTCCCTTGCGGCAGAGGATGCTCATGCCAGTGTGGCTGCTCCTGGGAACACTGTGCACACAGGTGGGGCACGGCACGAGGGCTCGCCACATCCTGGACACTGGGAGTAACGTGGTTTGGAGCTGACCCTCCGGTGGTGATACTGTGAGGGCCCTGATGACCAAGACCTCCGCCAGCATCCGGCACTCTTCCCGGTGTGAGCCGGCATGGCCTCCAGCCTTCTCCGCTAGAGGAATTGGGTCAGGCGAGGCGCCGGATTAGGTCTTGGCGGTTTCCTTTCCTTAGTGCACGTTAAACCCCATCCTCTGAGCAGCCGCCGCAGGCTCTAATCCTCCCCCAGGTGGGGCTTTGTGGCTCTTGTCCACTTTAAAGATTAGGGTCCTGGCCAGGCGGCGCTCACTGGGGACGAGGGGATTACTGTGATGGGAGGCAGATGTCTGGAGATCTCAGGGTGGGGAGCGGAGGCCAGACAGGCCAGAAGACAGGTCCTTTGCCCAGGTCCCACACTGGGCGCTGCTTGGCTGCCCATGGGCCCACTCAGGGCTGTAGGAGCTCTGCTCCTGAGAGTGGCACAGATGGACCTCCTGTGTAAGTCCCACAGCCAGAGGTGCGGGCCTGAGCCCCTGATTCTTGACAGGTGACCATCCTTGGCCAGGAAAACCCAGTACCTGCGTGCCCCGCTCTGTCTGGAGACAGGCTCCTCCCCAGAAGTCTCCCTCTCTCTCTCTCTCTCTCTCTCTGGCAGTAACTTTGCTACATCTCTTCATGCTGACATGTGGTCAGCTGAAACCCCAGACACGGACTCGTCTGGGTCTGAGCGCGGGCCCGGCCCCCTCGTTGCCGGGCTGTGGCTGCTGGTTCCCTTCCCAGCAGCATCTGGCGGCTGTCCTCTCCTCTCCTCGTCTCGGTCTGTGTGTGTGTCGTGTGTGTCGTGTGTGGGGCACGCGTTACCGGAGATTGAGCACAGGGTCTTTGCACTGAGCTCCTTGCCGCTCCTTTCCACTTACTATTTTATTTTATTTATGTTTTGGAGGCAGGGCCTCACTGTAGTTCAGGATGGTCCTGGTCCTGAGCTCATTGCGCAGCCCAGGCTGGCCTTGAACACACGGTAGTCCTCCTGCCTCAGCTTCCCGAGTGCTGGGATGCCAGGCGTGCGCCGCCACGCTTGGCTGATGTGGTGCTGGGGAATTGAACCCAGGGCCTCTGATTGCTAGGCAAGCACTTTAACAGCTGTGCTAGTCCTACAGTTCCCTTTTTTTTTTTTTTTTTTTTTTAATCTTGAGCGGGTCTGAGTTGCTGAGTTACCCAGTTGGGCTTGAACTTGAAATCCTTCCGCCTCAGCCTCCTGAGTGCTGGGGTTATACCCCTACACCACTCCAGCTGACTTAAGGCTGAGCATTTTTAAAGAAGATGGCACTTAACTGCTTGCCACCTTTGCTGTCCTTGAGGCTGCGTACCTACTCCAGGAAGGTGGTCTGTGGCGGGGCACAGTCCTGGGCTGTGCTCCCGCTTGAGCAAGTTCTGTGGACCTTGAAGCATGACTGCCTGGCCGAGTGGGTGGCATGGTTCCTAGCACCACCTCCAGAGGGCCTACGTGGCAGGGGAGATGGTGCCCTGCCGGCTGGTCCCGAGGACCCGCCCCCTCTGGGCTCAGGCTGCCCTAGGTTGTGAGGCTGGGTCGAGGTGTTAGCTTGGCCCGCAAGGCCTGGGACTCGAGGTGCCCAGGTCCTGTGGCCCTTCCCTGCGACGCATCCCCCGTCTGGCGTAGGTGCCGCTGTCCTCACTGCAGGAGCGCGGGTAGCCTACAGGCACTCCCTGTGGCCCTGGCGCGCCTGGGCACTGACGGACCTGGTCGTCATCCTCTTTGGGGATGCTGGGGTGGGCCGTCTCACTCGTGCTCCCCACCACCCAGCTCCCATTCTCCCCCCCCCCCCACCCAGGGCTGGAAGGCGACCCCCAGGCCGTGCTGCAGGCCGTGCGGAGATACGTGCGCACCTTCTTTGGGTGCAGAGAGTGTGGCGAGCACTTCGAGGCAATGGCTGCGGAGTCCATGGGCTCCGTGAAGACCCTGGACCAGGCAGTGCTCTGGCTGTGGAGGAGGCACAACGCGGTGAACAGCCGCCTGGCAGGTGAGGGCCCGGGACACGCGGCCTCGGGCCTGGGTGTGCGGGGGCCGCGTAGGATGGGGCTGGCCGGCTGGCCACCAGCTCCCACCACTGCCGGCCGCCTGCTGTGTGTGGCCATCCCGAGGCGCTGGGCCCTGGTGTTCCCGTCGGTTCTGCTGCTTCATGTCACACCCTCTGGCAGCTCACTAGTCCCCAAACTCTGGGTAATTTTGACCCTGGAAAACTTGGGATGGAATTTATTTTTGGCCAGGCCCAGCAGCACAGGCCTGTAATCCCAGCACTCTGGGAGGCTGAGGCAGGAAGATCGCAAATTTGAACCCAGCATGGACTATTTAGCAACTTAACAAGACCCTGTCTCAAAAATCAAAAATAAAAATGGGCAGGGGATATAGCACAGTATAAAGACCCCAGACTCCATCCCCAGTATCTCTGCTGAAGATAATGATACTTTGTGCATCTTTTCAGTCTGTTTTTAGACAGTGTATAGACAGTCCAGCAGGTGGCCCTGGCTTGGATTCTCAGTAGGCTGAGGCAGGAGGTTTGCAAGTTTGAGGCCACCTGGTACCATTTATTGAGATCCTATCTCAAAATGTGGAAAGGCTGAGATCATAGTTCTGGCATAGAGCGCTTGCTTAGCATGTGCAGTCTCCAGTACTGTAAAAAATGAAACACTAACTAGGACACAAGCGTTTTCTCAGAGTTAAGTAATTCAAAGGGTTCTAAAATCAATGGCAGATTAAAATTAGGCTTAAAATAATTCCACTGAGAAATAAATTTAATAGAGATGAGCAGTAAATGCCACTAAACTACTGGTTTCTGCTTAATCCACTGTATTATAAAACATATTACAATCGAAGCACTAAAGAAAATTGGTTCTTTGCTCTGGGCACTGCGAGGCTGGATTTGCTGTGTCTCAAGGCCTCCCCTCTGGCCCTGCGGAGGAGGGGTCTGCACTCCCAAAGGCCCTGGGCCCCTCTGTCCTCCCCCACCTCAGCAGGCCTGCTCCCCAGGAGCCTCCGCAGCCTGTCCCAATTCTCTCCCCCCCCCCCCCCCCCCCCCCCCCCCCCCCCCCCCCCCCCCCCCCCCCCCCCCCAGCCTCTCAGGGTAGGGCTAGAAATTGAACTCAGGGCCTTTGTATTACGCTACATCCCCATCCTGATTTTTGGTGTTCATTTTGAGACAGTCTCCCTAAGTTGAGCAGGCTGCCTGGGCTGGAATTGGCAGTCCTCCTGCCTCAACCCAAGAGTCCTAGAATCACAGGTCTGTGCCAACAGGCCAGGCCTGAGCTTCCGTCCCTTGCCCCCCACCCCACTGCAGCCTTTGGGTGGAGACCTCAGTCCTCTAAGGACCTCGGAGGTCCGGCCTTCCGGTGCCGGCTCGCTGATGGGTGACGACTTGCCAGGGACGCCGCAGGCTCTCAGTGTCTCCCGCTGGGTGGCCTCGCCTCCTGGCTCAGTGTCCAGCCATGCATATGGCACTTAGTGGATGAAGGATGCCAGTGTCCCCCACAGGTCCTGCTCATGCTCACGTGACAGCCTCTGAGTGTTGGGCTGAAGGGCACCTTGAGCCTCACTGGCTGTGTAGTGGCCCTTGGGTCCTGTGCTGGCGTAGCGACGGTTCGGAGCTGGACTCCCAGGGATTACTAACGCCAGTGAGAGGACAGCAGTGTGCGTGGGCGGAGGGCCCCTGTTGTGCCACGTCTCAGGGCACACTCGGACATCTGCGGACCCAGGTGGCCAGCACCTCCCACGGTAGTGCTGTGTCTGTCTTACTGATCCGAGGAGGGACCCAGGGCCAGGCTGGCAGCTGCAGCTTGCAGGTGCAGCTGGCTGCTGTAGTGGGTGCCTCCTGGGAGCTGCTCAGGACCGGTGGGGACATGGGAGTGCTGCACCCCTGTCAGGAGCACTGTGGAAGTTTGTAGTTCGAGCCACATGGGGCTGGAAACGGGAACTAGGGACACCCTGGGTGGAGGAAGGCCAGGGTCGCAGGGCCCTGGGATGCACGTGGTGATGCACATCTGCGCAGCTAGTCCGTCCTGCTTTGAGCATGTGATCCCTGATACGGTCTCAGGATCCTTCAAGGATCTTCAAGGCCCTGGAGGGCCAGGTGCCCAGAGTACAGGGAAACACAGGCTGCACCTGTCCCCAGGGCCGTTGGGTGTGTCGGGAGGGCAGAGAGGGGGAAGCACTGAGGGACCCTCCTGGAAGGGAGGGGCGGGTGAGCTGCAGCAGGATTGGCTGGGCAGTGCAGGTGGGCCTGAGTGTGTGTTCTTTCTCTCCTTGGATGGGTGTGGATGGAGCCTTCCAGAGACCCCCCTGGGGGACCCGGGGGACCACCTGGGCCACAGGGGCATGTGCCACCTGACCATTGCATGGCGGTGGTGCTGGGTAGAGAAAAGGCTGAGGAGGGCAGGTACAGAGGCAAGCATGTGGCGCTGCGGTCTGTCCCCACTGTGACACTCCTTCCTTCCTTCAGGCCATCTGAGCGAGGACCCCAAGTTCCCAAAAGTCCCATGGCCCACTCCTGACCTGTGCCCGGCCTGCCATGAGGAAATCAAGGGTCTGGACAGCTGGCACGAGGGCCACGTGCTCACCTTCCTGAAGCAGCACTACGGCAGCAGCAACCTTGTGGACACGTATGCCGAGGCCCTGGGGGAGTCCGCTGACGGAGGAGCCCCGGCCCAGGGGCCAGCGGAAGGCGGAGGACTTCCTGATCACCGGGGTGCCCAGGATCCTGGGAGCCTCCATCCGCCCCGTGTGCTGGGCCCCAGGGCCAGCCTTTCTGACGGCCCCTTGCGCCAGCTGGACCTGAGACCACATAGTCCCGCAGGGCCTGGGGCCCGACAGGAGGCCAAGGCAGCCGCGCCCTCCCTGGGGGGCGGCTTCTCCAGCCTGGACATGGGCCTGTGCGTGGGGCTGTACGTGGCCTCGTCCCTGTTCCTCATGGTCATATACTTCTTCTTCCGAGTGCGGTCCAAGCGGTGGAAGGTCCGCCTGCACCACCCGGCCGTGTAGCGTGCTCCCAGGGCCGCCTCGCCTCGGCAACGCCAGGGATCCCCAGCGGCCCCGCCCCCCGTGCACCTCCCCCTGCCTGTCCCTCCCCACTGCGCCACCTGCAGCTTTGATGATCAGGGATTTTGTAAATGGGGCTGGGGCTGAGCTCTGCGGGTGGCCCCAGGAGCACCTGTCCACACCCTGGGCAGCTCTGCCCAGAGCCTCCTTTGCCCTCCCAGGAGGGCCTTCTGCACCACACTCCCTGAGCCCCACTGCCATCGAGGGGCTGGCTCAGACCCCTGCAGGGCCTGGCTTTTGTGCCTGGAGATCCTGCCCCATTCCCGGTGGCCTCCCGGTGTCACCACAGAACCGCAGCTCAGCGGCCTTTCCGCCTTTCCGTGCCTTGGTCGCAGTGGACTCGGTTCCCGTTGAAATCTGCTTCTGGGCTACGAAATGAGGCCTGGGGAGGCAGCGGGAGGGTCTGGTCTGCGGTGACCTGCAGGGCTCAAGGAGCGGGGAATTTTGTGGCTTTGCATTCTCAGAATTAACCAGAGGCTTTGGGGAGCTGACCCTGGGCTTGGAAGGGGCAGGGTGGTGGCAGTGCCTTCCGCTCGTGTTCTTGCTGGTCTGGTGGCAGAGACAGAAGCGCAGGTGTCCCAAGCCGGCTGACAGGGCCGCTCTGCGTCCCACCACGAAGGGGGGTCGAGGCCGCCTGCTCTGGGGCCCTGGACCCCTGCCTGGGCCTGTTGCCTTTTGTGGTCGTGGGCATCCAGCACTGCCAGTGGCTCTGAGGGAGCCTTGGACGCCGGCCAGGAGAGGCCGGCGTGTTCTGACACCTTCAGCCCACTGTGTAGGGGACCGGGGGCTCGCAGTGCTGAGCTTCGCCCCCAGACTAAGTGGGCAGGACAGACGGGCTTTCCTGCTGAGACCCTCCGGCCTGGTATCTCATAGCTGACCCTCGTTTGGATGAGGGAGGTGCCGGTGCATTTGGTGCCCGTGTGTGTGTGCGCGTGTGTGTGCGTGAGCTCGTGTGTGTGCGTGTGTGCACATGTGTGACCACGTGCGTTTGCGTGTGTGCGTGCGCACGTGCTTGCCTGTGTGATTACCTACACATGAGCATGACTAAGACAGGTGTAAATATTTTTTTTCACTTTGCTCATTTTATATTTTATACTCCTGAGCTTCCCAATGACAGATTAGGACCCTGTAATGTCTGTCACTGCCACCACCTGGGAGGAGTGGCCAGCGGTCTGGCTGCCTCGGCCTTCGCTTCCCTGCCTTGGGGGTTTCTTTGTGTCCTCTGTCGTGGTCGTGGGAAGCCAAGATTTGGTCTTCGCCACTGGTTGTGTTCCTCTGTTCCCGAAGGAAGGCTCCCTGAGGTCCCTGTCCGCTGGAAACCCCACCTGTTCGCACTCGGGCCCGACAGGTGCTCTGAGTCCTCAAGGCAGTGGCGCTGGTGGGTTCACAGGCCTCTCAGCAGCCGGGCATAGAACCCCACGGGGTAGAGGAGGCGGCGCCCAGCCTCCCTCCCGCTGCAGGGGGGCACTGCTGTTGGGCAGAGGTGCCAGCGATGGCCTGGCAGACCTGGGTGCCACCTTTCGGCAAGGCTGAAGGTCTGTGTGCTAAAATTTTAAGTATTGTAAGAGGGAGTGGGAAGAATGAATAGAATAGTTCGGTAATTTAAATGCTTATTTATTTTTAATGGAAAGATTTTGATGAAAATGCAGCTGATTAACCTGGAAACGTCGGTGAAATTTCTTACCTGCAAGGAAAGCGGATATTTTGTATTTAAGGAAACTTTAATTGTACACATTTTAAGAATAAAGGAAACTGACATTTGAGACAGTTGTCATAGTTCTCTGAACGCATGAGCCAGCCTCTGGTGCGAGTAGGGCGGGTGCCCGTGGGCCCTGTTTCCCACTGGGGTGCCAGCTAGGTTCTAGCCTTTCTTTCCTTGTCTGGAAGGCTGTTTGGAAGACAGCCTAGTCAGATGGAGGTGAGAAGTGGCTAGTCCGAGCTGGCCAGGAGCGGTTCATCACTGGTCCCGTGTCAGGATGGGCCCCAGTAGCAGTCTTTAGGTGCGGAGCCTGGGGCGCCCCATCCCTGGCTGCAACTCCATCCTCTCAAGAGACCTGGCTGGCCTCCGGGTTCTACATGGGGGCAGATCCCCTCCATCCCTGCCCCTGGCAACCCACTGTGCCCAGGCTGGGAACCCAGACCCTGGGATCCTGCGGCTTCTGGCCGGCCTGGGCTGCCTTCCCGAATGGCTGCCCTGGAGGAGGCAGGGTTGGGCAGGTCGGCCGAAGAGCCGGGGGTGGTGCTGGTGACGGGCCTGATACTCTCACGCAAGCGGGAGGCGGCAGTTGGGGTCCTGAGCCCGCCCCGCCCAGCGCCCGCTCCCCCGACCGGAGCCCCGCAGGCCGGAGTCCGCCCGGGAGCCTCCAGCCCCGCTTGCTGCGAAAGAGCGCGCGCTCCGGGCGGGCGAGGGGCCGCGGCGCTGCGGGCGGGACGGGCTTGCTGGCCCACGGCAGCCGGGCAGGGCGTCGGGTCCGCCCAACCCAGGCCCCCGGAGGGATTCGCGCCCGACTCCGCCCGCCCGGGGCCAGGCGGGGACCCGGGGGCGGGGACAGGGGAGGGGCGCGGCCGGCGCGGCTCGGCGCCTCCTTCAGCACCGCGGACAGCGCCGGCCCGGCGCGGGGTCCGACCCAGGCCACCCGCCCTGGGAGCCTCGGACTGCGGGAACTGCCACGCGGACCGCCGCGATGCTGCTGGAAGCGGAGCTCGGGCGCGACCGGGACCGGCCCGGGGCTCCCGCCGCGCGAGCCCTCTGCCCGCTGGGTGAGACTCCGGGTAAGCGCGGGCCGCGGGGAGGAAGAGCCTGGTCGCCGCGGGCGAGGGCCGGCCCCGGGGGGCGTGGGCAGGGCAGGAGTGGCGCCGGGGAAGCGTCCAGGGCGCCCTGGGGCGGCGAGGCGCAGGGCCTGGCGCGCCTGGTGCTGCGCCGTCGCGGTGCCCGGGGCCACGGGGCCGACTCGGGGCGCCAAGTTTCCCAGGCGCGACTCCAGCGCCCTCACAGCGCTGGCCAGGTCTCCGCCCGAGCCGCCCTCCGGGGCCGCCGGCGTCGGGCAGGCGTTGCTGGCGGGCCAGCCAGATGCACGGCGCGCGGGGCCGCCCTTCCCGTCCCGCCGCGCGTGGCCCTCCCCGGCCGCCCGTCGGCAGCTGGCACTCAGCGGCCGCCGCCCCGCGCGCCGGCCCTTCTGGAGTAACAGGTGCGGCGCCCGCGGGAGGCGGAGGGCGGCCGCATCTACGTCGCTCGGACCGGGGGCCGGGCTCCGCGGGGCGCCGGGAGGGAGGCCCGGGCCCCCGACGCCGCTGCGGCCCTGGATCTCCCGGGGCTCAGAGCCCCGAGGCGGAGGAGGCCAGGCCCGGGCCCAGGCCCGGGGTTCTCGCGGCGCGCTGTTTCCGCCCTTCACCCTCGAGCCGGCGCTACGGCCGTCAGAGTGGGGCGCGCGCCCGGCACGCGCGAGGGCAGCGTGGGTCCGGTGGGCCTTCGCCCCCCGGCGGCGCCGCCGTCCTTCCCGGCCCACTCGGGGCCGCCGCCCGGGGCTGGGGCTTCGGGTCGCAGCGTCGCCCTCCAGCTGCGGCCGCCGCTCTGGGCACCGCGCTGCTTCCGGGACCCGCCGCCCTCCGGGCGCCCGGGCGAGCCCAGCGGCGCGGTCCGCGGCAGCCGGCCCGAGCCCCCCCCCCCCACCGGGCGGCTGCCCAGCCCTCGGTCCCCGCGCGCGTGTCCGCGTCCCGGCCCCGCCCCGCGCGCCCCGCCCCCGCCGCTCCGCCCGCCCGCCCGCGCGCCGGAGGCTCGGACGGCGGCGGGGCCACGGCGTCCCGAGGTCGGGCGCGGCGGGGAGGCGGTGGCCCATGGCGGCGCGCGCGGAGCCGGACCGGGCCCGGGAGGCGGCGGGGGGCGACCTCCTGCTGGCCCTGCTGGCACGGAGGGCCGACCTGCGCCGAGGTGGGTGCCCGTCACGGACGCGCGGGGCCCCTGGCGGCGTGGCCGGGCGCCGGGAACCGCTGGGGAGACGCGGGAGGGCCCCCGAGAGAGCGGCTCTCCGGGGACGGAAACGGCCGGGCCGGCGTGGAACCGGACCGCAGGTTTCCCCGCATTCGGATCCCAGGCCGCCAGGTGCTCACCGCCCGGCCGCGCACGGGAGGAAGAGCCGCTCGCCGGGGCCGGTTCCCGGTTCCCGGAGGCCCGGGCCGCTCCGGATGCTGGGGTCTGAAGAACCGAGTGGGCCGGGCCAGGCGTCGCCGGCCGGTGATCCCAGCGCTCTGGGAGGCTGAGGCGGGAGGGTCACAAGTTCAAGCCGGGCTGGGCAGCTTAGCCACTTAGCTGGACCCTGTCCCTAACAATGAAAAGGGGCTGCGGGTGTAGCTGGAGCGAAGCCGGCTGGATGCGCGGTGCCACAGGGAGCCGGTACTGCAGACAGAAGGGGAGACGGAGAGACCGGAGCGGGCGTGCGGCGGAGCGGGCGTGGCGGGCGAGGGGACGAGCGAGGAGGGGAGCGGGAGGGCAGGAGGGGAGAGGAGCCCCCGGGGCTGGGGCGCCAGGCACCCTGAGACGGGCCTCGGGGCGCGGGGCAGGTTTGCCCGACGCGGGGCCTCGGCCGCCGGCTGGGGCGCTGTCCGGAGCGCGGTGCTGAACCCGCGCTCAGCGCCGGCGGGCCTCCCCGTGGTGCGCCGGTCTCTGCCCGGGCGGAGGACCCTGGCTGCGCTCCGCGCCGGCCCCGCGGTTTTGCCAGACGCGGGACGTCGTCCCTCGCGGGTTTCCCCGGCGCGGGAGGCAGGTGGCGGGGGTCCTGGGCCCAGGCGGAGCCCTTCCCGGGTCCCCGGTCGCAGCCGGGGAGGTGAGAGTGGCCGGGGGCGCCAGGCCTGGTGGGTCCCGCTCCCGCGCCTGGCGCGTCTCCCCTGTTCCGGAGACCTCCTGTAAATGAACAGGCCCCTCAGCCGGGGTCCCGGGGCCTGCCGCCTCCAGGGACAGCCGCGGGGACAGCGCTGGCCGGGAGTAACTGCGGTGGGTGGGAAGCGCAGCCGAAAATCGGCTGTTTTCACCTGAGGCTGCAGACTGGGCAGGGCTGGGTGGCCGCACTTGTGAAAATCTCTACCCGGTGGACCTACGGCGATGCATTGCCCACAGTAAGGGGGTGGCCACCCTTGGTGCCCAGAGCCTGGAAACCGTAAGAACTTGGTATTCGGGAGCAGATCCCCAGTGTGGGGTGTCCGCTGGCGCTCAGCATTCCTCCTCTTACCCCCAGAAACAGCTTGTAATTTCCAGAAGGCGGGCTCCTGGGATGGCCGGGCCACCTTCCTGCTTAGGGACACGTGTGTAAGCCTGTTTCGGAGTTCCTTAGCTGCTACCCGGATGTGGGATGCGGTGCCCACTTCCTCCGCGTCTGGGGGCCGGGGTCTCCCTCTCCCTCGGCGGAGCCCTGTACAGGGCGGGGCAGGGGTTCCCTACACCCTGCTGGGTCCTGGACGCCTAGCAGAGGCTGCTGAGATGGTCACTTCTCCTCCCTGGGGGGCTGTGACCTGGGCCTTCCTGCACGCAGAGATCCCGCTGTGCGCCGGCTGCGACCAGCACATTCTGGACCGCTTCATCCTGAAGGCGCTGGACAGACACTGGCACAGCAAGTGCCTCAAGTGCAGCGACTGCCACGCGCCGCTGGCTGAGCGCTGCTTTAGCAGAGGGGAGAGTGTCTACTGCAAGGACGACTTCTTCAAGTGAGCCTGGGGGACCCTGTGGGTGGTGGCACAGCGCCGGGGGTGGG
This sequence comes from Ctenodactylus gundi, assembly GCA_004027205.1. NCBI lineage: Eukaryota > Metazoa > Chordata > Mammalia > Rodentia > Ctenodactylidae > Ctenodactylus > Ctenodactylus gundi. The sequence continues at coordinate 187,616 of PVKB01003208.1, read as the reverse complement.
GGGCAGAAGACAGCATGGCCACCAGGGCTCCTGGCATCCCCCTGGCGCTCTGGGACCTGCATCTCCCGTCCCCCCAGGGATCCAGCCAGCTGGGGGGGGGGGGTGTTGCCTCTAGTGGGCCGGGCCTGGCTGGGGCCTCTGCAAATAGTACGGGTGGGTACCCACACATTTATTTGTAAATTATGGAAGCGATTGTTTAAAAGATCAAGTCAAATTTGCAGAGTTTTATTAGACTTCCTCTTAATTGAATTGCCCTTCTCCTGAGTGCTGGGTGCAGGGTCAGGCCTCTGGGACCCGGGGGACTGGCCGGCTGCTCTGTCCCTCCAGGCTCATCCCATCCCACAGGGAGCAACCTCTGCCCCCACCCGCCACTGGGGTCGGTTCTCGGTAGCCCAGGACCTCTGCCCTGGGGTCAGGGTGCAGGGTCCTCCCTCCCGTACTGCCTGAGGGCGCCGGGCTCACGCCCGACCAGCTCCGACCCGCTCCGGACGAAGGAGCTGCCGCCCAGCTGTGCCCGTCCATCCACAGGCGCTTCGGAACCAAGTGTGCGGCGTGCCAGCTGGGCATCCCGCCCACCCAAGTGGTGCGTCGGGCACAGGGCTTCGTGTATCACCTGCACTGCTTCGCCTGCGTGGTGTGCAAGCGGCAGCTGGCCACGGGCGACGAGTTCTACCTCATGGAAGACAGCCGGCTGGTGTGCAAGGCAGACTACGAGACGGCCAAGCAGAGAGGTCGGGGGCAGGAGGGACTCCGCCCTACCGAGCCGCGGGGCCGGGGCAGGGCTGCGGGCACCCGAGCGGGGCCGGGGCTGGCGATCTAGGACCGGGGAAGGGGTGGCGCCGGGGAGAGAGCAGGGATCGTCGTCACTGGGTGGGAGCGGGAAGCGGCTGCCGCACCTGCAGAGCAGGGAGTCGGCAGAATCGGGGACCAGACGCTGCTCGGAGCTCCTCTCCCACACCCTCGCCCACCTGGGAGCAGAGGGCTGGGTCCCGGCAATGGAGCCCCTCACCGAGCTCTCCGCGCTCCCTGGGGCGCCCTCTTCCCGCTCCCTCCTCTGCCCGCTCCCTCCTCTGCCCGACACCCCGCCAGCCCGGGGCACCCCCACCTTCCCTGAAGCCTGCCCTGAGCCTGGAGCGCCGGGCGGGGTTCAGGGCTGGACACCCATGCGGGAGAGGCGGTCAGCCTGCCCTCTCTGCCCTCCCAGAGGCCGAGGCCACGGCCAAGAGACCTCGCACGACCATCACGGCCAAGCAGCTCGAGACCCTGAAAAACGCCTACAACACCTCGCCCAAGCCGGCGCGCCACGTGCGCGAGCAGCTGTCCTCGGAGACCGGCTTGGACATGCGCGTGGTGCAGGTCAGGCCGGCCGCGGCCCACCCACGGGCGCCTCCGCTGCCTCTGCGGGGCGGCGCCCTCACCGCCACCTCTGCCCCGCAGGTCTGGTTCCAGAACCGCCGGGCCAAGGAGAAGAGGCTGAAGAAGGACGCGGGCCGCCAGCGCTGGGGACAGTATTTCCGCAACATGAAGCGCGCCCGCGGCAGCTCCAAGTCGGACAAGGACAGCGTCCAGGACGGGCAGGACAGCGACGCCGAGGTTTCCTTCAACGGTAGGGGCCCGGGCGGCCACCACAGACCCTCGCCGACCACACTGGTCTGGGATGGCGGAGACCGTGGGTGCGCTGCGCCGTGGGGAGGGAGGGAATCGAGTTGGGGGACGCCCGCCTTCCTTCCAAAGCGCTGGTCCCTGCCAAGCCACGTGGCCCTCCCTTTGGGACCGCGGCCTTTCCCAGGGGGGTCAGAGCCCCTGTGATGCAGTCGGCCCCCACTCCCCTGCTCTGCTGGGGGAGGGCCCAGGCGGTATGTCTAGTTTGCTGCCCCGGCTGGGAATTCTAGGACACAGTGCCCAGGTTTGGGGGGTAAATAGCAGGTCCAGGCTGCTCAGCGTCTTGGGGGTGGGATGGGGGGAGAAAATTCCAGCCACAGGACGTGAGTCTTCCACTCTCTGCAACAGGGACGCCTACCTACTCCTTGATGTCCGCCCCTGGTTTGGGCAGCGCTGTGATCTTAGGCTACTAACTCAGCCTCTCTGGGCCTTAATTTTCTCAACTATAAAATGGGGTGCTGGGGGTTTTGGGGGGGAGGAATGGGGCAGTGGTTAAAGCACTTGCCTAGCAAGCTCAAGGACATAAGTTTGATTCCCCAGCACCGCATAAAGCCAGGTGTGGTGGCGCACACCGGTAATCCCGGCACTTGGGTGGGCGGGGGAGGGGGCGGTTAGGCAGGAGGATCGCTATGGAGCCCAAGGCCAGCCTGGGCTGCAGAGTGAGACCCTGTCTCAGAAGAAAATGAACAAATAAATGAAATGGCACAGGCCTATAATCAGAGCACTCTGAGAGACTGAGGCGGGAAGATGGCCACCCAGGGAACTTAGTGGATTTACTGCGAACCTGTCTCAAGATAAAAAATAGAGACGCACTGGAGGTGTAGCTCAGAGCGAAGGCCCTGGGCTCAATCTCAGTACTGGAAAGAAAAGACGCAGGGCTTGCCATTGCCCTGTTCCTGCACCGACCTCGAGCTGCCCTTGCGATCATCCAGGAGCCCTGGTCCCGGGGGGGCTATTCTGACCGATCCCAGGGGGAGCCCAGCACCCTTAGACACCCAGCGGAATCAGCTGAGCCGTGGGGGGAGAGAGCCCTGCAGGTTCTGAGAGCCACAGGGGCTCCCGCTGCCCTGCTGCTCCTGCCAGGATGGGCCACCCAGGGTCTGTCGGGGGAGGGACAGGCACTGACTGACCAGTGTCCTCGGCTTCTGTTGCAGATGAGCCGTCGTCCCTGGCCGAAATGGGCCCTGCCAATGGCCTGTACGGTGGCCTCGGGGAGCCTCCACCCGCCCTGGGCCGGCCCGCGGGAGCCCTGGGAAGCTTCACGCTGGAGCACGGAGGCCTGGCGGGACCAGAGCAGTTCCGCGAGCTGCGCCCCGGCAGCCCCTACGGCATCCCCCCGTCCCCCGCAGCCCCACAGAGCCTCTCGGGCCCCCAGCCCCTGCTTTCCAGCCTGGTGTACCCAGACACCAGCTTGGGGCTCGTGCCCTCAGGGGCCCCCAGCGGGCCCCCGCCCATGAGAGTGCTGGGGGGGAACGGCCCCAGCTCCGACCTGTCCACGGGAAGCAGCGGGGGTTACCCCGACTTCCCGGCCAGCCCTTCCTCCTGGCTGGATGAGGTGGACCATGGTCAGTTCTGACTGAGGCTCAGCACCGGACACGAGGGTGGGCAACAGTGACCTTCAGGGCAAGGGGGCCAGAGGGGGTGCGCCACGCGTGGGTACAGGTGCGCTGCCATAGGGGGGCTGGGTTTCTCGGAGCCTCCCTGAGGGCGTACCCTCCTCCGCCTCCACTCTGCGGCCCAGGAACTCCTGGAGCTCCTCCTCAGACGGGCACCCTGCCTCTGGCTGCCCGCAAGCCTGGCGCTGTCGCCGTGGTGGTGTTGTAAGCAGGTCTCTCCCTTCACCCACTGAGCACTTGCTGCAGTTCCGGACCCGAAACTCCCCAGACCAGCTCTGGCCTTGGCTGGAAAATGTGAACATGGGGGTGACTGTACCATCCTCCAGCTCCACGTGTTCCCATGACCTTTTGGCCCCGCTGTGGGTCAGAGGTTGGCCTGGCCTGACCAGACAGGAGGTGGGGTGCAGAGAGGGGACCACGCTGGTGTCCTCTGTGACCATTCCTCCCCACAGTGCTCTGACCCGCCCACACCGCCCCGCCACCAGCTGAGCCCCTGGACCCTCTCCCCCGACCTCTAGAGCCTCTGGTCATCTGTGTGCCCCCGGAGGAGGGGGTCTCAGCGTCCCTTCTCCACGGTGGTCTTTAAGCGTCAGCGTTGCACCCCTCATCACGGGCACCCCGCGGGGTCCCGGCTGCCTCCCCGGGCTCTGTTGCCAAACAGCCTGCCCCGTGTGTGGAGCCACCGCGCCCACCTTTGGACGGGAAAGGTGGGCGGCGGAGGCGGGGAGGGCTGCCGGGAGCCCCGGGGCGCCGGGACCCTCCCACAGGGGATGCTGGCCTGGGCGTGTCCGGTCGTCCCTGAATGAGAGTGGATCTCAGCTGCCTGTTGGTCCTCTGACTGTCCTGTGACTTTTATTTATTCTCGGGTGATCACCTCTTTCAAAGGCTTCAATAAATTTGTCAGTTACAGTCTTTTCGAGGCTGGGCCGTGCTGGCCGGTGGGGCGCGGGGTGGGGGTGGTCCTTGGAGAAGCGACGGCCCTGCTGGGAAGCCGCCCAGCCCTTGCTTGGGCTGGCACTGGTGCGCATCTGGGCTCCCCTTTTCCCTGGCCAAGGTCTCTGCCTCTGGTCCCCGGAGGGAGGAGGGCTGGGGCAGGAGTGCTGAGGTCTGCGGGTCAGCGATTCAGGCACGGGGCATGGGGTCTCTCCAGCCCGGAGCCCAGTCCCAGCTGGTCTGCTGGTTTGCTGTGTGACTCCGGGCCAGTGTATTGACCCATCGGAGCCCTCCCTGTGGTGAGAAGACAGGAGGCAGGCCCTTGAAGGCTCCGCCTGGGGCCAGGCTGCCCCCAGCCGCTGCCCACTCTTGGACCTGTGGGACGTCACCCACCCACCAGCCCTGGCCTGCTGGAGACCGAGTCCCAGAGGAGGTGGGGCTGTTCTGGGCAGGGGGAGGTGCCGGGGGCAGAAGGGGGAACCACCCCCTCCCCCACCCCCGGGGGCTGAATCAGGGACCGTGGAGGGGCCGGCAGCGAGTGCCACAGGCATGCAGGGCTGGGCACGGGCGGGGCACGCAGACGGTGAGCCTGGGGCAATGGGGGCCAGAGGGGACGGGCCACGCGTGGGTACAGGTGTGCGCAGAGAGGACCCACTCGTCCAGAGGGAGCTTCAGATCTCTCCCGGGGAAGCGGCTCCCGGCAGCTGTTGGTGCAGGACTTCTAAAAAGGGCAGGGAAGAGGAAGTGGCCCTGGGTGGTCCGGAAGTCCCGGGCAGGGAGGCCGCAATCCACAAGCCGGCCCCCCACCTGCCTGCAGCCCCTCCCCCAGTCCCCTGGGGCCTTTTAGGCGCTGACAGGTTAATGAAGTGCTGAGTGTCCCCTCGGGGCCGGCGCCGGCCGGCAGTGCGTGCGGGGCTCCTCCAGCTGGTCGCATCGATGACCAGGAGGGAGGGCTAGCAGGGCCAAGTCCCGCGGCTTCGGGCCAGCCCCGAACAGGGGCGGTGACCTGGGAGGGATCAGCAGGGGACGCAGACTGGCCCCTCGGGTCCTTGAGCCAGGGGAGGGTGTGGTGAGGAGCCCCTCGGGGAGGGATCTTCTGGGCCCCGCGTGCTGGGGCCAGGGAACCCGACGGAGACTGCCCGGCGCGGAAGCTGGGCAGAGCGGCCCCGTCCTGTGCCCCAACCTGTGTTTTCCCGTTTCTTGCTGTGTTCTAGAGGGAAAGACCCCAGGCCAGAGGCTCCTTTGCTCTGTAGCCAGCAGAGGAGTCCCATGGGCTCCAGGTGGGTACAGTCACCGTAGGAGGCTGGTTAGCTCAAGTCTAGGGCCGTGTTGCGTCTTGGCTACAAACCCCTGACTACCAAAGCAGCGATTCCAGCCCGCTATGCAAGGGCTGCTGTCCCCACAGGGGCCCGGACCTCAAGGACCCCTCCCGAGGGCCCTGTGGACCTGGGGGGCCAGGGACGCACCCCACCCCCTCCTCACCATCTGCCGAGCACTGAGGCTGGCCGCGCAGAGCACAACCCTGATAGATTCAGTGGGTTTTTCAAAGGACGATGGCGGCAGCGCTAAATCCCAGGGGCTGCCATGATCAATTCTTAAAGCCCATAATTGTTCAAATTACTCCGGGCAACATAAAACATTAATTTTAAGAAATTTAATAGAAAGAAGCTCTTTAGATCCAGGATGAGGTAAATGACAGCCGCTCTGGCGACCCTTTTCCATACCTCGCTGACATTGAATAATCTGAAAGTTATTTACATTTTCATCCTTCGTGGAAAGTGTTGACAAGCTTTTGGCCGTGGGCGAGGTGCGCGGTGGTGGGAGCGCCCCCTCCTCCCTAATTAATGGGGGAGCCGCGACTTCATAAGCAGAATTTTCATCAGTCTGCCTGGGCAACCTCGGGGGGTGGTGCCCACCTCCTGCGGCCGATGTAACCAAAGCTCATTTTTTACCATAAAAATATTCCCTCCTGACCAGCGGAGACCCCTCTCGGCATTCAGAGGGAAGGGACCGAGGCGCAGCTGCTACACTGCAGTCCAGGGCCACACACGCGTGTGGGGGTGAAGGGCGGGAGCAAGGCACCCACGAGGGCTCTGCAGGTGCCCTGCAGCCCCGAGTTCTCCACCCTGCCTGTGCACCCTGAGCCTTCCTGGTCGGGTCTCAGCGAGCTGTTGGGGAATGTGCATAGCGGCACTTGTGGAGCCGGGGCAGGGCACATCGGGGTTCCAAAGGATGGGGCGGACTGCCCTGGGCCCCCTGCCCACCTCACAGCCTGTTATTAAGAACCTGGTAGAGTCCGGCAGGGGATTGATTTGAGCACCTTCTCTCCCTGTGGCACCGCACTGTGTGTGACTTGGGAGTGTGGCTCCCCTTCTCTGAGCCTGCAGAGGGCCGCAGGTCTGGCCTTACCAGGGTGAGGGTCCAGCAGGGCTTGGGAAAGGGCAGGTGAAGGGCGCGGGCGCACACACACACACACACACACACACACACACACACACACACACACACTGTACACTCGTACACTCATACACTCACGGGTCTTCTCCCAGGGGAACAGAACATGCTCTGATGGCCAGGGCGCCTCCTCCGGGTCCTCCTGCTCATTGCCACAGAGGCCCAGGGGCCCTCTGGCCTCCAGGTGGGTTAGGTCCCACCTGTCCCAGGTGGGGTGGAATCCCAGGACTCCCTTCCCCTGTGGCAGGTAACACGGGGCATGCTAGGGTGTTGGATGCTTCTAAGTAGAGCATTTCCAAACGTGGGATGTCCCTGGGCTTCACATGGAGCAGGGAGCCTGGCCAGGGCCATAGGTGGCCCATGTCCACCTCCATGGGCACGGGTGGTCAGGGAAGGCTGGGAGCAGGGCATAGGGGACTTGAGCCCTCAGTACCGGCTGGGCGCGACCTCATCCGAGAGCCTCAGGTCCCGGAGAGAAGCAGCTCCCTTGCCCCACCGCAAGTCCAGGGCTGGGCCTGTCCAGCGCAGCAGGGCCAATCGCCAGCAGTGGACAGTGGCACCTGGGGCGGGGACGGGCAGTGCAATGCCAGGAGTCATCAGGACCGCAGTGGGATGCCGCTGGCACCACAGAACCACTGCCCTCGCAGCCCAGTGTTGGGGGTGTGGCCTCACAGGGGTGCCCGGGCTAGCCTGCTGCGGGCTCTGGGTTCCATCCCCAGGACTGCAAAACCACAACCGAGCAAAGCACAAAACACGGCAGCAGACACCCAGGGACCGCCCGTGAGGGTGTGGTGTGGAGCTCCCTGGGTGTGGTGGCAGAAAGGTGACAGGCCTCCCCTAGAAAGCAGCGTGCAGGCCCCTCGGGGTTGCTCCTGGGTACAGCGCAGAACCCAAGACAGGCGTCCACACAAGCCTCATGCGCCATGCTCGGGGCCGCGAGGCTCACGGGGCCCCCAGGTGGACATGCCCAACATCCGTCTAAACAGCCTGGGTCTGCCCAGACCACAGAACATCGGTCAAGCCAGGCAGGGTGCCAGCCTTGGCAAGATGCCAGGCACAGGGGTGCTGGTGACCGCCACCTGCCGCTCTGGGAGAGGGGCCCTGAGGGGCCTGGTTCTTTCTGTGTGGGGGGTTGTGCAGCCGGGGGTGCTGGCTACCCAGCCACCATGGAAAGCGATTAACTTTGGGTCTTCCGTTGTGAAGAGGGGCCTATCACCGCCCCCCCCCACCCCGCAAGGCTGGGGAGGGGCGGGAGGAGCTGCCCTGCCTCACCCCCTCCCTCACCTTAGGAAACCCCAGCTGCTGCCAGAAAGATCTGCGACTGACTGTGCCAAGGCCCCCCTAACCGGAGCTGCGTCCGGGCTGGCAGGTGTGGCCGCCCCTCCCGCCTCCCATTCCCCCTTCGTCCCTCTCCTCCCCTCTTCAGCCCTTAACTACCCCCCCCCCCACGGCCACGACAGCCCTCCCGCGGGAAAGGGGCTTGGGTGGGAGCGACACACGTTCCCGGGACCCTGGGATCCAGGGGCCTGGTGGCCATTTGGAAACAGCTCTGTGTCCCATCCATGAAGCACGTTGACCATTGTTCCCTGGCTGGCCCCTCTGACCACCTGCCTAGTTTGACCCAGGAAAGTCAGCGCTTGAGCCCCGTGACGTCGGGCGACACCGTGACACGCAGCCCTTGGCCTACTCCCGCCTGTTGTCTGTCTTTGCTGGAAAAACAATGCTGAAGTCGGAGAGGGCGGGGCGGGGTGGGGAGCAGGGAGGGCAGGGGGCCCGAAGGGGAGGGTCTGGGGGTTTGGGAGGGCGGGGGTGGGGGGGGCTGGAGGGCGGGAGAGGGCCGGGGTCTGGGGCGAGGTCACTCGTGAGTGCAGGAATTCCCTTGCGCACCCAGGGCCAGCGCAGTCCCTGGGGCTGGGGGTGCCAGGACGCCTCCTCTGCCCCCCTCTCCGGAGCCGGGGGGGGGGGGGCCTGGGGCTCCCTGGGGCCCGTAGGCTCCTCCACCTTCTGAAAGATCCGGGCAGAAGCGGGTGGGAGAGCCGCAGCTCGGCCCTTCCCTGGGGAGGGTGGGGCGCCTCCCAGTGCCCCACAAGCTTTGTAGGAGCTCCGGCTAATTCTGGCAATGACAAGGTTTAAAATTTAATTAGCAGGTTTCTTTTATGCAAACTTCCTCATTAAACTAAGTGTCCTATTAGTTAAAATGGAGTGGGAGAAGGTGGGGCGGAGAGCCGCCACGGCAGAGATGGATAGACCCGGCTGGGCGGGCGGGCGCCTTTCCCAAGTGCCAGGATGGGGGTGGGCGCCTCTGCCCGCACCTGAGGTCAGTGGGCGGCGCTGGGGGCGGGGTCTTCCAGCCCCACACCGTTCCTGACCCGGATCCAAGGTGGGGCTGTGGGATCCTTGAGCCAGGACCCCCACACCCCTGCATCTGAAGGCAGTGGGGCAGGGTGGGGGTGTGGGTAAGTGCCTTTCCCGCCCCTCCCGCCGGCAGCCACTGGGCCCTGGGCCCTGGGCCCTGCGGGCTCCCTCCCCTGCTGTCCTGTCTTCCTGTTGCCTCTCCCAGGATCAGGGCTGGCCTGGTCACTGCAGCCTGGCCAGGCAGAATGGGAACCACCAGCGGTGGAAACTCGGGGGCTCAGCCACGTCTTTGTCACACAGGTACCAGGCAGGGTGTGGAGACCTGGACTCTCCCCCTCTCTTCCCAGCCCGGGGTTTCTAGCCTGTCTGGCTGGTCATCCCTTTTGACCCACTCTGGGCTACGCACCACGCCAGGAGCGTGTTCCCAGGCTGGGGTCCTGGGACGCAGTGGCCCTGACACCTGTTTCCCCATAAGCATCACGCTTCAGTACCATCTGTGGCCAGCCGGTGACCTTCCCACTGTCCCTACAGGGCTCATGGGACATCCACCCTGGGCAGCAGCGTCCACGTGCAGCTGAGGAGTAGGACACCCCCTGCCTGGCCTGCTCCTCCTGCAGAGGGGCGGGGCGGTGGTCAGCACTGCCCTCCCCAGGGTCCCTTCCAGATCAAACCCGCAGTCCTCATGATGATACGTCCCCAGGGACCTCCCTGTTCATCCCTGGAAAATCCCCATGGCCCAAGTCCCTGCTCCCATCTGGCCCTCCACCCCACCCACGCCACCCCCGCACAGAATGCCCGTCCCCAGTGGGGCCTCTGCACAGTCTGGAGGCCCAGGCTGCGGCCATCTTCCTGGCACCATCCTGCCCCCAGCTGTCCCTGGTCGGGTGACCCTGGGCCTCTCCGGAGGATCTAGGAACTGTGTCTGGACCCCTCCCCAGCCAGCCCAGGTCTGAGGCCCTGGGGGAGCCTGAGGAGGGTTGGACAGCAGGCATCAGGGCACGCGCCTTGGCAGGGCAGCGGGAAGAGCCCCTTGTCCTGGAGACCCAGCCGCTAAGCCAGAGGGACAGGCGCAGAGGCTCTGGGTGAGGGGGCGGCCCGGCCTTCCCTTCGGGCCCCTCTGTAGTTTTTGCATTTCCAGAATAAGAAGGTGGGGGAAGTGACCCTCTCTGGTGACTTCAGTGACAAGGAGGACAAGGGGCCAGGGGCGGGACTTGGTCTCCACAGACCTGGAAGGCCGCTGGCACCGGGGACAACCGAGGTGCTTATCCTGTGGGCCTGGGTGACGTCGCTAGCTCACATCTCTACCCAAGGAGGTGGCAGAGTCTTCCCAAGAGTCACAGGACAGGAAGGTGGCCGAGGAGCCCTGCGGAAGGACTGGACCCCTCTGGATGGATGGGGAGCAGGGAGCAAGGGAAGGGGCAGCACCTGCCCAGAGCTGCTGGGGAGGGTGGTGGGCTCCAGTGGGAGCTGGCACAACATTGCCCACGTAGGAAGGGGCCATGATTGGGGCCTCAGGGCAGGCGGTGGAGGTGGGGCTACGGACCAAGGCTGGATTTGGGGAACAGCGGGCCGGCACAATGGCAGTCATTGCTGGGATGGGGTTGGGTGAGGGCAGCTTTGAACCTAACATCTCTGAAACAACGGGAGTGACACTTTGAAGCCACCTACAGGTTGGGGGCAGTAGAGGAGGGGCAGGAGGACAGCGCAGGAAGGTGAGAGGGAGTGGGGTGTGGGGGTACTGGGCGGAGTGGGGATGTGCCCAGGGGCCTGTCCCCTTCGAGTGGTGGCGGTGCCCAGCTGCCCTACTGCCAGCTGGATCTTACCTCAAGGCCTCGGGACGTGGCCTCTATAGGCCCGTTTTCTTCACTGCTCCTTGAGCCCAGGGCACAGGCCACCACTGCCCCCAGGTGATGGCGGCTAAGGACACTCAGTGGCCTGGGGAGCTGGCTCCAGGGTCACCGGGGGCAGGTGAGGCCTGTACAGGTCCTGGGTAGGGCCAGGCCCTGTGCAGAAAGGCAGGCACTGAGCACTCCACACCCTCCATTCTGCATCTGGCTGTCCATCTGGCCCTTTGTGTGTGGCCACAGGTGGGCGGGCCAGCGCGAGGGTCTAGGGAGTCACGCATCTCCCCAGGCGGGGCCAGGCCCGCCTCCTGTTTCTGGTCCTTAACAAATCCCTGAGGACTTCTTAAATGGAACTGTCAATGACAGGTTATGAAAAGACTTAACGGGCCTGCAGCCCAGGGGGAAGCTGTGGAGGGCAGCAGAAGGGCCACTGTCCCCTTCCTCCCACGCCCAGGGAGACCTCTCCACCGTCCCCAGGCCCCATCCTGGGCCTTGCCAGCTCACACCATGAGGCTGCTGGCAGAAGTCCTGGCGCTGTCCAGCAGCTGGAGCCCAGGACAGGACAGGCTCTCCTGGAGGGTGGGATGTGGACGGGCCAGATGGGCAGAGTGCTCCTGGCATTCAGTGCCCATGGTCCCCTTGTGAGAATCCTCTGCCCAATAAGATTTTGGAAAAATAACCCCCATCATTTCTTCCAAAATAGACATAATTCTCGTTAATTTGCGGGACGATTACAAGTCACAGGAACCTGCCCGTCTGTTCCTCCTGTTTTGGTCTGGGTGGAAGTGACGGGGCAGCAGGTTTGCTGTGATTCCCACAGAAAGGTTCTGGGCAACGATCGACTTGAACCTAGGTCCATCCTTCTTTTGGTGAGGCAGGGTCTCGCTCTGTAGCCCAGGCTGTTTCTGAACTCACTGTGGAGCCCAGGCTGGCCTCAGGCTCACGGCAATCCTCCTGCCTCAGCCTCCCGAGTGCTGGGATTACAGCGGCCCGGAGCACAAACACAGACACCTCGGAAGCGGTGGCGGCCCCTGGCCAGAGCCTGCGGGCCCCAGGAGGCAAGATCTGTGACCCTCCCAGGCCCGAGTCAGTCACTGGGACGTAGGGTTGCACCCGGGGTACCTGTTGGGGTCCCCATCTGTGAGAGCCTGGCCCCCCTGCCCCGTCCACTTCTGAAGTCCAGCCCTCTCCCACTTGTGGGGACCCACCTGCAGCCCGAGTGGGCGACTGTAACCTCAGTCCACTGCCCAGTGCTTCCCTCGCTCCCCCAGCACTTAGAAGGCTGGGTCAAGGGGAGGGAGCGAGCTCCCCCCAGGGCTCGAAGACCCCACTCCGGCCTCCCAAATCCAACAATATTAGAAAGGATTTGCGTCCCTGATACATAATGCAAAGTTAAATTACATCCACTCCGGCTTAAATTTTCATATTCCTATTTCTCATCTCCATAAAGAAATTCCCTTCGCCGACTTCCCAGCATGGCCTCTGCCAGCTGCCACAGCGCTGCTAATGAAATTGCCTCCCCGGCAGGGCGGCCCAAGGTGGGCCGGGGCTGCAGCCGCAGGGGGAAAAGGTGAAAGGTCAGAGGCCAAATTATTTATCTCCCTAATAACAGGGCACATGCATTAAGTGTTACAGGCCACAGGCCAGCGGGGCGTTGGCCAGCGGGGCGTTTGCTGGGGACGGAGGCGGGAGTTGGGGGGCCCCTGCAGGGCACCCCAACTCACACACCAGGAGAGGCGGAGGGCCCCGCAGTGCGGTACACACAGTGCCCTTGGCAAGACAGCTTCCGGGGTACAGTCCATCTTGGGGGTGGCTTCTGCGGACTCCTTCCCTGGGATGGGGTCGGTGCTCAGAAATGGGGTTGAAGGGGGGCCCAGGCCAGGGACGGGGAGGATGGAGCCTGCCTCGAGGGTCCCAGGTGGAAGGAACCAGAGCCAGGCAGGATGAGGCGGGACCCCGGCAGGCCAGGAGAGCTGGGGTGGGGGCAGCCTGGAAGGAAGCAGACAACCGCACAGATCCCCCCTGCTCGCCTCCTGGCCTCCAGCCTGGAACCTGAAGAGGTCCAAGAATGAACTTCTCTGTTGGGGACGAGTCTCCCAGATGTCTCCAGCCTCCCAGAGACTTGGTGACTACCCCCGGGGGCTCCCACATCTTCCAGCTCCCCCCCCCCAGGGTCCACCCTGCGCCTTGGCTGGCACTCCTCCTGCCCAGTCCAGCCCCTCCCTCAGGAGAATCCAGGTCCCGGCCAAGCCAGTGGGCATGGCTCGCCCGTCCTGCTGCTCCTACGGGATGTGCGGGCATCGCCGGCCTGGTGCTCATGGCAGCTGCATTGGCGTGAGCCACCGGCCGCCGAGACAGCGCCACGCATCGATCGGCTTCGGGCTGATAGAAGTCCGAGCTCGCGAGGTCCCGCTCTTTGACCCCCAAATAGGGTATGAATCTCAATTGAATAGACTAATATTCACACCCAGCTCCTGCGCCCGCCGGGCCTGCAGGACGGTCGATGGAGCGAGCGGGAGCCCCACGATTTATAGAACACCTGCCATTTTAATATCAGAATAAATGTTCTATTGCAGGAGGGGGTGCGCGGAAGGGGTCGCAAGGAAAATATTTCTTAGAGAGCCGTTTCTGTTGGAAAATGACGTGCGTGGGATTTTATGAAGTCAAATTTATAGACCTCATTTAGGGTTATAACTTAAAACTCCTGATGAGAGCGGCCTTAAGTGGAGTGCCTGGGTTGGGGGCTGGGCTGGGAGAGTGGGCAGTCCTAAAGCTGCGGGGAGGGGGGCCGGGAGAGGGTGAGGCTCTGGGAGGGGCCCGGGATGGGCACAGGGATTGGGGCGACAGGGGAACCCCAGGGGAGGGAACGGGTCATGCCAGGGCCCGAGAAGCTGGCTACTTGGAGGTGGCTTGTCGGAGCCAAGGGCCAGCAGGTGACCAGGCAGGGCTGCCTAGAGGTCGGTCCTGACTTGGCCCCGCCCCAGGAAGCTGGCGTCTGTGGGCGTCTTTGACCTACCTTCAGCTCACCTGCACGTGCACATCTGTGCCCAGGGCGTGCTCGCCCACACACAAACCTCGCTGCACCAGCCTCTCCTGGCCTCCTCTGCACTCTTCTCCCACTGGCCTCTGTAGGACATCCCAGTGCCCCAAGCCAGCAGGCTGAGGGCGGCCTGTGTTCTGAGCCATCTGGGGCTATCCTTGACTTCGTTAGACTATCTGGATTGGGCGTGGGGCAAGCAGGAATGGGGGCGGGAGGTCATGATTTGTAGAGTGACGGAAGGAATGTGGCCATCCTGTCTGGTGCCACACCGAGCTGTCCTCTGACAGCGGCCAAGCATCCCCTGCCACCCTGAGCAGGGCAGCTGGCCCGGTGGGGCAGGGCAATCGGGAGGTCGCGCCGGGGCTGTCAGGGCATCTTCGGGACATGGGACGCTGGCCCTATCGCAGCCACAAGCCCCTTCCGAGTTCTGTCTGCTGGAGCCTGGCAGGGGCCTTGGGTGGCTCTCAACTCTCCCCTGGCCTCAGTTTCCCCAGATGTAACTAGAGAACCCTACAGATCTGTCTGTTCTTGCAGCCAGACCCTGGGGGCCTGAGACTCTGGAAGATTCCAGAGTCCGCTGGGACCCCGCCCCGGTACCCCAGATCACTGCCTGGAAACACGCAGGAACAGTTTCAGGGCCCGGAAACTGCCGCACCTGGCTCCAGGCTGACTGTGCGAGTTCAGGTGTCAGCAGTGACCCCCGCGGGGACAGGAGCATGGAGCTGCAGGCCAGGAGTCACCAGCTGTGACCTGGGCCAATTACGGCACCGAGACTCTATCCGTGCCCATGAAAGGGGGAACAGGAGAAGCCCTCCCCCCACTGCCGCCCAGAGGTGCCAGGAGGGTGAGGGAGGCAGTTTCTGTGGCGGGCACGGCACAGGGCCCAGTGGCCCCGTGAGCACTTATCCCGCCCCTGTCCTTCCACTTCCTCCCAGGATGTCTCTGGGGAGTCACGTCTCCTCCCTAGGAGGGCTTCCAAGTGTCCCCCGCCTAGCGGGCTCTGTCCCAGCAAGGCTGTCCCCAGCACCTTCCACCCAGCAAGGCACCCTGCCCGCCTGCTGCCAGAACTTCAATCACAACTGGCCCTGCAGTGGCCCGGAGGTCCCCGCCCCGCCCCGCTCTTAATGAGATGAAGGCGCAGTCTCAGTTTCCTCCATAAACCCTTGCCGCCGCGCGGACCTGCCACACGGGACCGGCAGAGTTTACGTTTCCAGCTTTATTAAGGGAGTGGCTGAGCTGGGGACGGCCACTTGCTGTCCCTGGTCAGTCCCGCCCCAGGAGGCGATAAATCTCCAGGCCTGTGATTTGTGGCCCTGCGCTCCCCATAAATTAAACCTTTTCCCGTGAAAAGGTTGGTGCTCCCGGCTCGGCTTTAGGTCACTGTGCTCAGCCCAAGCGAGAGGCTGAGAAGGGCCGGCCCTGTCCCTGCACGGGCCTGCCGGCTGCACGGGGAGAGCACGGCCAGGGCAGAGGGGACACGCACGCCCACGCGGAGCCAGGCTTTCTCTGCCGCCTGCCCCAGACACATCCACAGGCCCCTCCCTCCAGGTCCCTTACCAGCAATAGACATTTTGGCTTGTGGTCTAAAACTTGCAGAAATCACCACCAGAGTGAAGGGGCAAGAGGCAGGCAGCAGGGGTGTGCTGTGGGTACTGCCGTGGGGTGGCCTTAAACCCACGCGGGAAGCGACCCCCAGGTGACATGTATAGCAAGCCGGCCAGCCGGGGCTCCCGGGGGTGGGGGGGTCCTGGTGCTGGACCTCACGGCTCCGGAGCGCCCCGCTGCGGCCGCGCTGGCTGCTCTCGGGAGCTCTGTTTCTGGTCAGTGGAACCAAGGCCTCATCACGGAGGACAGCCCCATGCCACCGTGGCGTGCTGGGCGTGACCCTAAGGGAGTAGCCAGGGCCTGACCCCCAACATCCCGTGAGGCGGCTCCAGCACCCTCTCTGCCGCCCCTTCCTGCTCAGGGATGAAGGGCATTGCTCAAGACAGCCCGTCCCAGGCACAGACACCACCGGGCCACATGTGTCCTTGGAGCCCCTCAGCTCCCACCTTGCCCAAGACGATGCCATTGGCAGGGGCCACAGCTGTGGCAGGGACTCGGGACATCACTGAGGACCTGAGACCCGGCCCCCCCTCTCGTTGAGTCACAGCGAGTCCGTGCCAGGAACCGACAAGGATGAGGTCTGTGTTTTGAAACAAGAAGATTAATGTCCCAGTCCCCACTTGATCCCTGGGAGGCACGGAGCAGGGAGGGGCGTCTGGGGCTGAGCAGCTGGGGTCGCACGGCCCGGTCAGTGCTGGTATCAGGTGGCGGGACTGGACTGGGGTCCGGGGGCCCACATTCCTGCCTGGCCGAGGGCTTAGCTGCTGGCACCAGAGACAAAGGCCCTAAGCCTGGCTTCCGCAGACTCAGGTTGCAGAGCCATTCTGCTGATGAGCCAGGGCCCCTCCGCAGCCCCTGGCCCTTTCCGCTGATTGCATTTGGGGGGGCTGGGCAGGCCCCTCCTGGGACAGTCCCCCAAGTCTCCTTTGCTTCCGTTCTGAAGGTGGGACTGGGAGGGTCCCCCGGGCTGGAGAGGGCCCCGATGAGGGACAGCTGATGGACAGCTAGAGGTGGCGGTTCTAACCGGTCAGGACGATGGCACACCTCTGTTCCCCTCGCTGTCTGTGTTGAGCCAGGGAGGGCGGGGAACAGGAGCAGGCATGGGGCTCAGAGTGCCCTGTTCGGACTCCAGGGGCTCAGTGAGTCCCCCAAATGCCCCAGCCAAGGGAAGGTCTGTCCGGCAGCAGTGAGCTGCCTCGGAGGCCGCCCCCGGGCTCCCAGGCCCCGCTGTGTGGCCTGGTCAGCCACTGGTCCCAGAAGGGCACCGGCTGCTGGGCACTCTCTCCTACGCCCTGATCACCCCCACGCCTGCCCAGCCCCTCAGGCACCTCCAGCCCCACCGAGCGCCTTTGTCTTTTTTCCAGGTGGCAGTGGAGGTTGAACCCAGGACCTCTACACTGAGCCTCGTCACCAGTCCTTCTTCAGCTTTCTGTTTTGAGATAAGATCTCATCACTAAGTTGCTTGATTATCCAGTCCGGGCTCAAACTCATGACCCACTTCAGCCTCCCACGGAGTGGAAGGGCTGCAGGCAGGTGCTACTGTGCCACCCGGCCTTGCCTTTCTTCCGAGTCTCGAGCCACAGGACCTCTGCACCTGCCGTCTCCTTTGCCAGCCCTTCCCACGGCCTCTCTGACACGCAGGATGAGTCAGCTATGCGCGTCAGCCTCGTGGCCCCCACCCCTGAGCCACTCTGTGTGGCGTGGCCCATGTGTGGAGCGGGGCCTCTTGGGGGCCCACGGGGAAGCAGGTGCAGTGTGCAGTGAAAGCAGGCTGCCGGGCGCAGCCGGGCCCAGGCAAGGACAGCACAGGCTCTGGGCTCCACGGCCACCTCTCTGGGCACGAGGTCTATAGGGACCCTAGTGGTGCTTTGAGCAGGGATGAGCAGGGGCCAGAGACCCCGGTGGATGGGACCCGTCTGCCTCTTTCGGCCCTGGGCCCACGTCCTCCGGTCACGCCCCCAGCCAACCTGCACCGCTGCCCCGCTGCCCACCCCCCCCCCCCCCCCCCCCCCCCCCCCCCCCCCCCCCCCCCCCCCCCCCCCCGGCTCCAGCTCTCTCTCTCTTATTATTATTATTATTATTATTATTTCTTTCTTTCTTTCTTTCTTTCTTTTTAAAGACAGGGCCTGACTCCGAGGCCGGGCTGGTCCCAAGCTCCCTGCAGGGCAGGCCACGGCTGCAGGCTGCAGGGCTCGGGCAGCCCCGTGTCAGCAGGGTCAAGGCCTCTCGCCCCTCTGCTGCCTGTCACTGCAGGGCCTGGCTGGGTAGCCCCACTGTCCACCCACTAGGGAGCCTAGGGAGGCTGTGGGCACCTCGGGAGAGCCATGGCATGGGCAGCTACTGCCCTGCCAGCTAGACCAGACGCAGTGAGCTACAGGCCGCCCAGTCCCTGTGGAGCAGACCGAGCCCTGGTTCCGCAGCATGGCGGGGGTCCCATGCCCTGCCAGCTCTCCCGCACTGCCAGCACTGCACCAGGCCGGCCAGGATGCCCCAACGCCGCCAGCAGAGCTCAGTGCCTGGGGACCAACCCCAGGGAGGCCCCAGCGGCCCCACGGTGGGGAGTGGAGGCCGTCTCAGCTGGGTCTCCCTCTCCCACCAGAACCTGGGCAGACACCCGCCTCCCGGCACAGCCTCTGAGCCTGGGGGCTCTGGGTGCAGACCAAAGTGGACTCCAGAGGTGCCAAGCACAGCCCACTCAGCCCTGGACGTGACTTCTCCAGGACCTGAGCTGCGAGTGGGGAGAGCATGAGGCCTGGGGTGGCACAGCTGGGCCAGGATGCCTGGGTGCCAAGACTGGGCCGAGCTCCTGCTGGCCAGAGACTCCTGGGTGGCATCAGGTTGCACAGGGAGGAAACCGGACCCGCCGCAGCCCCACTGGGGAGGGCAGAGGCTTTGTCTGCTCTGGGGGCCTGGAGGGGTCACGGGGTCTCCTTGACACCCGCGCGCCAGGCCACAGGCTGACCACCCTGCGGGGTAAGCGCGGCCGTGATCAGTACCCCGCAGGAGGATGGCAAGGGGGGGGCAATTACCCCAAAATGAGACAGGGATTCCAACTCGATGCCTTTGCCCTAAGCTACATTGTCACTCTTATTTATTTTGTTTCGTTTTTTGTTTGTTTTGAGACAGGGTCTCGCTCTCCAACCCTGCCTGGCGCTGAACTCGCTGTGGAGCCCAGGCTGGCTGTGCCGTCACGGCAATCCTCCTGCCTCAGCCTCCCGAGGTGCTGGATTACAGGCGGGTACCACCATGCTCGGCTTTTATCTATTTATCTATTTGTTTATTTTTAGTAGAAGGGACAGGCTCTTGCATTGTTGCTCAGGCTGGCCTCAAACTCCTGGGCTTAACGTTCCTCCTGCCTCAGCCTCCCGAGGAGACGGGACTATAACTTCATGCCACGTCTTGCCTGTTAAATGGAGGCTTTGGTGAGTCAACACGGCTGCCTAGGGGGGCCCCATAGGAGAGTCATTTCAGCCAGCTAGTGCAAAGGTCCTGAGGCTGGGTCGCGTGTCCCAGGAGTAGGAAGGCAGTCCCCTTAGGGAGGAGCCAGGGACGGAGCCACGTCATCAGGCCATTAGGGAGGGCGGGGCAGCCTCAGTGGACAGTTCTGGGCAGCCACCAGCCTGGGCAGTGGGGGCAGGGGCCTCACCGCAGGCTGAGCAGGGGTGGGGTGGGCCGCCTTGGCCAGAACACAGGCTCTGCAGGGCCCGGGCAGGGTAGGAGAAGGAAGCCCAAGGCCAGAGTCCTGGCCAGGCGCCCACCAGCTGGGGACTCTGACTGCGGTGGCCGAGTTGGCCAAGCCCCCGCGGGGTGTTCCTCACCGGTACACAGGGGCTGCTCCAGGCGCAGAGGGGTCCCCCACGGCCGGGTGGCCTCTGCTGCCCCCTGGCTGCCACCTGGCTGGGCCGCGTCCACCTGCCCTGGCCCAGCCCAACCTGGGGTCCTGCAAACAGGTTCACCAAATTGTCAATTAAGTGAAAATCAATCCCTGGCCATTCATCACGGCTGCCGGCCGCGGAAGGCGGCCATCGATCGGGCCCCGGGGGAGCGATTGAGACCAAGTGCAGCCCCGCGTCTGTGCCGGGGCAGACGCCACGATCCATCATCCCAACGGCCACGCCGCAGGGAGGGTGGGGAGGGGTGCAGGCCTGGCACCCCCGTGCCCGGCCTCCTCCAGGCAGAAGCCCTGGAGACCCTCTTCCCCCTCTCCACGAATCCCAGGGCTCCAGGCTCCACGGGGTCTCCCAGGGACCGTGCCCCAGGACCCTGGACCGCAGGGAGGGCGGGAGGAGCCGGCCTGCCCTGTCTGTTCCCCTCCCTGCCTGCCCTCGTGGGCCACAGGCACTGGACACCCTGTCGCCGTGACCCTGCTCCTCCCTCCTCCGGCCCCCAGGGTGACCCTGACTATCTCCATGGCCTCCGTGGTGTGGGACAGAGTCCCTGGGCACCATGTCGGGTCTCCCCAGGAGCAGAGGGGAGACACTCGGGGCCAGTGTGCTCAGCAACACCCGCCTCTGGCCCCCACCCCACCCCCAGCACATGCCCCAGAAGCCGCAGCTGGTCATTGGTCAGGACAAAAGGGACTGTCACCACAGACAGTCCCCCCCCCCCCGTACCTTCACATTATCGTTCTTCAGGGCCACACACCCAGGGGCAGTGGGTGCCCCCAAGGGGCTGAGGCCTTTCTGGGTGCCAGGCCTCAGCTGACTGGCCAGCCCTAGAGACACTAGGGAGCCTCTGGGCCCCTCTGGCTCTAAGCAGGATACTGGCCAGGGCTGGTCACCACCAGGGCCTCCCTGTCCTTCCTGCCCTTGGCTAGCTGTCCAGCCACATCTGTGATTGTCCTAGTGTGTTGGAGGGGCCCTCTGCCACAGGGGCCCAGCGCCTCCGCTGTGCTGATGCCAACAGGCCAAACGGTGTCCCCTTCAGGTCAGTTCATAGCCAGCCTGGCACCTACCTCAGCAGCCCTGTGGACCAGAAGACGGCCAGAGCAGCTCACCCTGCAATTGCCGTGGGGCGGCCCAGGACATCAGCCTGTGGGCACAGGAGCCAGCGAAGGGAGCCCAGAGGGCCCCACAGGGAGGGGAGCCCAAGAGCCGGCAGGAGGAGGGAGGACAGGGATTCTGAGGTGGGCACAGAGAGCCAGGTGACAGTGGGAAGCTGTGAGAGTCCGTGTGTTTCGCCCACCGGCAGTACCAGGTGCTCAGGCCGGGCACAGGGTCACCGACGTCCCCAGACAGAGTGAGACCCTGCAGCCGTGGGTACCGGGCAGGGCTGGGCTACCTCTACCGTGGGGTCTCTGGTTTCAATCAAACGAAGAAATGTAAAGTCCTGCCCCTGCCCATGTCCGAGGACAGATCTCAGATCCAGCCACTGGGGGCAAGCCAGTGTCGCGGACCCCTCGGCATCCCAGCAAGCACCGAAAACACATCTCCAGCGAGGAGGAAAAATGCAGAATAAAACAGACATAGCCTGGACGAGAGCCTGAGCTGGCAGGTGCACCCAGCAGCTGGCACAGACCCGGCTCAGGACGGACCCAAGAGGGAGACACGGGAGACCTGGGTCAAGTCTCCAGGCCTGAGGCTGGGCGTGGCCGCGCAGGCCTTGCACCCGGCGCTCAGAGATCCTGTCCCCAAAAAAAAAGAAAAAATCCAAGATGAGACATACAGTGGACGAAATTAATCGCAGGACGGAGAAACATAAAGTGTCCAAAGGGAACAAAAAAAACTGGCCACAGGGAGTAGCACGACTTCTAAGGTCAAAGAAGCCAGTAGCTGGAGCCTCGGGGGGAGGACAGAGAAGGGGCACACAGGCCCAAAACTTCCAACCAGCCTGGGCCCCAGAGCGAGGCCCTGTCTCAAAAACAAACAAAAACAGACACAAGGAGACTCTTTATTTTTTGAGATGGTCTCGCTCTGGTCCTGAACTCATGACAATTTTTCTGCCTCAGCCTCCCGAGTACTGGGATTACAGGATTGAGCCAGCATGCCCCACTCTATGGGGTGCTGGGGAATCAAACTCAGGGCCCTGTGCTTGCTGGGCAAGCGCTTCAGCAGCTATGCCATTCCTCTAGCCTCTGAGACAATTTTAAAAGCAGCCCAAGGGGCTGGAGGAGCAGCACGTGGTTAGAGAGCTTGCCCAGCAAGCAGAGGCCCTGAGTTCAATTCCCAAGCCACCATGTGGGCTATGTATGGCGGCACAGGCCTGTAATCCCAGCACTTGGGAGGCTGAGACAGGAGGATTGCAAGTTTAAGCCCGGCACGGGCAACTTAGACACTGAGCAAGGGTCTTGTCTCAAAATAGAAAATTTAAAAAAAAGAAATTGAAAAAGCGCTGGAGATGCAGCTGATTGTGAAAGTCCCTGGAAGAAGGAGCAGGGGGAGGAGGAGGAGGAGGGACGGGAGGGGGTGGAGGAGGAGGAGGAGGAGGAGGAGGAAGGACAAAAAAGACTATGCAGAAGACGACTAAGAACATTAGACGGGGCTGGGGGTAGCTCAGGGGCCACGGTGCTGGTCCAGTGTGTGCCAGTCCTGGGTTCGACTCCCCAGCACCTCATAGAAAGTAGCTGGGCATGGTGGCTAATGCCTGAGATCCCAGTACTCCCGGAGGCTGAGGCAGGAGGAGTACCATGAGTCCAAGGCCAGCCTGGGCTCCGAAGTGAGTTCAGGACCAGCCTGGGCTGCACAGCAAGACAGAGAGACCCTGTCTCAAATATAAAATAAAATAAACCCAGCAAGCCTTCTGTTGGAAACTGTACAAGCTGGAGAGGGCTGGACAACGGCTTCCGGGACCAAAACAGAAACCAAACCAAAGAAAAATTGTCCGGTTAGAACTGAACAGGCGGCAGTGAAGGATGCAGCCAGCAGCGGGAAGAGAGCACCGCGGGGCGGGGAGAACATCGCAGCTCTCCGGGGACAGAGAGCCGTCATCGAGAGGGCACGGCGAACTGGCAGTAGCAGACCCTCAGAAATAAAGGGCTCGGTCAAACAATGGGAATCTGAAATGAAACAGTTCTCAGAGTCCAGATGGCCAATACGTACATGAAATCATGTCCGGCGGCAGGGGGACTGGCTTGGAAGTTAAAGCGCTTGCCTGGCAATCTCCATGTCAAGCGCTAAGTACCCGAATCAGATTCCCCAGCACCACATAAACCGGACATGGTGGCACATGCCTGTAATCCCAGCACTCAGGTGGCTGAGGCAGGAGGATTGCTGTGAGTCCAAGGCCAGCCTGGGCTCCATAGTGAGTTCAAGACCAGCCTGGGCTACAGAGCGAGACCCTGCCTCAAAAAAGAAAAAGGGCTGAGGATGTAGCTCAGTGGCAGAGCGCTTACCTGGCACGCTCAAGGCCCTGGGTTCAATCCCCGGTACCAAAACAAAAAAGAAAAGAAAAGAAAAAAAGTTAAAAAAAAAAATCCTCAACAACTTTAGCCATCAAATAAATGCGAATTAAAACAACGCTGCAGTCCTGTTTAGCACCAGGCAGGACGGCTGCTGCTCAGACCCAGAAAACAACAATGCTGGCGAGGCTGGGAGGGAAATGGCGCCCACCTTCCCTGCTAGTGGGGCTGCCGGCTGGCACCACCACCGCCTGGAGACTCCTCGGCAGCCTGAGCGTCGGCATCCTGTTTGACCGGCTCTGCCTCTTACGTGCGTGCACTCTCAAGAGAGTTAAAATCATCCTGCTATAGCGATACACGCACACCTCTCTGAGGAGCAGCACACGGGGTAGCAGTCAAATCCTGGAGGAAGCCAGCGTGCCCAGTACAGAGGAGTCCATACAGATGTGGTGGATACACACCATGGAGTATTACTCTGCCGTGAAGAATAACAAATTTGGGTCATTGGTAGGTAAACAGATGCACCTCGAGAGCATTATGTTCAGCAAAGTGGCTCAGACCCAGAAAGCTGAATCTCATATGACCCCCCTAATATGACGAGATCAAACCATAAGAACTGTAAAAGAAACAGAAGCAAGGGGACAGACATTGTGGGCAGGGACAGGGAAGGGGACAGGGCGGGGATGTGTAAATCCTAGACAAAAATTTAAAAAATAAAAAAACTTTTGATAAAAGCTCTTTATATGAAAGCCAAGGTCATTAGTAACCAACCTATCAGAAACGTTAGCAGCGGGGCTGGCAGGGGGCTCCGGGCAATGCCCAAGGCGTAAAGCCGAGTACGGGCTGTCGTCACATCAACGCACAGAACAAGGATTTGGCACGCTCTGAGCCCCGGAGGGCCGGCGTCCGGGCTGCGGGCCAGGCCTGGGAACCACGGGCCTCTTGAGTGGTGCGTGGGGCTGTGGGCGCTGCCTCTGCTGGCGTGAGCGCCCGCCCTCGGCGCCGGAGGCCGGGGAGTGGCCTGAGCCACCCAGGACAAGGCAGGCTTGGCGAGACATCGGCGCAGCGCTCGGCACAGCGCCAGGCCGCCTGGGGGACCTGGTGACCCCTGAAGCAAACTCTCAAGCCACAAACCCAGGGGCCCCCACGGATGAGCCAAACAGCCGATGGTGAGATGAAAGAGGATAGGCCTGATTAGTCGAAATATCCAGGTAGATAGATAGAAAAAGTAGGACACGGGAAGGAAGAGCAGAAGGTGGACGGCCTCGCCGGCCACATCGGCCCACGCCCTCACAGAGGAAACCGGGACAGGGCTTCAGGGGAGCGGACCCGTCCCCTCGCGGCGCCTGTACGACTCCCTCCCCCAAGGTCCCTGGTCACACAGAGAAGGGGGCTCAGGGGGCTGGCGTGGGACGGGGACACTGCTCAGGTGGAGCCGGGAGATAGTTTCCCAGCTGGCTCCGTGGCACAGGCCCCAGCGCTCTGGGAGGCCGAGGCAGGAGGATGGCCATGTGTTCAGGGGCTACATAGTGAGTTCAAGACTGGCGTGGACTGCAGAGAGAGACCCTTTCTCAAAAATAAAAATCACAGAACAGGAATTGTCCGCCAAGCACCATTTCTATCTAGCCCGAAAGACTGAGCAAGTGGCAAACTTCTCCTGGTCCCTGGTGGCTTCTCTGACATCTGAGGTGTCTGGGCCTCGGAGTGGACCAGAAGGCTGCGAGGGGCCTTGGGGCCCTGAGGAAGGCCAACGCCGGCACCTGCATGGCCGCTTGGTGACATCTACAGCTGCCACGGACACGGCCGCCCAGGTAACCTGAGGGCCAGGGGGGCACCGCAGACTCCACACGGGCCAATCCAGTGACGTTTCAGCAGCCACTTCCAAAGAGAACATTGCCAGGCCTGGTGGTGCCAGCCTAAAATCTCAGCACTTTGGACGGCCGAGGCAGGAGGATGGCAAGTTTGGGCCCACCCTCAGTAGTCCAGTGACTTAGCGACACCCTGTCTCAAAATAAGAAATAAAAATGGCCCGGAGATGTAGCTCAGCTTGAAGGTCCTGGGTTTCATGCCCAGCACTGAAAAAATACACATACGTATTTACATTACATACAATAGACACGTAAAACACATATTCAAGCCAGGCCTGAGGGCGCCCGCGGGTGGTCCGAGCTCTTGGTGGGCTGAGATGGGGAGAACTGCTGGCTTGGGCCTTGCCTGGGCAACTTGGGAAGGCTCAGTCTCAAAAAATAAAAAGGCCAGGATGGCGCTCAGGGTGGAGGTCATGGGCTCCATCCCCAGTTCCGGGGGGCAGAGGGGATGACCAGGAAGCTTCGGGAGGAGAGGCGGGCATGCGCTTCTGCCCAGGAGCCCCGGGACCGCACCTGCTGGGACCGTGCCATCCTCCCCCGGATGCTGGCCTTGGCGCCCCCAGTAAGGGCGTGTACACAACGCTGCCCTCGCCCTGCTGTCCTGCCGTCTCGGGAACAAATTAGAATCTTACTGGAATCCTCATAAATCTTCCATTCCTGACAATCCACGGGAACCGGGGAGAGGAGGCAGGGGGCGGGGCGGACGGGTCCCTTGCTAATTCTTCCAAACTGCTGTTTATTGAAACGAGGCACCGGGGACACGCGGGAAGCGGGTCGATAACGGTCTGTCTAATGCAATCAGCCCAGTCCTTGCAGGGGACAGCCGGGAGAGGCCGGGCCGGCAGCGCAGCTGGGGCGGCCCACCCAGGCCCCTGGCCCCGAGCGCTGCCCCTTCCCCGGGCTGTGCACGGGGTGACGCGGCTTGGCCATTGTAATCGCAGGGACTGAGGGGCGGTGGGATCTGGGACTCCCTGTTGTGTGCAGGCTGCCTCCCCCCAGGGGACCCAGAGAGGCCAATGTCTGGCCCGGGCCCAGGGCCCAGCTGGCAGGAAACAGGGCCACCCAGGCCTCGGATCCAGCGCTCCCCCTCCGCTCCCCGCCAACAGGGACTGAGGCCGCGCTGTGCACAGAGCCCGGGTGGCCCTGCCCGCCTGGCTGCACTCAACAGGGCACTGGCCCCGCGAATAACTGGTGAGCCTCGTCCTGGCTCTGGGGAACCTCTGTGCGCCCTCCACGTCCCCTGCTCGCGTGCCTGGGGACAGGGTGCCAAGGTAGCTTCGGCCCCAGGGAGGCTCTGAGGCATGACTGGGTGACTGAGGTCTACAGCGTACAATCCAGGCAGACTGTATGGAGTTCAGGTGCCTGGGGACTCTGGTAGCCAACCCGGTCTCTCCTTCATGCCTCTGGGACCCAGGCCCGGTGGCCATGGCAGCAGCCCTGAGTGGCCCGGCCCGGCCCTGGGGCTCAGGCACTCCAGAGAGAGGAGATGACAGAGCTCACACGCTGTGGGGTGACCCCGGCGGCCCTGTCTTCTGAGGGTGGTTCGGCTTTCCTAGCACCCCGCTTTATGGTTGTGCATGAATAACTGTGTCGCAGACGGAGGCACCCCGACTGGGAGGGGCTGCTCCCGCGCACCGAGGTGATCGGCTGCTCTGGGCGTTGCTGCAGAATTCATCAGCTGCTTGAAAAATAGGTTCCGGGTGCTGGCAAGCGGCCGACTCCACCGTGGCTGGCTGTCCCGGGCACCGTCCCCACCCAGCAGGCAGAGGGCGAAAGAAGCCACCCCTCCACCCCCCCGGCGGTGCCCCCACCGCCCGTGTGCACACACAGGACGCGAATTTCGCCCCTGACGGCTGGCCTTGAGACCTGCAGCCTGGACCAGCATCCCAGAGCCTGTGTGTGCCCGTGCCGTCTCCATGGGGGCAGGGAGGCCGGAGATGCCCCCTACCCAGGTCCATGGGTAGCGGGTAGCGTGGGGTGTCCGTCAATCAACGAACCCCAGCCTAAGGTTCCAGTCCCATCGGAGAGCTGTAGAAGGGCACGCCGCCTCCCCCAGTGACTTCCAGACCTTGAGGAGCCCCGCGACAGGGAGGGGCGGTGAGGGGTGCCCACAGACGCGTTGAGAAACCCTTGGTCTCCCAGTTTCCAGGGGCTCCAGAGCTGGAGGACAAGGAGCTGCCTCTGGGCTGTAAAAGCACAAAGGGAAATGGGTTGAGCCCTGCTGGGCTTGACGTCCCCCGGGCCACGCTCACCTCGCTGGGGGACTCTGCGGCTGACTAACCAACCCAGAGCAGCGCCCTCCACAACTCCCGTGTGGGGACCCCCTTGGCAGCGGCACTGTCCCTCAGCATCACCCCTGGGCAGCCGGCAGGGCAGAGATGCCAGGCAGGGGCCCGTGTGTTCCTGAGTGGCTGTCACCCACACTGGCACTGGTGGGCGGTGGCTTCCTGGTCACTGTGGATGCTGGCGTCTCAGCTGCTCACAGCTATGGCCGTACTGGTGAGCGTGGGACCCCCGCTCCTTGGCTCCTACCCCAACATCGCAGGCCCAGGTAGGAGCAGGGCCCTGTGGGGCGGTACTGAAGGGTACAGCGTGGCCAGGTCCTTCCACTCAATCTGGGCCAGTGTCCCACTGTCACCATACAGCCAGGCCCACTGCATCTGTCTGGAGAGTCCCCCCCAAACCCCAGCCTCAGTTCCCCCCTGCAAGACCCTCTCTGGCTCCCTGAGCTGTACCCACAGAAACTACACTGTCTGGGTGGGGGTTCAGCACCCGCACTCTCCCCAGGCAATTTGGAGGGTCCACGCGGGCGCCTTGTGAAAGCTCCTAGGAGGCGGTGCAGGGGCACAGGCTTGCAAGTCCAGAACTTTTGGAAGGCTGAGGCAGGAGGATTTCAAGTTGAAGCTCAGCCTGGGCAATTTAGGAACTCAGCGAGATCCTGTCTCAAGTAGAGAATTTAAAAAAGGGATGGGGACGGGGAATGTAGCTCAGAGAAGGGTCCTGTGTCCAGTCCCCAGCACTGCACTACAGATTTTAAAAAAAGAAAGCCAGAAATATCCCCCAGGGAAGAAAGTCGCAGAGCAAGCTCACACCGTCAGGGCAAGAGGGGCCCTGGGGCGGGGAGAGCTGCCCAGGGCGAGCGAGCAGCCGGATGCCCCCGCCCCCTGGGTGCGGGAGACGCCCCACGCGGACCCTGCTCGGCTCCCGGAGACGTGGGCAAGCGTGGCAGCGGCTAAGAGAAAATCAAAAGCAAATGATTTTCGGGATTATAGCTCTCGAGCCCCGGCAAGATATTACCCATTTTTCATAGCAGACAAAAACATTTTCCAAGGGATCAATTTTGCCTGTAGAAGTCGCCTTCTTTCAGCCCATAATCCATCATATTTCTCCATTTGCAATTTCCCTGTGTCTGAGTGTTTTAAGTTTCCTATGAATTATTTTATAAAGCTTTCTTTCTTCTCGGGAATGAGGTCGGCCGGCCCTGCAGGGAGGCCCCGACACCATCAGGAGGCTGGCAGGCCACGGGCTTAGCAGCGTCCGGCGTGGGTCAGGAGGACTCCTCCCCCGCCTGTGGGCATCCCCAGGACTGGGCGCAGGAGGCCGGCACCCCACCGTCAGGCAGCACAGGCTGCCGCGTCGTCGTATAGAGGAGGACGAGACACGCTCTCCAGCCTGGGTGAGGGGGCGGTCGGGACTCTGAGGCCCCCGTGGCCCCGGGAGGTGGGCACGGGGAAGTTTGTGAGGAGATTTATTCTGATGGGCTGTGAGGGGGAGCCATCCTTCACCAGGCGGCGTGTGTAAAAGTCCCGGGCCTGTTGATTGGTCTGTCACAGTGATTTGTGGCTGTCCCCCGAGGTAATGGGGAGCAACTGGGGCTGGAGAGGCGGCCGGACAGATTGCTGAGGGGGCGGGAGGGAGGCCGAGGCCCTGAGATTTATTGACCTCGACCTGCCGAGGTCCCTTCCGCGCTTTTAATCTGGCTTTCCCCCCCGCTGTCACTGGCCGGGGAGGACACCCCTGGCTCTCTGGGGCCGGGTGATGCGGAGACACAGGGACGGGGTGCCTGACTCCAGACGCGCCATCTGTCCCCAGAAGGAGGGGGCCACCCGCTGGACCGCTGCTCTATTGAGACGCCATTCCCACACTGCTCAAGCGGAGCATCCAAAGTGCCCAGGTCACGGCGCCAGGCGTGGCCCTGGGTTCCATCCCCAGACTGTGTGCATGCACCTTCACACATGTGTACATGCACGTGCACACCCCCCATACGATTCAGAACGTACTAAGTACAGGGGCCTTAGTATGTCCACACGGACGTGCCACCACTGCCACAACTTGAGCACGTTTTTAACATGTCCAAAAACACCCCTGTACCCTTTATACCTATCACATCCCCCACCACGACTGTGGGTCGCTGCTCACCTGCTGCAGGGTCCAGTGGACGCCTTGGGCCTCCCTCCCCGACCCCGGCCCACGGGGAGACCCAGCACCTGAGGGACAGAGGAGGAGCCTGTGCCTTGGGGACCGGGGTGGAGGGACCAGATCCTGAGGGCCACTTCCTGTCTTCCCCTGTCTGGCTCTGCACCCTGTGGAAACCCCCAGCTTGGCTTCCCGAGATGGTTCCAGGACAGATTCTACCATGTTCCAAACGCCCGTGGGGGACACGGGACACACTGCGACCGGGACGGCCCTGGCCAGCAGACTCGCTCCTTCTGGCTTCGCGTTTTCCCTAGGCCACAGAAGCAGAGCCAGGCCACCAATCCACCACCCCGGAGCCAGCAAAGGGCCGCTCCCAGCCACAGCTCAAGCGGACAGTCCCTGGGCTAACTGCCAAGTGACCCTTCCAGGAGGGGAGGCCAGGACAATCCCCAAAGCCACCTGGACACCAGGGAGGGACCTCAGTGGCCTGCTGTGCCTAGGGACCTTGTGGTCGGGCCAAGGTGGCCCCAAGCCGGGCAGGGGATGAGACTGATATTGGTTAGTGCCAGCTGACCTTGCACACTCCCAGGGCCACCAGGTCCCTCTCCAATCCTGTGGTCACTGCTGACCCCAGGCGTCCACTTCCCCTTCTGAAAGAGGGTGTTTGCGGCCTTGAGCTCTGTGGCTTCTCACTACAGCATGAGGGGTGGGCACTGTCGGAGTGGCACAGTCAGCAAGGCATGGTGGCATGGGCCTGGAGCCTCAGAACTCTGGGAGGCAGCAGGAAGACGGTAGGTCCCAGCACAGCCAAGGCAACTTAGCAACTCTGTGAGGATCTATGTCAAAAAAAATAATAATAAAGGGCTGTGGATATCACTCAGTGTGAAGGTCTGAATACTACCAAAAAGGGGGGGGGGGCACATTTTCATGTGGGTCTGGGGACACTGGGGACACTGGAAACCCACAGTTGATGGGTGGACAGAGGACCCTTCTGGGGAGGAAAGACGAAGTGTGGCCCAGTGAGGGGCGGCGGGGACACACACCCTTCCTTTCCTAGCACGCCAGGGGACACACTGTGGGTCCTGATGTACCCCGGGGAGCTGCCACCCCTTCCAGTCCTTCCTCAGGGCCTCCTGTGACTGACCCTGCACCAGAGAGCCCCTTGAGGGTAGGCCTGTGGACTGAGGTGGACAGCTGCTCAGACTCCCACCGTGAGCACTGAGACCCAGGCAGAGGCCCCTGGCATTGCCCCAATACCCCAGGGGGTGTGCTGAGAGCTCTGTGCCCCAGGTGGGTTGAGGGAGCCCTGTACCAGGCCCTGAGGGGAATGTGGGGACTGGGGAGATGCCACAGCCCCCTTCAGGGGCCACTTCCCCTTTCTGCAAACACGTGGCGTAAAATCCACAAGAAACCCAGCTGAACCCAGCCAGCCCCAGCCCCTTGTGGGCACCAGGGGAGGCTCCCCCAGTGTCTTGATGGAGACTCCCGCCCACACCCCCAGGAAGGGAAACCTGCAGTCCAGGCCGGGTTCCCACCTGGACATGAAATCCCCCGTGGGGGGAGGGCCGCTCCCCCCCTCAGCGCGAGCAGCTTTAAGTATGCAAACAGCGACACCTCACTAACCGGTCAGCAGGATTGATCCTGCCTTTTCATCTGGGAAATAAAATTAAACCGGCGTTCATTCGCGGTTAGAGGGCTGCCCCAGGCCCCCGAGGGCCACGCCCCCGGCAGCGCCAGCCTGACCCCTGGGCGGCCCTGACCTTGGCAACTTGTGTAGGGCGCAGGCTGGGCTGTGCCTGTGGTGGGGGTGGGTGGTCACCTCAGAACCCCAGCCAGGTCCCTGTGGCCTCGGGGTGTCCAGCCCTCTCCCTCAAGGTCCCCCCAGTACAGCCTCAGCTCTAACGGACCCAGGGCACAGGGATTTAGGATCCACCCTCTAGCACACCCTGCCTGGAGCCCCGCTAGGGCCATCCTGTCTCTGTTGTGGGGGGCCCTACACACCTCTCTGAGCCCCAGGGGCCTGGGGCATTTGATCATCTTTATCGCAGGGATTCTGAGCCACAGTCCTGCCCCAGCCATCACTGCATCCTAGCGACTGCTGAGCCACCGCCTCCGGGATTGGAGGGGGAGGGTGTTGGAGACCCTGAACTGGCCTGGTGATAGGGGTTGGGCAGAGGGTGTGGGGATGGATTTCAGGCTAGTGGCTCAGCTTCCCCAGGTCCCACCACCCCCAACAGGCATCCGTAATGACCTGAGCCAGATGGCCCCAGGAGCAGGGATGGCAAGAGACCTTGGGTCACACTTGGGATGAGGGCCCCAAGGCCGCAGTCAACTTTTCCAAGCAGCCGGTGGAGTGTCCCCACTCAGGCCACTCGAGGTAAGTGGGATAGTCAGGCCCAGATCTGCCCCAAGCGCCCAGCAGACAGGCCATAGCAACTGCTCAATGGTGGGCGACAGACGGTGCCAGTGGGAAGAGAGGCAAGGGCCAAATGTCACAACAGCAGGTCCCGGGTGGCCAGGGGCCACTGTATGGGATCTGAGGGCCAGGCTCTCAGATCCAGCCCAGCTTCAGTGCACCAACCAACCTCCAGCCTCTGCCCCCTCCTGGCCCCTGCCCCTGCTCTCCTGTGGGCCCCACAGGCTACCTCATCTGTGATGGTCAGGGGCCACCACCATCTACACGACACCCTCCTCTGCATCCCTCCTGGGTCGGCTTTGCCCATCTGTGGTCCAGGCCTGGAGGTCAGCTCCGGGAGGCCATCGCTCGACCCAGTGCACAGCTAAGCACAGAGCAAGGGCCTCAGCCACTTGCTGAGCCAACTCCTCTTCCAGAGCCACCTGTGACTCTTCTGACTATTCAGGGGCCCCGGGCTTGCTTCCACCACCGTCCCTGTGCTTTTTTTTTTTTTTTTTGGGGGGGGGGGCGTGTACTGGGATCAAGCGCACAGCCTTCCCATGAGCTGTTTCCAGCACTTTTTTTTAAGACAGAGTTGCCATGTTACCCAGGCCAGACTCAAAGTTTCATTCTGCCTGCCTGAGCCTCCCACAGTGCTGGGATGCCAGGCCTATGCCATCAGGCCTGGCTATCATCCCTAAATTATGGGCTGGGATGTGCCCATGATCCTCGCAGTAGGGCAGAACGATCTAGAGGCCTGCACTCTGCCAGTGGCTGGCGAGTAGATAGAGTAGGCCTTTTCCTTTCCTAGTGGATACTGGGTCTGGCACCAGGGTGGGCAGCAGGAGGCCCCTCCCCCGCCTTTGATTTAAAGCCCTAATGTTAATTATGACGCTTGATTTTCACCATAATTAAACTGATTCATTCAAAACAATCAGGCCTACACTGTATAATATATTTAATTAGCCCAGTCTCCTGTGCGGGACAGCAGGACGGCTCTGGCAAGTTCTTGGTGTAATACACTTAATTCTGAAATAAATCATTGTTTAGAGTGATGCATGCCGGGCCCGCCCTTCCTGGGGACCACCGGCACCGGGGTGGGCCCCACATCCCCTGCCTGCGGCTGTGGTGACCGGTGGCTCCTTAGCCAGGTTCTCCAGGGGCCGGGAGGGCGGTGGGTGCTGGAGGAAGGACAAGGCCAGGGCTGCCCCGTGCACTCGGCATCCCGAGGCCACATCCTGGGGCCTGAGAGGCGCTCAGAGCCCGCGCAGAGATCCCTGGGCTGGGGATCCCGCTGCTGCCCCCAGAGGCCCCACGAAGCTGTGATGTCGTCCTCTCCCGGTGATCACCATCTCGCTCTCTATCAAGGCCACTGGGTCCCGAGGCAGCCGCACCTTGGCACCACAGGACGCACCACATGCCACCGCACCCTTGGGGGGATTAGGCTGACTGTGTGATCCTAGGAGAGACAGTGCCGGAGGCAGGGGGGGGTGCAGACAGCACTGGCTGGGGAAGGCTGGGAGGCCCTCTGCGTGGCCCCTCTGCTGCAGACCAGCCCCCCAGTGCTGTCAGTGCTGGCCAGAGCCCCCCTGCCCAGAGGGGCCGGGTCCTTGCCCTCTTGGGCGCCGCCTTCCCCAGCGTCTGAGTGACACAGGTCAAGGTGGCTGGCCAGACATAACACAACCTGAGCAAAAGGACCAGTGTGGGTGGACACTCCCACCACCTGCAGCTCAAAGACAGAGTCTGGGCATTCCTGGGACCCCGATTGTGCAGGCCTTCTGTCCCTTGTGGTGGAATCCCGAGCACTGGGAGTTCCCTGTGCACCGCCTGGGCCCCCTGGGAGAGGGCAGGAGGAGGGGAGGTGCCCGAGGCCCCGGCTCCAGTTACCGCGTGTGCAGCCATCTGCCACCCTGGTGGCCTGGCCTTGTGCATAATTCAAGCTCCTTAGAGAGGCCTCAGCAACCGGCATTGACAGACAGAACGGCCCGATCAGGTGTCGTGATACCAGACACCGGCGAACGCCACGCGTGTCCCTTGAACCCTTCTTCGCTGAGGTGACTGCCAGGCGGGGTCCTGCGTGGGTGGTCTTCCACTGCTGGGCACAGGGTCCTCGCCGGCCAGTGGAGTCCTGAGGCCGTCCCTCATCTCAGAACCGCCCTGGCAGGCTTCGGTCCCTGCTCTGCCGCCTGCTACATTGTACCTAGGCCTCAGTTTCCCCTCCTGTGAGAGGACCCAGGGTGGTGCCTGCCCCTCGGGATTGCAGTGGGGCTGACCCCTGAGGGGACCCTGGGGCCCGGCCTTGCGGTGGCCAGCTCAGGGCCAGAGCCTGGCTTCCCCCGAGCATAACCCTGGCCTTGAACCCAACCCCAGGTGCCACTCGCCCTCCCAGGCCATCCCTGCGGGGCTAGGACACCCAAGAAACAACTCCGGGATCTCATGTCCTACTACCAAGTAAGGGCTTCCACCTTGGTCTGGGCTGCCCAGCATCCACTCGGCCTCTCTGAGTGCCCTGAGGCCTCTCCTGATTTGGGGGCTTGGGGTGCCTCACCTTTGTCCTACTGTGGATCCCCCATACCCAGGGGGCTCAGGGATCTGTCCCCAAAGAGCAAGTGGGAGCAGGCGGACCCCCTTCCCTCCCGTCCCGGGCCCCATGGCGGGCCAATCCCAGCACCAGATGTACCAAGAACCTCATCCTGTGGCCACCAGCTCCCTAACGGGGTCCCCAGGGAACTCAGCCCACCCGAGCAGAGGGGCAGTCTCCGTCCAAGGCCCAGAGACCAGGGCTCCCGGCTGAGAAGCCTCCCAAGCCATCACAGAGTTGGGCAGCTGCCCCAGGGACACCAGCCCTGGCCAGCTCTCACCTGCGGTGGCACCTGCAAACCAGGTAACCTGACCGCTCCCGGCCTCCTGGGCTGCTGCTTTTTAAAGAAAAGTTAAATAATTGATGGGCGCTCTCAACGGTTGGACCCGGAGAACATCTGGCAAATGGAGAGCTCGCCTCCAGCGGGGCAGCCGCGGATTAAGCTGGCTCTCCAGGAGAGGAGCCTGGGCAGGGCTGGGGTGTGGGCTCTGCCCCCACCCTCTGCCCACGCCCTCTCACTTTGGGGTTTGCCCAGGCCCAGACCTCCATCCAAAGGGGTGGCTGTGTGCATCGCTGAGCCGCTGCTGCAAGTGTAGGCTCTCTCCCCGCGGGTGCACAGCTCCAGACGCCAGGCCCACGCTGGTGGGTGCACACGCTTGCATGCATCGGCCCCGTGCTAACACACTCTGCCATCACAGGGGCACGACATATCACGGACGTGCACGCTTGCATGCAGGCATGCACGCTATCCGGCGTGCACGCGGGTCTGCACATCTGTGACCTCTCACGTGCCTGTGAGCGTGTGTCACATGTACCCATGTGGACACTGATGCATGCTTGCACACTGTGTGTGCGCACAGGTGCACCCACCGCACGCGTGTGCAGCCCACCCTGACCCTGCGGTCCTTACTCAGCCCCGGTCGGGCCCTCCCTTTGTCACTCTGCCTTGGAGGCTGAGAAGCAGGGGATGTCTGGTGTGTGCCTGCGTCTTGTTCCGTGTCATCGTCTCATCTACCCACGTCTCCGGGCCATGGAGGAGACCGAGGCGGGGAGGGGAGACAGCCGTGCTGCCCAGTGCTGCCCAGTGCTGCCCACTCCAGATCCAGTGCCCAATGCTCATACCCTGGCTCTGCCTAGCCTGCTGCTGCCCACATCCAGCCCAATCCCTGCCCACCTCTAGCTAACGCTGCACCTTTGTCCTGAGGATGCTGACCCCCTGCCTGGTGAGGGGGTGCCCAGGCTCAGGCTGGGACTGGGCTTTGCACCTCACCCCTCCCCACTGACAGCCAGGCCCGACCCGTGCTGCTCAAGCCCCCGTGTCCCCATCTGCCATCTTATACAGGCAAAGCCTTCCAGAGGCACAAGAGAACATCTCATGGGCCCACAGGGCCCTGGACTGAGTTTTAGGGTGCCCTTATGTCACCCAGGCTCTGTCGCTGATGGAAAGCCAAGCCTGAGAGTGAACCTATCCATGTCATGGAATGGACGGGCCTCCGGGAGCAGGGGTGCCATCAGCTGCAGGCCAGGGCACCCAAAGGGCACTTTGCTCAGAAGTGGTTCACATCCCTAGACAGAAATTGATGTGACATCTGGATCCAAGGTTGTCCAGAGAACGAGGTTGGGGTGGCAGGAGGTCGGGACAGAGCAGATGCCGTCCTTCTGGGGCGGACAGTCCAGGCTGGATTCTGCGTTGCCCTGCCTCTGCCTGCTGAGCTACGCAGATCCCTGCTGGCCTCGCCCAGCTCATGTCCTGGCCGCCCTGAGTGGGCCCCAACGGGCCTCGTTAGAGTGGTTTCCAAACCTCCCTGGTGGCTTCAGTGACCTGAGGGGCACTTCCCATGTCCTCTGGGGTACTGTGGTTTGGATTTAGAGCTCAGGCTGAGCCTCTGGGAAGGGATAGTGAGGGAGCCCTTCCTGTACCTCCAACTGGGGACCTGACAGGCCTGTCTGGGAGACACAGGAGCAAGGGGTCTGGTCAGTTCCTTGTGCCCCAGCTCCAGGTGGGGCTAGGAGGTCGAGAGAAGGCCAGGCTGTCTGCCCTGGGTCCCAGGACCTGGATGGACACAGACCGAGTGGAGAGCCTGGGTGCTGCCCGTTCCAAGGCCACAGCCTGAGCTCTGGAGGGGATGTGGGAAGAAACAAAATTGAAACTCCTAGTGCTGGGCCCTGAGTCAGTTTCCC
This sequence comes from Ctenodactylus gundi, assembly GCA_004027205.1. Classification (NCBI taxonomy): domain Eukaryota; kingdom Metazoa; phylum Chordata; class Mammalia; order Rodentia; family Ctenodactylidae; genus Ctenodactylus; species Ctenodactylus gundi. Next base: position 151,330 of record PVKB01003208.1, on the reverse strand, counting down.
CTTCTATAAGTTGGACTAGGGACACCTGAGAAGAAGCCTTGGGGATCAGAAAGCTCACTGTGGGGCTGGAGGAATAGCTCAGCAGTTAAGGCACTTTTCTAGCAAGCACCAAGTGCCTGAGTTCAATTCTCCAGCACCACATAAGCTGAGCGTGGTGGCGTACGCCTGTGTGCCACTCCTTGGGAGACTGAGGTAGGAGGATTGCCATGAGTTCGAGCCCAGTCTGGGCTACGTAGTGAGCTCAGAACCAGCCTGGACTACACTAAGAGAACCTGTCTCAAAAATAAAAAGATATGGTGGGCGCCAAGTTAGCCCCCGGAGGCAACATGGGATTGCTTCTGAGGCCAGATGGAGTGGAAGAAGGTGGGGGGGGGGGGTCCTGGGGACTACAGGGCTGTGACTTCCGGGACACCCAGCACCCATCCCCCAGCATCTGCTCACACACAGAGCCAGGGTTGCTGGGTTAGAATCCTGCCATTTTAGCATCAACTGAAAGGCTCAGCTGTCCATACTGCTCTTCAATGTCCCCTTGTCCCCTGTTCCCAGATCCCCACTGCTACCCCACCAGCCCTGCCCCAGGGCCGCAGAGAGCCCCCAGCTAGGGCAGGAGTGGTGGCCCCGACACCTGGCCTGGCCATCTTCTCTCTGCAGAGCCCCAGACCACCTCATAGCTGCCACTGGGAACACACGGAAAGGGATGAACAATATGTTTTAAAATTTTCCACTTTTATAACCTGGAGACAGGCTGTTAAGCGCCTCCGGGGGCGGGGGGGCAGTTTTATGAGGGGAACAGGTCTGCCGGGCACCAGACAGGCATGCCTGCTCCCACCTCAGGCCCGATGGGAACCCCTGGGGACCTTCTGGCCTAATTGGTGAAGGCTGGAGGCCCCAGGGACTGTCCCTCTGACTCATAGAATAGTGATTCTTTATTGATCTCCCAGAGTTTTTAAAGGAAATTTTATTTGTTTTGGGTTTCTAGTCATTAACTTAAACCCGTAAAATAGAGAAAATCAATAACTCAGAGGCAGCTCAGCCAGGCGCTGTTACAGGCAAAACAGGCCAGGTTGCTGGTGTAAGGGTCCACCCTGGGGAAGGACCACAGGCGGTGGGGGCTCCTGACGGCCTGTGCTCAGCCTCCCTGGGCTCTTCAGCCTTCTGCGCCTAGGATGGTGCCAATACCCCCCCCCCACCCCACTCCCACTTCAGAGCCCTGGGCAGCCGTGTAGATGGTGCCCACGTGAGCCCACGTCTACTCTCTGAGGTGAGAGGCCCAGCACAGGAGGAGAACCCGCTTGGAGGGGTCTGAGCAGCCTTCCACGGTCCTGCTCACCCTGCAGCAGGAGGGGTGAGTGCCCTGAGTGCCCTGGGAGGGCAGTCGAGAGCAGCGGGAGGCTCTGGAGCTCCGTTGCTGGCACAGAGCTCTGGAAAGCTCAGGAAACTTCAGAAAGGGAGGCCAGGGTGGGCAGGGGCTGAGGACAAGCGGCCTCTGTGTCAGGGTGGCTGGCCACATGGCTGGGGGCTATGCCAGGGCAGGGCAGTTCCCACGGGGAGGACAGATGGCTCAGTCCTTGACGTGTTGAGTTTCTCCAGCAACTTGTCCCCAGGGGAGCAACACAGGAGCCGTCGCCAACAGCGCCTGGCAGGAAAAACTCAGCCCCTCCCAGGACAAGGAGGCAGAGCAGACAGGAAGTCACTTTGCTCCACTTTCCTTTTCGTTGGGGGCAGAGGGTGGTGGTACTGGGGATAAATTCCAGGACTTGGTGCATGCCAGGCACGTGCTGTACCACTGAGTTACGTCCCCACCCTTTTCAATTTTTAATTTTATTTTATTTTGAGACAGAGCCTCACCGAGTCACTAAATTGGCCATGCTGGCCTTGAACTTGCAATCCTATTTTACCTTCCCAGTAGCTGAGATTACAGGTGTGTCCTGCTGTGCCTAGCAAAATTCTACTTTATTTATTTATTTTTTGAGACAGGGTCTCGCTCTGTAGCCCAGGCTGGTCCTGAACTCACTATGGAGCCCAGGCTGGCCTTGGATTCATGGCAGTCCTCCTGCCTCAGCCTCTTGAGTGCTGGGATTACAGGTTCCTGCCACCATGCCCGGCTTATGTGGTGCTGGGGAATAATCGAACTCAGGTACTTAGGGCTTGACTTAGCACTTGCTAGGCAAGTGTTTTAACCGTCGAGTCATTCCTTCAGCCCCTCTATTTTTTTGTCTTACAGTTTGATTAAGATATAGTATATGGGGGGCTCAGTGGTTAAAATGCTTGCCTAGCAAGTGCTAAGTCAAGCTCTAAGTACCTGAGTTCGATTCCCCTGCATCATGTAAACTGGGCATGGTGCTGCACACCTGTAATCCCAGCACTCGGGAGGCTGAGGCAGGAGGATTGCAGTGGGTCCAAGACTAGCCTGGGCTCCATAGTGAGTTCAGGACCAGCCTGGGCTACAAAGCGAGATGCTGTCTCAAAAAAAAAAAAATGTATAGTACATGGGCTGGGGGTGTTGCTCGGTGGTAGACCACTCACCTAGCATCACAAAAGAAAAAGAAAAAGGTATAACTCACGTGCTATACAATCCACTCAGTTAATGTGGGCAACTCCTTGCTTTTAACACGGTCACACAGGGCTAAGGACCCAGCCCAGCAGCTAGAACATTTGCCTAGCATGCTCAAGCGCCTAATTCGATCCCCCAGCACTGCGTAAAAATTAGCAGGCCATGGTATGCATACCTGTAATCCCAGCACTCAGGAGATCGAAGCAGGAGTATTGCTGTGAGTTCAAGTTCAAGGCCAGCCTGGGCTACACAGTGAGTTCAGGACCAGCTTGGGCTACAGTGCAAGACTCTGTCCATCTCCACCCACTACACACACACACACACACACACACACACACACACACACACACACACATATTCACAGATATATGTGACCATCATCACTGCAGTCAGCCTTTTTTTTTTGAGACAGGGTCTCATTCTGTGGTCCTGGCTGGTCCTGAACTCACTCTGTAGCGCAGACGGGTCTTAAACTCATGGCAAGCATCTTGCATCAGCCTCCCGAGTGCTGAAATTACAGGTGTGCACCACCACACTCGGCTTATGTGGTGTTGGGAATTGAACTCAGGGCTTTGGGCTTGCTAAGCAAGTGCTCTAACTGCTGTACCCCTCAAGCCCCTGCAGTCAACTTTAAGACATTTTCATTACTCCACAAAGAATCACCAGCCAGGCACCGTGATGCACACCTGTAATCTCAGCTCTCTGGGAAGCTGAGGCAGGAGAATCACAAGTTTGAGACCAGTATAGGCAGTTCAGCGAGGACCCTGCCTTGAAATAAATTTTAAGCAGGTTAGGGATGTAGCTCAGCAGTAAAATGCTTACCTAGCATGTGTGAGACTCTCAGTTCAATCCCTAGAACTTCCAAAAGAAATGCTCCCAGGAAGTCCTGATACCAGCTACAACATGGAGAAGCCTGGTGGGAAAGCTACAACTGGTCACAGAAGGGCACGGGCCATGGGCCTCTGCCAGTGTGAGGTCCCCAGAGTGGCTGGATCCACAGAGGTGGAAGGTAGCACGTTGGCCGGGGCATGGGAGCTGGTGCTCCTGGGACAGCGAGTCAGTTCAGAACACATGGAATGGAGGTGCATGGAGCAGGCTCTGTGATGGCAGCAGGTTGAAGGCCACTGAGTGCACAGGGCGAAGACCAGGAGGGGTTTCATGGTACGCGTCATTTTGACCAGGCTTCGGATTGCCCAGATACGTGGTGAGGGTGTTGGGAGGGCACCTGAGCAACGCTGACTCCAGGGGCTGCACTGTGGGACTCCGGAGGGACCAGGCCCAGCCGGGGGGATCTGGGGAGCATCCTCCTGCAAGACAGCCCAGGTCAGGCCGGGCCTCTGTGCCCTCTGGACCAGCTTCACTCAACAGCCTGTCCCTGAGGTTCAGCCGTGTATGTGCACAACTCGGTCCCCCTTCGTCCCTTCTGCATAGCCAAATAACATTTTACCAACATGCACACAGTTTATCCACTCTCCAACTGGAAACGCAGCTGTCCTGAGGTCCACTCTGACCATTCCTGTGCACATCTGGTCTGGACATGCGTGGCCATTTCTCTGGGGCCAGCACTGTCATGCACGGTCACCCTCTCCAGGGACCCACCAGGCTGTCTGCCCACGTCTGCTTTCCAAAGCTGCCCTGTGATCTACTCCAAAGAGAGGCTCCCTCTGCAGAAGGTGCCCGGCTCTGGGAGCACCTGCGGTGACAGGTCTCCATCTGGCAATCAGGAGGGTATCCAGGCCACCCCTGCCACCCTCCGTGTGGTGCTCTGGGTGATTGAGGGGCCAGGTGGGTCCTGAGCCACAGACGAGCCAGGGTGTCTGCCCAAGGACCCCAGCCACTCTAACATGTCCTGTGTCAGGGGCCCCCGAGGCCAGCGTGGCCACTGCTGGCACACTGCACTCCAGGAACACGGGCAGAGGGCCATCAGCAGTGCCCTTTGTTGGGGTACCTGCCCTCAGGGCGGCAGGCCCCTCACCCCCAAGGCAGTTGGACACAATCTTACTTTCAGAAAATAATGCACAGCCTACCTGAGGCCCAGAGAGCCAGGGCCTGGGTCACCATTATCTGAGACCCCCAAAAAGACTCCTATCCATCCCCAGGTAGGGAACAGTGGGATTCATGCGAGAGCTAAGTCCTGGAACCCCACTCCCCAGTAGGGCCTGCTGGGCCAAGCCCCTTTCCCACAGGCCTACACAGTGGGATGTTGGGGGGCTCGGTGTGGGGTGAGCCTTCTTACCTGGACAACCTCTCCCTTCTGACTTCCCATCTCCTTCGCACCGGATTCAGGAGCTCACACCCCAGGGGTGTTTGGCAGTTGAATCCCATAGAAAATTAAATCAATTACCCACTCTAATAAAGAGCTCTAGGTTTTTAATTAAACTAAGCTTAATTAAATGGCAAGTGTGCAGCTCTGTCGATGCCCTGATGGGGCCCTAGAGGCTGGGAGCAGCAGAGTGGACCCCACTGGCCAGAGGCTGGGGATCGATGAGCCGCCACCAGCCAGCAAGGGCTGAACACAACACGGTGACAATGTCCAGGTGTCCCCAGGTCAATCGGTGACTGCAGGTGGACATACCCTAAAGACCCCTCGGCCACATGCCACCAGGAGTTGAGGCTGGCCAGGGCAGTGCAACATGCGGGGGAACACCGCAAGCAGGGGCTTGCGGCAAAGGTCACGCGTGTGGCCGTGTCTGCAGATGACTCTGCCCAGTGGCTCCCTGCAAAATGCTGGACAGTTGCCTGGCACGCGCATCCTTTCAGGACCCTTCCCACCGCCTCTTCTGTCAACTGGACTTCTCTCTTGCTGGGCCTCAATGCTCACAGAATCCACCTGTGTGGGGACCATGACCCCAGGACAGAGAGAACTGGGGAGCAGCTGTCTTTTCTGAGTGCCTGCCCGATCCTGCTGGACCTCAGGCTGCCTGCTGCCCAGCCTGGGGTGCTGACCTTGAGGGCGGCAGAGGACAGGGCTGCTGGCAGACAGTTCTAAAGGTCTGGACCTGGGGAGCTTTCGGGGTGGTGAGAACTCATCGTTTCACGCGGAGGCCTTGCTTCAGAGTCAAGGGCCACAGGTGGGCAGTGGATGGAGCTGGGATGCAGTCCTGGTCACCACGAAACCATGTGCTGGGGCGCCGATTCTGAGCAACGGAAGGGGAGATGTCCCTGCCTCCCCAGTGCCACAAGACAGAGCCAGGGGGTGCCGGCCACAGTCCAGAAGCAAAAGGGACCAAGCTGGCCCAGCCAGCCAGCTGGTCGCCCTCCACCTCCCAACTGCCTGTGCTCATTCCCCAACCCAGCCAGAACTCCAGCAAGTTAGGGGCCATGGTGTCTGCCCTGTTTCTGGTGAGTGTCCCCTTCTCTATGAAAAAACAAGAGGTCCTGGGGAGTCCAGGGGGAGCTCTGGGATTCAGGTAGTGGTGGGCAGCAAAATGACCCATGCTGGCCCTCAGCTCTGCCGCTGCCCAGTCCCTCATTCCAGCTCCCCGGGCGTGCAGTTCCCATGGAGGGCCGGGTCCCCACCTGCTCCCGTGTACTGGGCCCGGCGCGCTGGGGTCTGTGCGGCCCCAACCCCACTGTGCCTGCTTTCCCTCCCCCACCGCGCCCGCTCCAGCCTGCAGTCTGCAGCCCGCCCAGGCTCCCCCAGTCTGATGGATGTGCGTCGAGGGGAGCAGTGTGCCGGGAGCATCTCGCCCCGGGCACAAGAACCAAATGCATAATAAAAAAATAGAACCTTCACTGCGATTGTCTGATCTATATTTATTTCATAACATGCAGAATTAATAAGATACTGAGTTTAAGGCTACCATGGCAACCGAACACAGAGAGGGCTGTCCCAGCAAATAGATGAATTCATAAATAATGTTGAAGTGCTGATATCAACAGTCAAGGGCTTCTGCTGCAATGTCACCCGATGCCCGCACTCCCTGCATCCCACATCTGGGCAAGGGCCACCCTGCAGGCATCCCTACAGGGCAAACACTGCCCAGAGCCCGGCCTGTGGTAGATGATGTCCTGAGGCTGTTAACTGGAGGCTGCTGAACTCCGTCCCCTGGAGGGGACCAGATCTGTTGATATATGGCCCCTGGGGAACAGTGGGGATGTGAGCCCCACTGCCCTGCAGCTCTGAGAACCAGACAGTGGGACCCTTTTCCTGCCTTTCACAGGTAATAGGTGATTTGTGAAGAACACACCCGTTCAACCCTGCCTGTGACCCATCTTGTAATCCCAGCACTCTGGGAGGCTGAGGCGGGAGGTCACAAGTTCACAAGTTCAAGCCCAACGTGGGAATGTTAGTGATTCAGTGAGTCCTTGCTGCAAATTCGAAACCAAAATATGGTTTGGGGATGTAGCTCTGGGCAAAGAATTTGAGCTTGATCCCCACTTAAAAGAAAACAGAGGGCTGGAGGAACTGCACAGTGGTTAAAGAGCCTATCAAGCACAAGGCCCTGAGTTCAATTCCCCAGCACCACATAAAGCTGGGTGTGGTGGCACACGCCTATAATCCCAGCACTCGGGAGGGAGGCAGGAGGGATGGCCAGCCTGGGATACGCCAGTGAGTTCAGGACCAGCCTGGGCTACAGAGCAAGACTGTCCAAAACAAAAACAGAAACAGAACAAACCCAAACCCCACATCAGTCCCATAATTCACTCATTTTGCAGGGTCTACTGGTTACCCAATATGGGGGAAACAGAAAAGTAGGAGGCGGGGGACGGTGGGACGCAGGAAACAGCCGCTGGACACAGGAAGGGGGCCTAGCCTTGCATGCCAGAAGCGGGGAGCAGGGGCCACCTGGGAGCTGCCTGCTGGTTCTGAGACAGCCTCCTCAAACACTCCCAGCCAGAAAGACTGCCCATGGTTCTTCATGACCCGAGCGTTTGATGGTAAAAGAACCGATCGGGGCTGTGACTCTGAAGTCAGTTGCCCACCATGGGGACAGAGCCTTTGTGCACTGGAACACACGCCAGACGTGACCAGGCCCGCGGCAGCCTGTCCTCGGCCCTGCTGCCCGCCCTGCAGCACGCGCTCCTTGAACCCTGGTCTCCCCCTGAACAGCGTGACCCCTCGCCCTTGCCTGGCAGCCCGGGAGGGAGAACCCAACTCTCAAATGAAACCAGAGACCACACGAGGGCGAGCGAGGGAGATCTAGGGGGTCGGAGATTGACAGGATACCGAGCAGGGGACGTGCGTTGGACGGTTGTCGAAATCCCCAGAAGGTCCAGGCGTGGTATTATACACCTATAATTCCATCTACTCAAGAACCTGAGGCAGGAGGATTTTAAGTTCAAGACCAGCCTTGAACATAGTGAGTTGTTGTCTAAAAAAAAAAAGCCAAGTGGGGCTGTCCTGGCCCACGAGCTCCCACGCCCGGCAGAGCCAGCAAGGAAGGGAAGAGGACCAGAATGGGTCCAAGCCACAGCCATGCACCCCAAGGAGAGAAAATCTGCACCTGCTGCCAGGCCGTCGGGTGCTTACCGCCCTGCATTGGCAGCCCTGGGATTCCCCGGGAGGCCACCACATCTGGAGGGGCCAAACGCCAGGAAGTGTCTAAGTGTGGACCTGGGCCCCAGGTGGCACTGGTATTATCTAGACACCAAGACTGCAGTGAGCCAACCATTAATGCCTACTGGAAAAGTGGGGTCTTAGGGAACAACCCCCGGAGACCCAGGACCCACCCTGCTTCCACCACAGGGTGCAGAGCCAGCCCCTCTGCTGCGGCCTGATCGTGGGGGCTACCTCTCAAGCTCCTCCACCTTGTCTAGGGTATGGTCCCCCTCAGTGTCTCCAGAAGCGGGGCTTCAGAGCCAGGGCTAACTACACGAATGTCCCTTGGCCTGGGGGTCTTCCCCATGTGTGTTCTCCAAGAAAATCTCAGCTCCTCCACCACACAACATGATCCCTGTTCTGTGTTCGAGGCAAGCAACAGGGGCCACCTCCCTGCAGGACGCATGGACCGCAGAGGGGAGTCCCGTCACCCCATTTCCGCTGTCACTCCCAATCCCCCATCACCGCCTCCTCCTCCACCCTTACTGTTATGGCTTAGATCTGGAATGTCCCCCAGAAGCCTCATGACTAGCTGGAAGGTGATTGGATGATGGGCGGGAACTGGATCTGTGAATGAACCTATTGGCTCACGTGCTGTTAAGAGGTGAGCCTGGTGGGAAGGGCCGGATCACTGGGGCGCGGCTGGAGGGCTTAGCTCCCTCCCTAGCTCCGCCCTTCCGCCCTCCCTAGCTCCGCCCTTTGCTCCTAGCTTCCTTCCTAGCTCCGCCCTCACTCCTAGCTCCGCCCTCACTCCTAGCTCCCTCCCTAGCTCCGCCCTTCCTCCCTCTCTAGCTCCGCCCTTCCTCCCTCCCTAGCTCCGCCCTCACTCCTAGCTCCCTCCCTAGCTCCGCCCTCCCTCCCCCTAGCTCCGCCCTTCCTCCCTCCCTAGCTCCGCCCTCCCTCCTAGCTCCCTCCCTAGCTCCGCCCTCCCTCCCTCCCTAGCTCCGCCCTTCCTCCCTCCCTAGCTCCGCCCTTCCTCCCTCCCTAGCCCCGCCCTTCACTCTAGCTCCCTCCCTAGCTCCGCCCTTCCTCCCTAGCTCCGCCCTCCCTCCCTAGCTCCGCCCTTCCCCCTCCCTAGCTCCGCCCTTCGCTCCTTGTCCTGGGCTCCGGCGTGGGCAGCTGCTCCTTCCTGCCAAGCTGTCCCCCCAGACCCCTCCACCACCGCCAGCCGCCTCACACAGCGAACTGAGCTACAATAAACCTCTCCTCCCTTGAGTCGTGGGTATCAGGTAATGTGTCCCCGTGATAAGAGGCAGGAGGACGTGGGGCCCACACCCCAAATCCCCGCACTTGGGAGGCTAAGGCGGAGAACTGCCTTGAGTTTGCAGTCAGTCTGGGCTACAGAGTGAGTTCAAGACCAGCCTAAGCTGCAGAGTGAGACCCCGTCTCAAAAAAAGTATACCCATCATCAGCTGCCCTCCCGTCACCCCGCCAGCACCATCGCCACCTCCCACCGCTCCACGCGCCCTTCCCGCACCTGCAGGACGGAGAGGAGCGGCAGGAAAGAGCAGGGGCGCCCCCTAGCGCCGCCGCCCGCGCACCCAGCCTGCGCCTCGCCGCGTTCCCGCCAGGTGTGCTGGGACGGTGGGTTCGCCCCTCCGGGGAGCAGGCAGGCTCCGCCGGGCAGAGCAGGCGGAGACTGACCCCTCGGGCTGCAGGCTCTGGGGTACATGGGCCTGGACGGAGGCAGGGTGCAGGGCCAGGGCGGAGACCCAGCCCCTGGCAGGCACCCGGGGCCTGTGCCAGGGCTGTGGCCCCGGGGCCCAGGGCTCTGTATCAGCCCTGAAAGCGGGGTGCCCGAGGCCTGGGATCCCCAGCAGGTGCCCCAGACCTGCTGAGACCCTGAGGCCCAGGGTGACTCGCACATCTCACCCTCGGGTGACCCCAGGGCAAACCGAGGCACCCTGAGAGCAGGGTGAACTCCGGCAAGCTAGAGTGAAGCTGGTGCTTGGGGTGAGCCGGGGTGTGCTGGAGTGTCCTGGGGGAACCCCATGAGCTCGGCTGAACCAGGGCACGCAGCCATACACTGAGGTGAACCCAGGGACACGGGTTGAGCCAGGTGCATGAGCTACCAGCTGGAAGTTAGCTGCGGCCGGAGCTCGGACCTCCGAGAGCCCCAACCTGGGTGACCGCAGGCCAGGAAGGCAGGACCACCCCAGTGTGCATCAAGCTCTCCCATCCTAGGCCAGGCGCGCCCCCTGCTGGCTGCCAGCTCACCTTCCAGGCAGCTGTCTTGGCAGGTGTGGTAGGCAGGAGCCCTGGGCATCCCAAGACCGGGATTCCCTGGGTAGGTGTCCTGGAGGTCGGCTGGCATCTGGATCCCCTGGCAGCGGCGTGGGTGAGTGTCCTGGTGGGTCCCGGGTTTGAGTCCCCTGGGCAGGTGTCCTAAGCAGGACCCGGATGAAGGTCCTGAGCACAGGCCCTCTATGCACGGCCCTGTCCCCACCCAGGCAATGGCTGAGGGCACTTCTCATGCCTGCCAGGCCAGGAGTTGGGTGTGTGGGGGGTCATGGCTCTTCCCACCAGGGAGAAACCACAGCAGCTGGTCAGGGCTTAAAGGTAGCTGCTGCGCCAGAGTAGCACCAGACGCTGCTACTGTCCCTTTGCCCACAAGTACTTGGGTGGAAGAGCCTGCCCCGGACACATCTGCCTGGAAGGGGCAGCGCAGGCCACCTGGCCTCACCCCAGGAAGAGACCACGTGTCCCTCTTCCCTACCCCCTCAACCCCAGAACTAGTGCTCTCCGACATCCGCCTGCTGCCCAGAAACACCTCTGGTGTCTCCAGGGCCAGCACCATGCCTCCTGTGGTGGCAGTGGCCCTAAATACCCTGGTCACCCTGTCCCTGACCCTGTCCCCACGCTAATTGAGAAGGGCTCACTTCTTTTTTTGAGATATGGTCTCTCTATACTCCAAGCTGGTCCTGAACTAACTATGAAGGCCAGACTGGGTTCAAACTCAAGGCAAGCTTCCTGCCTCAGCCTCCTGAGTGCTAGGATTATAGGCATGTGCCACCACACCCAATTTAAGTGGTGCTAGGGAATAGAACTCACTTGCTAAGCGAGCGCTCTAACCGCTGTGCTATTCTCCCCACCCAGGAAGTGACTCTTGCAGGTGACACCAGCCTGGGGACTCAGGCCATCTCGGGAGGAACATCAGGGTGTCCATTTGTGGTGGGGACACTGGTGACAGTGTGCATGGTGGCTGCACCTCACCCCTCCCCGCTCCCTTCCCTGGAATCACGGTCATCCCAAGCCACACCTGGACGCCTGGGCCTGTCCTCTCCCAAACAGTTTGAGCAACCTGGCAGAGGTGCTGCCGCCTCCCTCCTTCCTTAGTTTACCACTGTTCTCCTCCCACTCTGCCCTGGCTCTCAGCTGCCCCTTTGATAATGTTTTCTTTTCATTGTGGTGATATTCATATACCTCATAAGGTTTCTTCCCCTGCCCTTTTGACAGTATTCGGGCCCTGAGCATGCTGGGTAAGTGCCCACCCCTGAGCTGCACCACCCTCCCCAGCCCCAAATTGGCCATCTTAGCTATTTTGAGTGCACAATTCAGGGCACTCAGCACATCCGCAGTGCTGTGTGGCGGCCGTCATCCCATCTGCAGGGCACTGTCCCCTTCCTGACCCAATGCGTGGGCCCATAAACCCTGACTCCCAGCCCCTGCCATACCACGTGACTGTCTCTGGATTTGATGACTCTGAGTACCTCAGACTACATGGAATCACACAGGATTTGGCCTTTTGGGGTTTTGTTTTGTTTTTTGGCGGTGGGGACAGGGTCTTAATAAGTTGCCCAGGCTGACCTTGAAATCGCGATCCTCCTGCCTCAGCCTCCTCCGTAGCTGGGACTGCAGGCAGGTAACACCACCACGCGTGGCTAGATTTATCCTCTTCTGTTTGGCCCCCTTTACACAGCAGAACACACTCAGGGTGCAGTCACCCTTCGTTTTACTCTGCTTCGCGCTGTAGGTAACCTCCCAGAGACTGGCTTCCAGGCCCAGGCCACCCGCATCCTGGATGTGGCGTGCCAGGGTCTGCCTTTTGGGGCAGGGCTGAGAGGCCTGGGCCAGTAACTTCCAGCACAGGGATAGGCCTCCCATCAAAGATGGCATGGCCACTTATCAGGGCAGCTGTCTGGGCACACCACGAGGCCTCCCCGCTGGCAAGGGGGAGGAGCTCTCTTTGCCGCTTGCTTCAGGAAGAGCCTCACTCCCCGCCAGGAAGCCGGGCAGATGCCTGGCGTGAGGGCAAAGCCTCAGGCTGGAAGCCCTGCTGATGGCCTGCGAACGGCTGGGCAGTCCAGTGCACCCCAGGTGGCAGGGCCTTGCTTGGTGGCTCACGCTAGGAGTCAGGGAAGCTGGCCCACTTGAGCATACCTGTGCAGAGGGGTCTCTGGCAGTGGGTGTGGCCATAGGCTCGTGTCTGCGGTGATCCTGGGCGGTATTTCTAACAGCAGAGCGTAAGCTTCAGCTCCCACGCAGACCAGAGAGGAGCAGGCGGGGTGGGGGAGGAGAGGAGCTGTGTGAAGGCTGCGGTGTGGCCACAGCCTCAGGTTAGGACAGGTGCGAGCGTGCCCACCACAGCTGGCCAAGCAGGGCCGGCCGCAGGACGCAAGCCCAGGGAAGCCAGTCCTCCACTCCCACAAGTGAAGGGGAGCAGGCAGCCAGGAGAACGCCACCCCTCCTGGCCCCACCCGGCGAGAGCTCTACCTACTCAGGCAGTAGTTGGGAAGCAGGTGCGTGGGGTGAGAGGGACAAGAGTGACCCTGGGGCCGCGCCCCGTGGCTGATGCCTGCAATCCCTGTACTCTGGGAGGCTGAGGCAGGAGGATTGCCAAGTTTGAGCCCAACCTGGGCAACTCAGTGGCTTAATGAGAGCCTGTCTCAGGATAAACATTAAAAGGGCTGGGGATGTAGCTCAGTGTAAAAGCTCTTGACCCAATCCACAGTGCCACAAGGAAAACGGGGCCCCGGGATGACCGAGCCGGAACACAGGTAGCTGTCGCACTGGCTCCGCCCCTGATGGGCTCTGAAGCGGGTGTGAGCCTCCCCTGCTGGCTGTCTCTCACTGTCTCTCTCCCCCTCGCCCCTTATGATTACACAGTAAGCAGGTATGCCCCTGATTGGAGCCACCACACTTGACAGAAAGACAGGACACCTCTCCGGCAGGCCCCTTTGCGCAGGTCCTGGGGTCACTTGCTCAGGTTTGGGGTCACCCCTTGGATGCAGCCATCTGGGGGGGGGTGGCCATGTAGTTTGGGTGAGCTCTTGGTGAGGCTGTCTCTTCAGCAGCTAGACACTACCCGGAGCTCGCCCTCACATGACTGGGGGTCGGGGCGTCCGCAGGGCAGGCTGAGGGCCACCGGCCATCCCTGGGGCCACTGCCTGCCTATCCCTCCTCTCAGATGCAGACTGTGCTCACAGGATAGGAAGAAGGTGGTGGAGACAGGGCTGCTTCAAGTGGGTTTCCCTCCTCAGCATCCTGGAAGAGGCTGGGAATTAGCTGGGACAGTGGAAGCATGCATGCGAGTGGCCTTCTCCCAGGCTGCTGGCAGAGCCCGATCTTGTGGCAGAATCTGTGCAGAAGAAGGCAGGGAAATGGCTTCCTAAGTGAAAAAGAGCAGGCTCGGGGTGCAGCAGCAGGGAGCACCTGCTTGGCACGCACAAGGCCCTGGGTTCCATCCCCAGCACCTTCTCATTCCCACCCCGCCCCCCAAAAAAGAAAAAGCATGCTGTCCTCCCTGGCCCCCTGTCTGCAGGCCTGCTGCCCGAGGCTTGGGGTCCTGCCCCGCTCCTGGCAGGGATGGGGTCACAGTTACGCACCTTCCAGCCCCACACTACACCAAGGTTGATTAAATTAGCAAATGCAATCAGACTCTGAAGTGCGTTAATTGAGAGAATTTATTTGGACCTGACAGTTTTATGCATGCTTGATTAAGTATTATAAGGTTTGTTTTTGATTTTGCATAATTTAACTTCAAATCCTGCACTGGGGGGCCCATCAACCATTAACGACCAAAATAAACCTCTTTGAAGATGCAGCCGTTTATGATTTATTTCCAAGCATGGTATCTTCCAGGGTTTTTTTTTTTTTTTTTTTTTTTTTGGTGCTGTTGCCAAAGTGACAGATATGTTCGGAGTATCATTCTGCGCCATCCCGTCCGCTCTGTGTATCTTCCAGGACGTGTACGACTCATGACAAGTTTGGAGAGAGGCACCAGTTAGCATTTGTATGGCAACAAGGGACACGTAAATGCATGTGTCTTCCCAGCGGGTCGTAAAAAACCCTGCCCGGAGCCATGTGCGTGCACGGGCCGTGCGGTAACCCTCCCACACTGCTCCATCAGCCGGAGCTCCACCTGAATTCTCTGTGCAGTGAGCCTTGGAGGCTCAGGCCTGGGTCTGGGCACGCAGGCGCGGCAGGGGTGGGGATCCGTGGCCAGAATCTGGGTTTTGGGGGGTGCCCCACTGCCACAAGCAGCCGACCTCCACCCACCAGCCAGCTCCACACTGCTCCCGTGACCGCCTAGCCAGTGCGAGGGTGAATACCGAGCACCTGCTCCATCCCAGGGGAGGGCTTCCTGTCACTTGACCCTTTTCTTTTCTTTTTCCTTTTTTTGAGACAGGGTCTCACTCTGCAGCCCAGGCTGGTCCTGAACTCACTGGTGTAGCGCAGGCTGGCCTTGGACTCACGGCAATCATCCTACCTCGGCGTCCTGGGTGCTGGCATATGCCACCATGGTCTGTCCCTGCTGTCACTTTCATCACATGGGTGGACCCTGTGCATCGTGGGAAGGGCTTCTTGAGGAGCTGGGGCAGCAGCCCCACCATACCGGTGGCCACGGAGCTTTGCCGAGGATGGCTTCCTCAGCCAGCTTTCGCGGTGTTCCACGGGCCAGCAGGGCCACCCCGGGGCTACGCACCCCTTGGAGTGTCCTTCCCACCCCACTGCCACAGGGAAACTGCCTGCTGGCTAAGTCTGCACCCAGAGTTGGGAGGGAAGGAACCAGGACTCAAGCCTCAGGAGGGTCACTGTGGGGATGGGCACCACACTGCCACCCACCGGCTAGGACGGTCACCAAGGATGGTAGGGAACAGCCACGGGCAAGGCAACAGGCGCCAGGCCACAGAGGACTGGGCCAGCCTGTGGCTGGTGGAGACCTGCTGCGTCTTCCTCGAAGGTGACCGTAAGGATTAGAAATGAAGCTAGGCCCCATGGCAAGGGAGGCCAAGCCGGGAGTTACAAGCTTGAACCTAGCTTCGGCTAGACTCTCAAAATCAAAATTAGACATGGGCTGAGGATGCAGACAGAGAGGCCCTACCGTCAGCACCAAGAGGCAGATGGGAGACACGTCCCCTCACACCGACTCCGTGAGGCAAAGTCACTGCCATTCAGTTACGCAGGACAGGCGCCTCCTTGCTTCACAGTCTGGGGGACCCCAAATGGCAGGGACCCGTCACCGGGAGGATTCCTCGCTCACAGGCCCAGCACCTTGGCAGGTGTCTGTGGGAACCCCTTCATGCGACCTCCCGCACGCCTTCTCACCCACGGCAGGCACTGAGCACCAAGGGGCCGTACCCAGGAGGCACTCCTGCCTGGACCCTCCTGTGGCCACCTGGGTTCCCTTTCCTGGCCCGCGGTAGCTCACTGAGGCAGTCACGGAGGATGCGGGGCTCCTCTCTTGATGGGCAGGCAGGGGTGGCTGCAGAGCTGAGAGACCGCATCTGAAGACCACAGTCCGCCAGACTGTGTGTCACATACTTGGCAGACGGTCACAGCGGAGCACGAGGTCACCGTGGGCCTTCCCCGAGGGCGGGCCAGGCCAGAGGGCCAGGGAGGGAGGTGGGGGGGCACCTCTGGGTGAGTGCTTGCCCAGATCTGGTGCCCCGGCTCCCATCCCACCCACCTCCCCCCTAGCTTGACATCCGGAGTCAGGACAGCATCGGGCCGCTAATCTCCCAGCAGCCTCACCCTTGCACCCACCCCTAGCTAGTGGACAGTCCCCATGGGTGGACATAACTCCTGCAGCTCACCCTGGGTAGCACCCTGCAGGCCCGCCTGGCCTTCCCCATGGCCACGGTGAGCGGGGGCACCTGCCCCCAGCAGGCACCATCCCTGCTGGGTCTGGCAGTCACTGCCCTGCAGCCACACCAAGGCAGCCACAGCTACTACCCAAGCCAGTGAGCTAGCCTCACGTGGCCGCCTGGCTGTTACCCCCAACTTCAGACCCCCATGACCCTGGGCTGGTCCCCCAAGTTGGCCCTGCGCATTGTGCCAGCAGGTGGCGCCAGGGCACTGTCGGAGCCACGCCCCCAGGGACAGGAGCATGGGGACAGATGGTGGGACGAGGTAGGGCCCTGCAGGGTGCGCAGGCCAAACTTCTAGGAGAGGTCGGGCTGCTCTGCAGACACCTGACACCTCCTCCAGCTGTTTTCCCCAAACATTTTGTCATACTGAATATAAGGAATTTAGTACAGAAGAGCGTGGAAGGGCGAAACGGTCCCTAACCACAACACGCTGCCCCCACAACCTTCACCTGCCCCGGGACGTCGTCCAGGAGCTGGGAACACACTCCTGACGGTTGGCCACCCACACAGGGTCTTCTGATCAGCTGGACTCGCTGTGGGACCCGTCCCTCCCCTCCCAATCATGGGAGAAGGTGGCAGCGGGTGTGCCCAACCCAACAGTAGCGGAAGCCCCAGCTTGGCCCCTATGGCTGATTTCCTAACTGCACCTTTACACTCTCTCTCTCTCTCTCTCTCTCTCTCTCTCTCTCTCTCTCTGTCAGTACATAAGAGTGAAGCTGGGACCTTTGCACTGAGCTATATCCCTAACGTATTTCATTTTTTTGAGACAGGGTCTCAACGTACCCAGACTGGGCTCAAAATTGAGATCCTCCTGCCTCAGCTTCCCAGAGTGCCAGGATTACAGACCTGTGCCACATACCTTGATTTTTCGCTCTTTTCTTTCTTTCTTTTTGAGACATGGTCTCACTCTGTAGTCCAGGCTGGTCCTGAACTCCCTATGGAGCCAAGACTGGCCTTGGACTCACGGCAGTCCTCCTGCCTCAGCCTCCTGGGTGCTGGCATGTGCCACCACGTTCGGCTTATGTGGTGCTGGGGAACTGAACTCCGGTACTGGCGAGCCATTCCTCCAGCCCCTTTTTGCTCTTTCTTACAACAGGCTTCTGGTGGGGAGTGGGGCTGGAGGAATAGCACATTAGTTAAAGTGCTTGCCTAGCAAGCACAAGGCCCCGAGTTTGATTCCCCAGCCTGAACTACAGCGCGAGAACCTGTCTCAAAAAATAAAATAAACAGGCCTCTAAATTGGTATAAGCTGCAGGCCACACAAAACCTACCTGCTTGACTCCCAGGGTCTGCATGCAGCCACAGCCCATGAGAAACCACCAAGCTGATTCAGCACTGGTCTGAGCTCACACAGGTTCTAAATTTCATCTCAGCCAGGCATGGCGGCACAGGCCTGTAACCTCAGCTCTGTGGGAAGTAAGGGCAAGAACATCGCAAGTTTAACCCCTGTCTGGGAAACCTGGTGAGAGTCTGTTATTAAAAAGAAAAAAAAAGGAGGCCCTGAAGGAGGCCCTGGGTTAAATCTCCAGTACTGATAAAAACAAACTTTGTCTAGAAAAAAAATTTAAAAAATCCTCAAGCTCCCATCACTCCTGGACTCTGGCTTCTCCTGACGCCCATTAGCAGGGAGGCCCTCTCTGCCCACACAGTCTTTGTGGCCCTGGTCCGAGGAAGCCTATATGCTTGGCACAGCACCTGCCACCCTCTGGCCCGCGTCCTGTCCTTGTCACAAGACAGGGGCAGCTACTCTGTCCCTGATTCTGAAGCCAACCTCTAAGGCTGTGCTTCTCCCCAGCACTGTGTACCACAGGGCACAGGCGGGATCGCTGGGAAGGGAAGGGGACCCTTTCCCCCTGGCCTGGCACGAAGCTGACCCATCCAGTGAGCCTAGGCGACACCTAAGTGTCAGACTGGTGGCCATCTGGAATACTCCTGGCCACAGAACACCTGCTTCAGCCACTCCGTACCTAAGAGCTGCACACTGCTTGTTGAATCCTACCAGCTCTAGGACGACAGACAATGCATTTCAACGGGTGTTGGGTGTTTAAATGTGTAGATACGCCTCGCAAAGCAGGAGACTGGCACCAGAGCCCCGGGGACTCCTGGATTCTCTGGGTAAGTGGGCGCCCGGCCGCGGAAGAGGCTCCCGCCGCTGAGCCACGCAGCCTCGGCCCCGACGGGCTAGCACAGGCCGGCTGAACTCCTGTGCCGAGGCCGCCGTGCCTGGCCGCCAGTCCCCGGTCGGGAACCCCACATGCCTGTCTACTCATGGGCTGAGCTTTGGGGACAACAGGGCAGCCAGCAGGCCGAGATCCTCCGATCAGGAGCCAGCGGCCCAGGTCCGTGCCGCTTCGCGGGCTGCCTGAGCCCCGCAACCGACCTCGGGGAGAACAGTCATCGCGGACAACTCAACAGCGGCCCCACGGGCGGCCGACCCTCCCTTAACCGCTGGCCAGCCGGCCGCTGCCACACGCAGCCGCGGCGAGCTGTCCGGACCCTCGGCCTCGCCCGCCGCGGCGCCCGCCACCGGAGACCTCGGCGCCTGCCCGCGATCCCCTTCTCCAGAGCGGCGCCCTGCCCTGCCCTGCCCTGCCGCCCGCGTCCCGGCGGCATCCTGGGGCCGGAGGCGCGGGCTCGGGCCGCTCGGGCTCCACGGCCGCCCCGCGCGCCGCGCCCACGCGGGCACATGCGCACTGGAGTCCGCGGCGGCGCGTGCGCAGAAGAGGCCCGGCGCGGCCGGCGTAGGACGCCTGCTCCGGGGTGGGACGGCCCGCGGCGCCGGCGACATCCGTAGGCGGGGACGTCGCGGGCCGCTCGCAGAGCGCGCACGCACACGTGCGCGGCCCGTGACCGCGTCGAGCTCGGGACGCTCCGCGCGGGCCCGCGACGGCGCAGAGGGGCTCCGCTGTGCGGCGCGGGCCGAGGGGGCGTGAGGCCGCCCTACGGTGGCCGCACAGGGCCGGGGCTACGGCTCCCACGCGGGGCCAAGCGCCTCCGGGAGCCGGCCGAGCGCGCCCCCCTGCCGGCGGCGCGGCCGGGCCACGAGCGGGCAGCATGCAGCCGTCCCGCCCGCCGAGCCCCGGGGCAGGGGCCGCCCGCAGGCCCGGCCGCCAGCGCCGCGCGGTCCGGGACGCCGCGAAGAGGGCACCGGGTGAGCGGCGCGGGGCGGGCGGGACCGGCGGCCTCGGGCCGTCTCCAGGGCAACGGGCGGCGGCACCCGGAAGTGGCGGGGCCGGGAGCCGGGATCTGGCGCGGCCCCTGGGCTTCTGGGGGCGTGTGGTGCCTGGCCAGCGGGCACGAGCGCGGGCCGTCCCGGCTGCTGGCACCCAAGGACGTTGTCCAGCGGGAGCCCGCCGCGTGGGCGCCGTTTGCTGTGCCCCCGCGCCCGAGGGGAGCTGGATCAGGCCCTTCTCCTCGGCCTTCTGCTCTGTACCAACCCTCCTTAGCGGATTCTACCAATCCTGAGCTTGAAGTTTTGCGCTCAGACCCACAAGTCATTCAGGCGAGCTGTCAGGGGCACCGCCAGTGGAAACTGGAGCGCTGTGCGCCATTTCTCCGTGGCCACCCCGTGAGGGGCCGCGCTGTGGAGCGCTGACCCTGTGGCACACAGCCCACACCGCACACCTGACCCTGGAACTTGACGCGCCACCCGGAGGAGTGCCTGTTGGTGCCCGGGTGTGAGCGGGAGCCGTGCGGAACAGGGGCCAGGTAACCGGCCCACGGCCACACGTAGGAGGTGCCAGTGCTGGGGTTCAGCCTGGCAGCTAGCTCCAAAGCCCCCCGCCACTCAGCCAAGTCCTGCCGTCCCTGGATAAAACACCCAGGGTGTCCAGGGATTGGAAGTGGGAGGGACAGTCGGAAGCGGTGGGCGGAGATGGGCTCAGGCAGGCTGCACTTCCCCGGCCCTGGTGGTCGCTGGGACGACCGACCCCAGGCAGGCGCCCCCTGGCAGCTCGGGCTGGGGTCCCCGGCGGGGAGGGAGGGTGCTGGGGCGGGGTGTTTTGTGAAGGAGGAAGGCCGCGTGTCCACCCTCACTGGCCCTTTCCCCAGGGACGGCCGGGCGTGGAGCCCTGCAACCGACGTCTCACTGCCACTCTCTGCCCGCAGGCCCAGGCCGCCTAGGCGCAGCTGCAGGCCCCCAGGCCTAAGTGCCCATGCCGCCTATGCCAGCGGCCGCCCGGAAGCCACCCGGCCGCTGTGAGCGAGTGCTGCCGCCCCCTACGGGGCCCAATGCCGGTCATGCCCATCCCGCGGCGCGTGCGCTCCTTCCAGGGCCCGCACACCAGCTGCCTGCACGCCGCCTGCGGGCCCGCGCGCGCCTCCCACCTGGCGCGCACAAAGTACAACAACTTCGACGTGTACGTCAAGTCGCGCTGGCTCTACGGCTTCATCCGCTTCCTGCTGTACTTCAGCTGCAGCCTGTTCACGGCTGCGCTGTGGGGCGCGCTGGCCGCGCTCTTCTGCCTGCAGTACGTGGGCGTGCGCGTCCTGCTGCGCTTCCAGCTCAAGCTGTCGGTGCTGCTGCTGCTGCTAGGCCGCCGGCGCGTGGACTTCCGCCTCCTCAATGAGCTGCTGATCCACGGCATCCACGTGACCATGCTGCTGGTCGGGGGCCTGGGCTGGTGCTTCATGGTCTTCGTGGACATGTGAGGGCCCCGCGGCCCGTGCCCAGTGGCCCTGATCGTGCCGGGCCTCTGTGCGGCTCCTCTGGGCGTGGGCTCGGCCGTGGTTCCCACCCTGCAGGCCAGATCTTTGCCCTGGCGCCTGCTTGGGCGGAGAAAAGGGCTGAGACGCTGCGACCGTCCAGCTGGCCTCCCTCTGCGCCTCCCGCCTGTTGCGCTTCTTAGGCCGTCCTGTGGGCGGCCCCTCGGTCCCATCTGTACTTTGAGGCTCTGTGGAGCGCTGACCAGTGGTTTAGGAGGCCGTGGGCACGGAGAGGACCAAGGAACAACAGGTTTGCAGAATGAGGGTCTCCTCCCGCCACAGCTCCACCTCAGGGATGGGCAGGCTCCACTGGCAGACACTCTGCACTGCTGCAGAGCTGCCCAGTCCCCCCAGGGCCACCCAAGTGCCCACGGAGCCCACAGACTGCCTTCCTCTGTCCACCAGCCGAGGGCCCCTGTGGGTGCTCAGTCCTGGGCTGGTTTCTTTGCCACTCTGGTTGGTTGCAGGACGATCCAGCAGGGAGTGAGGGTGCCCCGGTAGGTCCTGGCACAGGGCTGCTCGGGAGTGTGCGAGCAGAGCAGGCAGCCCCCTCGCCTCTGCCCTGGCCACTGCCCTCAGTGGCTGCAAGAGGCCCCCTCCAGGAGGACCTCTCTGTCTGGCTTTTGGTCTTTTCCTGAGGGACCCCCCAGGATTGGGGCCTACCCTAGGTATCAGAGGTCTAGTCTCAGCCTCTCACAGAGAGCTTGAGCACTCTGGACATATCTCCCAGCTGCCCAGTGCCAACAGCATGGTGTCTGGGAGGGCCCCTGTTGCCTGTCCACACCTTTAAAGCATCCTGGGTATGGGGGGAACGTGTGGCCCAGAGACAGGGAGCCCTCAGACCCGTGCTCTGACCTGTACGCAGATGGGGGACATGGCACTGTGATGGCTCTCTGTAGTGAACATTGGCATCAGAGTTGAGACACCGGGCCAGTCTTGAGGGTGGCTTGTTGACCACCACTTGCTTCACCTAAAATTGTCGTCCTCACACTCTGGGCACAGATGGTAGCCCCTTCGATAACGGCCCTGCCTGGCAGATCGCTGGCCAGGGATCTGTGAGGACAGTGTGTGCCGTGGGAGAGAAACTTGGAGAAGCTGACACCAGGGGTCATAGCTGCCCCTGTGTTCCCGGGCTTCCCCTGCTGGTCGTGAGCTCCTCGGACCCCTGGGTGGACGGGCAGGCCAGGCCTTCCCCCACCCATCCCGCTTCTGCCCCACAGAATCTTTTGCACTAATTCCCGCTCTTTCCTCGAAGCAGCTTTGTTTTATGTTAATTAACTCTGGTGGCTCAAAACTGTAGAAGTCCCTTGTGTGGGTGACCACAGGACACCGGGGTTGCTGGGGGGAGCACCTTGAATGTAAACAGGACCTTGTCTCGCTGCATATCCGGCTGACCCATGTCCGAGTGCCTGTTAAATTCTTTATGAGATAAAACACCTGCATTAAACTTATTTTTTTAACATGTTGAAGGAGTGATTGTTTAAAGCTTAAAATTTGTCTTTTTTTTTTTTTTTTAAGAATACAATCGTGAATCAAAAAGCCATAGGAATCCTTCTTACACCTGCAAACTTGGAACAGTTCCTGCCCGTGACCACCTGTGGTGTTGGGGTTGGCATCCCATTGGCAGCGGTCCCTCAGTGAGAGGGGCCGGCTTCTCACAGTGCCGAGGCCAAGACCCGAGGCTGCCAGCATGGGAACACGGCATCAGGAGGATGCGATGCTTGGAGGCGGGGTGTCGCAGTTAGTTTTTCGTCGCTGTGACTCTGCCCGACAACCGCACTTAGGGAGGAAAGATTTATTGTAGCTCACAGTTTCCGAAGGTCTCAGTCCTTTCACAGGTGGGCGGCTGGACAGTGGTGGAGTCACATGGTGGGGCTGGAGCTACAGCCAGAGTAGTCGAGGGGTGGGGGATAGAGATGCTCACAACACGGTGGAACAGAGAGCAGCCTGGGAGGAAGTGTAGACCCAGCACGCTCCCCTCCCGGTCAAGCCCCAGACATCACCCCTTCCGGCCAGGCCCTGCCTCCCAACACCACGCAGTATCCGTAGGCACATGGGGCTTCTGGGGGACACTGCAGATCTAAACCACCATGACGGGTGGGGAGGGGGATCCACGGCATCGCTCACGCTAGCTGAAGGCACTTTGGAAACCCCCTTACCGTCTGTCTGTCTGGTGTCTGCCATGTGGAGGCTCCTGGGCCCGTGCAGGACTGTGCGTATGTCTTTCAACTCTACTTGTAAAGGCTGTAAGAACGCGGGGAGGTTGACCACTTCCACCACGATGGCCAGAAAGTGTCCTTGAAGGGAAAAAATCCATCAGTTACGGAGCGACCTCTCCAGTGTTTCTGGATTTCCGTAAGCTTTTCAGGTTATGTGTGTGTTGCTAGGGAGGAAACCCAGGGTCTTGCTCATGCTAGGCAAGTGCCCTGTCGTAGTGGGCAGTCCCAGTCCTGGGATACTTTTGGTGAGTCTGTAAACTCAAGTCTTGCTCCAGGCAGCTCCGGAGCTGAGGACGGGAGGTTTGCCGCCCAGGGCTAATGCCTGGGTTGCAAGCTGCTTCTAACCCCTGCTTCTGATATGTGAGGCTCCCGGTAGGGTCAAATTAACCATACCGGATGCCCCAACGCCCTGGGCTGGCTGCCCTGGTCTCCCCAAAGCTCAACCCCTGAATGGACAGGCATGAGTGACGGTGGCCACACTGTGACTGGCCCCCAGGGACACTCACCATCCCTTCAAACTCACCCAGGTTGACCTTGTTTTTTTTTTTTTTTTTTTTTTTTGAAACAGGGTCTGGCTTGGGACTGGAGGAATGGCATAGCAGTTAAAGTGCTTGCCTTGTGAGAATGAGGCCCTGAGTTTGATTCCCCAGCACCACATAAGCTAGGCGTGGTGATACGTGCCTATAATCCCAGCACTCTGGAGGCTGAGGCAGGAGGATTGCCATGAGTCCAAGGCCAGCCTGGGCTACATACTAAATTCAGGAGTGGTGTGGGCTACAGAGTGAGACCCTGTCCCAAAACCAACCAACAAACCAAATGAAAGAAACAGGGTCGGGCTCTATAGCCCAGGCTGGTCCTGAAGTCGCTATGTAGCCCAGACTACCTTGAAGTCATCGGCAGTCCTCCTGCCTCCGCTCTTCAGTGCTGGGATTGCAGGCATGTACCACCAAACGCTCTTTATGTGGTGCTGGGTAACTGAACTCAGGGCCTTGCACTTGGCCCCGACCTTCTTTTCAAGGTTGATTTTTTTTTTTTTCCAGTGCTGAAAATAAACCCAGGGCCTTGCACGTGCTAGGCCGGCACTTGCACCCAGCCTCCGCCCCAGAGCTGTCAGGTGTTCTTGTCCAGGCTGTCTCTGTCCAGTGAGGCCCCTGGCAGAGGCCAAGGGCTCCGTCTGTGCCGTCCACTGCAGGAGCCACCAGCCCCCTCTGGCCACTGAGCACGTGGGATGCAAATGCTGAGATGTGGTGCCATGGCAGTGTCTAAGCAGACCCGGCACTGGGCCTTGGGGATCTCGCCAAGTCGGTCTCTGGTGGCAGAGAGGCCTTCCTGGGACTGGGAAGTGGGTGGGTCCGCCCCCTAATCCCACCTCGCAGGGCACCCTCCCGTGGACCTCTACCAAGAAGGTGGTCCTGAGGGACAGGCCCTGTGCTCACTGGGGGTCTCCTCTGAGGACTCACTGAGCTGAGCTGGGAAGGCTGGGGCTGCTGGGAGATGCCCTCTGTGTGCAGTGCCGTGGGGGCAGCCCAGGGATCCCCAGCAGCAGCAGTGCCTGTGCCAGGTGGGGAGTGTGAGGACCTAGGCACATGTTTACGTGTTCATCAAGGGCTCGGGCCTGCTTGGAGCCTTCGGGAGGCTTCCGGTCGGGGGTGGGGAGGAGCCCAGGACTGGGAGGTGTTGAGCTCTGACGGAGCGTGCTGGCCGTGCTGCAGGGACAGTGTGGACCCTGACCAACTGCAAGGCCATCCATTCAGTGTCCCCTACCTCCAAGGGGCCAGGCTACCCAGGAGAGGGAGGAGAGGGCCAGGAAGACAGCAGGGGTGTCACGGGGGCTGGAGAGGGCTCACCTGTGTGAGCGTGGAGGACAGGTGGGCGAGAGGCTCCCTGCCCCTGAGTGGACGATGGGCAGGGGACTCAGGCTGGCAGGACTGCTCAGGCCAGGGCCTGGCTGGAGGACCCCGGGGTGGATAGGTGTCGGGGAGTTGGAGGATTTAGGAGCCAAGCTGGGAAAGCCAGCTTCCTGGAGGGCATGCCAGGCACAGGGGCCCTGCTGGTGGGTAAGCTGGGGCAGAGAAGTCAAAGGAAGTCAGGGGGTCTTTCCTGGGCAAAAGCAGGAGGGACCAGAGCCCTGGCAGAATAAGGCAAGCAGGTGGGAGCTCTAGTGGTTGAAAAGCTGAGTGGGAAGGTGCAGCCAGGTGTGTGTATGGAGAGCCAGGCCGAGGCTGAGCTGGGCTTGGCTCCCAGACTTCTAGGCGGTGGGGGGAGTGTGTGCCAGGCAGCCCTGAGGCCGTGCTGCCATCCTGGTCCACCACGCAGGGTGCCACGGTCTCCAGTCCTGGGACAAGGATCCGGGATCTGTCTTACTGAGGCCAAGGAGGCAGCAAGATGGCCTCGGGCCTGGGAATTTCTAGAAATGAAATGCCAGATCCAGAAAGGCCCTGAGTACCCCACTTCCAGGCAGAGGACCGGTAAGGAAGCCCCAGACACCTTTGCTGAGCCCCGTGGAACAACCAGAGACCCCACAAAGCACCACACACTCGGGCTCAAAGTTTGATAGAGTTATGACCTTTAGAGCGGTGGCATCGAGCCCGAAGGGACAGCCTGGGGCAGACGTTGGGGGTCACGAAGGGCCGGAGGACACGGCCCCAGCGGGGAAGGACGGCGGACCCCAGCGCCGCAGCGCGCCTGTCCCCTGTTCCCTGACCTTGGGAAGGCCTGTCCCTGCGGCTTGCCAGCGCGCGGAGGAGGAGGAGGAGGAGGAGGAGGAGGAGGAGGAGGAGGCAGGAGCGGTGGCCTGCCGCTTTGAGCGCTGAGTCAGCGTTTCTGGGGCCTGGCCTGCGAGCTCTGTGGTGGCCAGGGTACTTTCTGCATCTCCTCTTTGGGTCATTTTAGGAAGAAGCGCCCCCTCCCCCCTCCCCAGCCTCCTAAGAGGGATCACCCCGCCCTGCTCCCAGAAAATAGCACCCCCAGCTAGCACGCTGCAGGATCGCTTTCCAGAAATCCCTGCAGGCAGCCTGGCCGGCCTCCCATGGTTCCCGATCGGGGAGCGGCCCCTCCCGGCTCCCTGCAGCAGGGGGACGTTGGGAGCAGCTGACTCAGCGCAGGCCCTGCGCCCCGCCCCCTCCTGGCTGGGCAGCATGCCCAGCCGCTGGCAGCTGTATCACACGGGGCCTCCTCTGCAGGGCTGTGTGGCTGAGGTGTGTGGCCCGCACTGCGCTGGGGGTGGGGTGGCAGACAGTGCCCTCTGCAGAGAGTGGCCTGGGGGGCGGGGACCGGAGCGTCCCACGCCTCCCTCCAGGAAACGGTCTTGTCCTGACCGTGCAGTCAGCAGCCACCCATCCCCCCCACAGCCAGGGTCTTCCCTAGGGGCAGAGGCAGCCTGTCTGTCCCCTCCCTCTTAGGCGGGGCCCTGATGGGAGCTTGAGGCCAAAAGGGTGAGGCTCTGCTGGGTCCCACCCTAAGCTTCCGGCCAGCAGGCTCGGGCAGCCGGTGGGGGCCACGGGCTCCCGGGACAGGGCTGCAGGCGATCCAGACCCCTGGATCCGTGCCTACCTGCCCACAGGTTCGGTTTGCATCAAACTGTGGATACCGGGCCAGGGCCCGAGGAGCGGCGAGGGGCAGGGCCAGGTGGTGCCGGCTGGGCTTGGAAAGCAGACCCTGTGAGCGGATCTGCAGGTGGAGGTACAGGGGTCAGAATAGAGTGGAGGAAGGGAAGGGAAACCAGGAAGGTCGGCTCAGGTCATGGGGCGTTCACGGGGTCAGGGTGGGTCGCTGCCGGCCACCAGTTACCTCCGGTCCCTCCTTCTTCACATGAGGTCGTGTTCTTTCTGCTTTCTCAGAATACTAATGACATCCTGCCGAGTGCCGTAGGAATATTCATGCACAGATCAATCGTCCAGGCCAGCAGGGCCTGCCAGGTAGCCCCGGGGTGCTGGGATCAGCCCTCCTTGGAGGGTGTGGCCATTAGAATGACATTGCCCCCCTGCGGCAGGGGCCGGGCGCCTGCAGAGGAAGCTCCAGGAAGTTCTCTTCAGGTTTTGCAATGGTGCCAGCTGCTCAGAAACTGGTGACGGGACCTCCGCCTTTGCTGGACTGGCCCTTGAGGCCTGGATGAAGAGACTTTGGTCAGGCTCGGCATGATCTGGTGCGCTGTGTGGCCGTGGCCAACCCTCAGGAGCCCCCATATTACCCTAAGCACCATCCCAGAGGCCCATCACCTGCTGTGTCCCCTAGCCAGCCAGCCACTGTCCTGAGCAGGGTCACCCAGCCGGTCACCCGGGGACACCCTGACCTTCCCTATGGACACCAGCAGCGCTCTGCCTCCCTCACCCCTTGGGAATCTTGGGTGCTTCATCAGCACCCTCGACTCTGCTCCCTGGAAGGGCTCCTGCCCCGGTGCCCCTGGGAGGGGCTGTGCACTCTGCACTGCCGGGCCTGCGTGGCCCTGAGGCAGCGTGGGCAGCTTTGGTCCCGGGGGTCTCTGCCTGCCTGCCCGGGGTGGGGCAGCCCGGGGAAGACGTGAATCCGGGTGTTGGTATGAATTCATTATTTACGACAGCAGCATGACATCATGGTAACATGAATTATTTGTGTGGTTTCCCATCGTGCTGCGCTAACCCTGTTTCCTGGCTCCTAATGCGTGAGGAGTCCTAATGAGCACCATTATCTCCCCTCTCGCCTAGCCTGCAGTTGCCTACACTCAGCCGCCTGGGGGGGGGCGCTCGGGGGCACCCCTCCCCCACAGCCCCATGTGCATGTGTGTGTGTGTGTGTGCGTGTGCATGCGCACGCGTGCAGTGCTCCCACCCTCCCACTCCTCCTCTTGGCCCTGCCACCCTCTGCCCCCGGAATTCCTTCTAAGTGTCCTCCAAAGAACTGGGGGTTCAGGGAAGCTCCAGGGACTCACGTTCCTACCAGAAACCAGGTCTGCCTTAACAACTGGGCAGGCAGTGCCCTCCCCCTGGTCTTTCCCAGCCACTGGCAGCACTGATTGGCATGAGGCTGGCCTCCAGGATCTGAGGGACAAGGGCAGGGAAGGCAGCCAGCCCTGACCTCACACCTCAGCCTGCTCTCATCCCCTGCCTGGAGCTGTAGAGGAGCGTGACCCGGCGGGAAGTGCCCAGGGCTGGGACTCAGGACTAGACTGGCCTTCCCAGCCACAGGCCCCCAGTTTCCTCACCCCCACCCCCCGCCAGGTCTGGCCGAGGTCACAAAGCCAGATCTGCCCCCCAACACCAGGCAGGCCACCGGGGAAGGTGCACTCTCAGACGCCCAGACCCGTTCCTGCATCTTGTCCATGGTGGTACATCCTGGGGCAGTGTGTCCTGGGTGTGGGGGCAGCGGTCCGCCTACTGCGGGAGGCAGGCCGATTCCTGAGCACCAGCCCTGGAAGCCTGTGGCCAGTGTCGGAGAAACGAGTGGACGCAGGTGTGCATGGTCGGTCGTCCCTTGGGTCCCAGGACCTGGCACCCAGTGGGTCTTCTGTGTGCGCTTCCAAATGATTACGTCAGGCTGGAGGAATGGCACAGCGGTTAGAGCACTTGCCTTGCAAGCACAAGGCCCTGAGTTCGATTCCCCAGCACCACATGAAGCTGGGCGTGGTAGTGCACCCCTATAATCCCAGCACTTAAGAGGCTGATGTAGGTGGATTGTTCTGAGTCCAAGGCCAGTATGCACTACACCAGTGAGTTCAGGACCAGCCTGAGCTACAGAGCGAGACCCTGTCTCAAAAAAAAAATGACCACCACGAGCTGGCCTCGCAGGTAGGACGTCCCCCCAGGACCATCTGTGGGGATGGAGGCAGCCTTTTTCTGTGGCACTATTAACTCATCCTGTAGAGGCGGTCACATGGGTCCCAGAAATCCTTCTCGGAGGCATACCCAGGCCCCTGCAGCTGCTGGCCCAGCCTGGACCCCTCCTGAGGGAGTGTGTGTCCAGCTCTCCCACGCCCCCAGAATGCTGCGTCTACCTGGACAGGACAAGGCCCGGCTCCGCCATCCCTCCCAGGGGCGTGAGTCACAGCAGCCGGCTGACCCGCAGCCTGCTCGGAGCAGGCGGCGGCAGCTGCGTAACAGCTGCACTAAATGGTAAAGGGAAATTTAGGACAAAAGAGGAAGAAGATTAGCGTATCCAATTTAAAGCGAGGGGAGGCATCAGCGACCAAAACGGTCCTGCCCTAATTCCCAAGCAGAGGGCGTCACGGGCTCCGAAGTGCTGACAAGAGACCAAAATACCCCCCGGTTTCCATCTGCTGGAGGGGCGCGGCCCTTCTGGCAAGGGCCCACAGATATCTTCTGGCCCACAGAGCTGGCCTTGTCCCCAGGGCGGCAGCAGCCCACACGTGGCCCGGTCGTGCCCTCCCTGGGGTCGGGGCCAGGTCTTCTGCCCCTCTGAGGGGGCTCCATGGCACCTGCAGAACAGGTGTGTGTGTGGGGGGGGGCAGAGCCAGGCTCCATCCTGCAGGTGGGTGCCTGCACACTGCTGGGTGAAGGTGTGACCCCAAGGGCTGCCACACCCTGCCCTGTGCTCCCAGATCAGCCTCTGAGGGGGTGTGCAACGGCCTTGCTGGCCAGCTCTGGGCTCCCGGGCTCTCGTCCCCGGGCAGGGAGAATGGTGGCGGGGCACCCAGAAGGCTTTGCCGTGGAACTCAGCCAGTGAGCAAAGCGAGCTCTTTGCAGAGCTGACCCTGCCGCTGAGTAACTGCAGGATGGCAGGACAGGAGAAGGGGCCAGGGAGGCTGGTGGCCTGGGGCTCCCCACTCTGCCCTTGGCTGACTGGGATCTGCCAGCACGAGGTGGCAGTGATGGCCTCTGGCTCCTCACTCAGACTCCAGGCCCTCAGCCCCTGAGACCCCGTGTCCCCATCACACCCAGGCAGTACAGGTGCAGGGCGTCCACTAGCAGATCTGCCGTGCTGGCCCTGGTGCAGCCCTCGGAGGGGCAGAGGGAGACAAGGGCGCGGGGCCCCTGAGGGATTGGGGTTCTCCTCCTGGGGGTCAGAGCTGCAGGCCGGCCCAGCTGGCTGGGGGGTTTAAGCACGTCTGCGTCATCTCTGAAGCAGATTCACATTCCCACGACACACCTGTGCTCTGCCACTTAGTGGGAGGGGGAACAGGGGCGTGTGGTCCTGTCCTGCTCCTGTAGGAGGGCTGACGTCACAGTGGCACTGTGCTCAGCCAGGCCCCCTGGGACCGGCCGCTCGTCCCAGCGTGCTGGGAGGCTGAGCAGGACAGCAGCAAGTTGAGACCAGGCCGGGCAATTCAGTGACGCAATGAGATCCTGACTCAAAATCAAAACCAAAAATGGTCTAGAATAATGGGGGCGTAGCTCAGTAATTAGAGTGCTTGCCTAGCAAGCATGAGGCTCGGGGTTCAATCCCCCAGCACCACATACTAGCTGGGCATGGTGCCACACACCTGTAATCTCCACACTTGGGAGGCTGAGGCAGGAGGATTGCCATGAATTCTAGGCCAGCCTGGACTACACAGTGAGTTCAGAACCAGCAGGAGATACAGAGGAAGACCCTCTTGTCTTAAAAAAAAAAAAAGGCAACTTACATTTCTGGGCCCCCTTCTGACCAGCAGAAGGCTTTTTTATTATTTTTTTTGGAGACAGTCTTGCTCTGTAGCCCAGGCTGATTCTGAACTCACTAATGTAGCCCAGGCTGACCTTGGACTCAGGACAATCCTCCTGCCTCAGCCTCCCGAGTGCTAGGGTTACAGGCATGCGCCGCCACACCCAGTTTATGTGGTGCTGGGGAATCGAACTCAGGGCCTTGCACTTGAAAGGCAAACGCTCTGACTGCTGTGCCATTCCTCCCTCTTCTCTTTCCCTTTCTATCCTCCTTCCTGCTTCTGTAATTTTCCCAATAAAGTGTTCTCTTCTCAAAAAAAAAAATAAATAAATAAAAACAATAAAACAAAAACCAGCCTGGATTACAGGGTAAGACTCTGTCTCAAAAAAACAAAAAGAAAAAAATGATCAGGAAGACCCCCCCTGTCCTGGACATGGTAGAGGTCACTGCAGCTGCCCTGGCTGGACGTGGGGTGCTGTGCACCCACTCACGTGCCCTGTGGAAGCCTGTGCTTGCCCGGAGGCCACAGGGCAGTGAGGCCACAGGAGGGCAGGTGCTTCCATTGTTGCCAGTCTCTCCTGCCGTGTGGGCATGAGCATTGCCCAGCAGCTGGACAGAGCCCTGGAGCTTTGGACACAAACCCTAACCCTCTCCTGAGACTGCACTCCAGCTCTGGGTGCCCAGCACACAGCGCCATGCCCAGCTGCCCTCGCTGGGGCTCAGGGCCATTCCAGTGGCAGGACACTTGTCCTGGCCTGGCGTCTGGGCAGGCGCTCAGCGGTGGAGACTGCCTGACGCACACTGCCGCCTGCGGGACTGAAGCACTGGGGCACTGCCGGGCCAGGGCCGGAAGGAAGGGCCCAAGACCGCCGTGCCGTGCCGCCTCCTCCAGCCCGGTGGGCTCCCCACAATCTGGTCACTCCCGTCTCCTCGCACCTCTGGCCCCCTGGCACTGCTGCCGCTCACCCGCCCACGTGCCCCAGGGATGGTTTTTAGCCCCGCAGTGCCTTCGACACCCAAGACCCTCGCTCTCTCTGGCCCGGTTCCTGAGCCACTGGTGTGCGCAGGCCAGCTCTCCTGCAGGGTGGCGGAGGCGCCTACACCTGCAGGACTTTGAGCCGGGGTCCCAGCTACCCATGCATCCCCCGCCTTGCCCCGGGCCCACAGCCCGCCGCCCCGAGGAGCCTGCAATCCTACATCCTCACCCAGCACCAGTTGTTTGTTTGTTTTGGTTGTTGTTGTTTGAGACAGGGTCTTGCTCTGTGGCCCAGGCTGGTCCTGAACTCACAATGGAGCCCAGGCTGGCCTTGGACTCATGGCAGTCCTCCTGCCATGCCAGCTTATGTAGTATCGGGGAATTGAACTCAGGGCCTTGCACTTGCTAGGCAAGCACTTTACCCACTGTGCCATTCCTCCAGCCCAACTTTTTTATTTTTTATTTTTTTGTAGTATTGGAGATTGAACCCAGGGCCTTTGAACTGAGCAATACTTCCAGCCCTTTATTTTTTTTAAACTTTAAGTTTTGAGACAGAGGCTCATTATGTCACTAAGTTGCCCATGCAGGGCTTGAACTTGGGATCCTCCTGCCTCAGCCTCCCTGAATGCAAGGATGCCGGGCCTGTATTACTGCGCCCAGTTTGGCCTCAGCAGGCATGGTCTGGCCTGGCCTGCCTTATTCGCCCATAGATCCTGGTGTCATCTAATGGGGGCAGCCAGGAGGGGAGGAGTGGGCCTGGAGCTGACCCACCCGCCACCCTGCCTGACCACAGGGAGGGGCCTGGCCACATCCTCATGGGGCCACGGTTGGAGAGGCACGAGCGAGGCGGCCACCGGGCTCACAGGGCTCCGCTCCTTCAGCACGGTGTGAACCTTACCCGAGGTAGCATATGCGTGTGCTGGGTCCCCATAAGGGGCCTGCTGCTGTGCGAGCCAGCTAAAGGGTCAGGGACGCTTCTCTGAGGACTTGAGCCAGACTCAGCCTCAAGGCCACGGCAGAGGACCCAAAGCCAGGGCTTTGGGTTGTGATTCCAGCCCTCTGGGAGACAGAGGCCAGGAAGAGCTCAAGTTCAACCCCAGCTTGGGCCACTCAGTGACTTAACAAAATCTTATAGAAATCTTAAAATCAAATAGAAAGTACATTGGGGATGTGGCTCCCTCTGAAGGCCCTAGGCTCAATCTCCAGTACCACAAACACAAAACAAACAAAAGCTGAAGTCACTGGGGCAGGGGCAGGCAGCAGGCACAGCAGGAGCAAGAGTCCTGGGGCAGAGGTGTCCACCCGAGCAGCTATCAGTGTGGCTGGAGCTTATTGTATGGATAAGTAGGGTGTGGTGCGCTGTGAGGTGTAGAGCAGGCCCGGAGCTCCTGACACGGAGAGAGACGGAGTCGCCACGGGTGAGGTGTGGCGTGGCCCGCTGTGCGGGGACGGCGGGGAAGGGACGGGAGGGGCCTGCAAGCCGGTGGGGGCCACAGTGGACACTGGAGGAGAGCAGGGCACAGGACAGGCGTGGGGGGCTCAGAAGCAGCCAGGTTCCCGGCGATGGCCTCTGGCAGAATTGGCGGGATTGGGGGCAGAACTGGATGGGAGTGTGAGCAGGCGGAGGGACTGCCGGAGGGCAGAGCTGCTCTGATAGACAGCTTAGGCTCCCTGGGGTGGCCACAGTGGAGGACACAGCCTTGGATGGAAGGAGGGAAGCAGGACTCCCGCAGGATGTTTTGTTTTTGTTTTTGTTTTTTTTGCACTGGGCACTGAATTGAGGGCCTTCTCACTGAACTCCATCCATGGTCCACTCTTTCTTAATTTTATTTTGTGACAGGGTCTTGCTAAGTCAGTATGTGCCCAGGCTGGGCTTGAACTTATGATCTTCTGGCCTCAGCCTCTCAGACTGCTGCAGTCATGGATGTCTTGATGGGTACACCTGAACACATAGGTCCCCAGACCCTATTCCTATCCCTGTGGAGCCTGTACCCCAAGGTCTCTACACAGGTCTTGGGGACCACAGCCCTGACCGGGGGCTGCAGCCCTGGGGCTGCAGGGACCCCAGGAAAACACGTGAGCCGTGTTTGGGAGTGCAGCTGTTTGGAGCTGTCTCATCTCCGTGGCTTACATTATTTCGGGTACAGATATTCCTCATGACCCTCCGTATCGCCAGCTTGACGCACTCTGGGTAAGAAGCTGGGACCAGAACTTAGGGTGGTATTCAGCTCTAAGGGGCTGTGCTGTTCATGGGGTCCTCAGAGTAGGACGGTGAGTACGGGTCTACCCACCCCAGTGGTCAGCTTTGGGTGTTTTACTTTTTTTTTGCAATGCCGAGGATGGAACCCAGGGCCCTGTGCATGACCGCTGAGCTACACTCCAGCCCGTCACTGTGGCCTCCACCCGCAGGGAGCAAAGGCCAGGGAAGGAGCCCCCCAGTTCCCTACTCCTCCTGCTGCAGAGCTTGAGCAAGTGCACCCCACCCTCAGTGGCATTTTCCTCTTCCCCCGAATTTTCTTTCATTTGTAAAACAGGGATAAAGAGAGCTAAACCTCCTAGGATTGTTGCAAAACATTAAATTAGGTAATGCGCGCGTGCTAAGAATTTAGTGCGTCTTCCGTGCTTGCATTTAAATCGCGCACGCAGGGGCTGACGCATGCACACGTACACACAGAACACAGGTGTCCTCGGGCAGAGCTTGCGTGGTTTTTTTTTGTGGTCTTCTAAGAACTTTTTGGTGTTTTCCAAGTGTCCTTCATTAGAAAAGCTTCCGTGGGCTGGGATGCAGCTCAGGTTAGCATGCACAAGGGTGTGGGTTTCATTCCCAGCTCTGCATTAAAAAGTTTCTTTTAGAAAATAAAAGTACACGAAAATAATCAAATGCACACGAGGCAGCTCAAGCCGTGAGTGTGGCAACAGCTACCCCCTTGTCCTGTGTAGGCTCTCCCTGGGTCCCTCCTGTCACACGGTGACCCAGCCCTGGTCTCTGAGGACCACAGGGCCTAACCACTCCTTCTGGTGTCCTGGGGTTAGCCTGGAAGCAGCTGGAAGTGCCTGTCTTCTCTGAGCCACAGTTCCCAAGGGCCTGAGGGAGTTAGGTGCAGCAACATCTTAAACAAGGCTCAGAAGTGGGAGGGAATCCTCAGTCTTAACCTTCCAGCTTATCCCTTGGCCCTCCTCCAGACTTGAGCCCCAGAATCTCTGCTCACACCTTTGCTGGGCAGTGGTGCTAATGCGTTCTGATGCCTGGTCTTGAGGTCTAGAATTGCAGGCCCCAGGCTGCGTGTCCACACCTGAACACGGGTGGTGGGGGTGGGGTGGGGCCCGGGCAAGGTCAGGCCTAGGGGGGCTTCATACCCACCCTCAGTGGGCAAGCCCAGCGGAAGGGGCATTTCCCAGAAGCAAGGCGGCAGCTGAGCAGGTCCTAGAGTTCAGGCCGACGGTCAGGAAATGGCCAAGGCCAAGGCTTTAGCCTGAGATTGGGGTCAAGGACCCCAGCCAAACTTGTGCTCATCCGACCTCAGAGTGACCTTGGCTAACTGAACCTGCAGCCTGCTCTTTACAGAACCGCCCTCCTGGGGTGACCTTGATCATGACCTCTGGCTGGGCTGGCCCGTTTCAGGGCAAGGACCCCTGCGTGGGTGTGAGATCGAGGCTTTGCGGGTCCCAGAGGCACCGTGGTCTGCCTGGAACCCCGCTCCGCGGGTTGGGAGCTGCCCCTGCGGTGGGTTTCTGGGTCCTCTTCCGTTTGTGGCTGGGTTTAGTCCCGCTCGTCTGTTTTAAAACCTGAGCAGGGCCCGGGGCAAGCGGGGCGCCCCGTGGGGAGGCGCGGAGGGGACTGGCGTGACCCTCCAGAAGCCGGGATCACGCGGGTCTGCGCGGAGCGGCCGCGCGGGCGGGAGGCTCGTCCCCAGAACGCCTTCGCCCTCTCGGGCCACCCCGGAGACCCCTCCCGCGCACACCGCCTGGGGGCGGGGCGAGGGGCCCAGGCCCCGCCCAGACGCCAGCCCGGCCCCGCCCCGCCGCCCAGGCCCCGCCCCGCCCCGGCGGCCCCGCCCCTCGAGGCCCCGCCCGGCCGGCCGGCCCCCTGGCGGCGAGCGCGCGCGCGGCCCCTTTAAACGCCCGGCGGGCGCCCCGCGCCCCGCCCCCCGCGGCGCGGCCCGTGCTGGGCGAGGTCGGCGAAAGTCCGCGGGCGCCGCTGGGACGCCGAGACCGCGCAGCCGCCCGGCCGGGCGCCGCAGGTACCGCCGCGGGCCGCCGCACTTCCCGCCAACTCCGCCGGCGCCCAACTTGGCGCGCCCGCCGCCTGCCGCAGTGCCCGCCCGCGCGCGGCCGCCGTGGGTGCGGCCGAGTCCCGCGGCGTCCGCGCCGGCCGGCCGGTCCCGGAGGCCGCGCGAAGGGAGGGCGCGCCCCGCGTCCCGGGCCTCCCCCGCCCCGGCCCGGCCCCCGCCGGCCAGGTGGCGCCGGAGCTGGGACAGGGGACCCGGTTCCTCGGGAGCCCGGCGGGACTGGGCTCTGCCCCAGAGGCCCCGAGTGGCGTCCGCTCTCGCTGGGGTACGTGGGGGCGCCCAGGTCAGGGGTCACCGGGACCCTGATGGCCTGCCCCCTCTGGCCCTGCGCCGGCTTGTTGCGGTGGGCGTCGGAGCTCTCGGGTCCCGTCCCGGGAGCCGTCGCAGGCCCTGCGCCGCTCGGGTGTCCGTGTCCGTCCACCTGGTGGCGGGGTCCTCTCGCTCCAGCCGGACCCATCTTCAGGCAAGGTGTGGGGGGTCGGGGGCAGGTGCGCGGCCACCATCAGCGCGCCGTCACGGAACTGGGCCTTTCTGAGGTCTCCCCCTCCCTCCCGCCCTGGTCCTCCCTTTCTCAGACTCCCCGGATCTCCCCTGCCTTCTGGTTTAGCCAGGACTGCGGGGCGCCCCTCCGCCTGGTGCTTAACCCTCTGGTGTCCCGCGACCCAGGCCTCTGCCCAGTCCTTACAGATGGGATCAGGCCTGCGGCGCTGGGCGTCAGGCGGCTGGCATCCTGTTCCACCCTCTTACAGCAGACTTCTTCCTGAGGCGCTCGGAGCCCCCGGGGTCCCCTGTGGTGCCTTCTCCGCATGTCCTCTCGGGGAGACCCTCTTGGGCTGCCTGGGGTCGCGCCTGGCTTGGTGGCCACCCAGCCAGAGCCCAGGTGGCTGGCTCTGTCCTCCCGGCCAGCGGGTTGGAATTGGCACAGAAAGTAGAACAAGATATCACTTGTCACCTCTCTGTGGCCAGGGAGCTCTTCTCAGTGGTCACACCCAGGGCAGGACGGTGCTGGACGCAGGCCACGCGGAGGCCACAGAGTCTGGCTGTGCCAATTTTGTGAGCCCGTGGCCACTTGGAGCCTTGGGAAGGACGGCCAGGGAGAAAATGCTGGAACCGTATCGTGGGGACGTCGCTGCCCCTCAGCCCCATGGGCTGGGCCCTCTGTCTGTGTTCAGGCCCCTGGGAGGAGGCTGGCGGCTTTTTGGCAAAACTCGCCAAATCTCTGTCTCCAGCCGAGAACACAAGCCTGCCTCGTTCCTCTCAGGATGCTGGTCTCCATGCAGCTGGCCTGACGCTTTGACTCGGGGGTACCTCTACCTGGTGTGCGTTCTGGGCTGCAGGGTGGGCAGTATGATATCTGGGGCCTGCCTGGGCCCAGGGTTGAGTACACGGGGACAGAACTTGAAAACTGAGCTGTTAGTCAGGTGTGGTGGCTCACACCTGTAGTCTTAGCGGGCAGGGAGGCTGAGGCAGGAGGATCTCAAGTTGGAGTCCATCTGAACAACTTGGCAAGACTGTTAAAACCAAAAATAAAGTGGCCTGGGGATGTGCAGCTCTGTGCTACAGCCCTGCTGGGTTCAGTTCGCAGTATAGAAACCCCCAATCTATGGTGCTGTCCCTGACAGGACTTGCCTCTGCCTCTGAGGTCTAGGCCACAGAGAACAGGGGCCTGCAGCCCGGTATCCGGTGTCTCCCTTGCAGTCGGCCCAGCCCATCTCCTCCACCCCTTGTCTCTGGCTTGACTTCTTATCACCCCAGCCTGGGGCTTCCTGGGAGTTCTTCACTGGAGGTCCTATGGTGGCTTCGGATGTCCCGCTGGGCCCTGGGGTTAGATGAGCCACCCTGCCTCCCAAGGCGCAGGGGTCAGGAGGCTGAGGGCCCTTTGACAGGGCAGACCTTGGCCTGCCATCTGCAGACTTTGGGATGCCCCGCCCAGGTCCTCCTGCTGGTCGCGTGGGCTGCCTGGCCCTCAGTACCTGCAGGTGGGTGAGACCTTGGCCAGGTGTTTCTACTCCACCCTAATTGAAGGTGTGGGCGGCCCCGCCCTGTGGCCTTGTTGCCCCGACCAGAACCACCCAGGAGATGAGGTCTGAGGCTTGTGTCTGTCCTGGCTGGGGCGAGCCCCAGGGGAGGTGTCAGGTGAGCTGGGCAGGGATCCTGGCGACCTCGCTTTCTTCTGAGGTCATTTGCAAATGCCCAGGATTGGGAGCTGCTTCAGCCTCGGTGGAGGGCCGTCTGGGGTTTGGAAGCCACACCTGTGTGCGGGGTGTCGTGGGCCACAGGTGAGCCGAGGTTGTGGTGGTGGGGCTCTTAGAGTGGCCTTCCTTGTTGGGACATGGACTCCAAGGTGGGCTTTTTCCACACTGGATGCAACTTGGCCTGGGTCTGATCTGGGCACAGAGGGAGTATCCAGGCCTGCAGGGTCTGCATGCTGGGCCTGGATCCGGGAGGCTGTGCTATGGCGTGGTAACACCCCTCTCCCCAGGCTGTGTAATCCCGAACCAGTGACCTGCCCTCTCTGAGCCTCACCCACCTTTCATGGTGGGGCGGTGCCTGGCTGGAGTGGGCCTTCCTAGTGCTCTGTGCTGGCCAGGTTGGACCTGGGCTGCCGGGTGAGCAGCGCCTCACTCTGTAAGGAGAGGCTGTTCCGGTCCAGGGAGGATCATGGCACTTTCTCCGGCGGTAGTGTTTCAGGCCCCTTGCGGGGAGGCCCGCTATGCTTTCTGAAGGAATCCCACCCTCCCCTCTCCGTGGGGCCCTGGCATTCGGGAGGGCACAGGGCCCTGGATGGGCCTGTTCCAGGCCCGCCCTGTGCCTGGGAATCGGGGCTGGGCGGGAACCGAGGGCCTAAAAGTAGCCATATATAGTCACAGGGGTGAACAGGGAGCTGCTGTGCCCTGGGTGGGCTGGCCGTGGGTGGGGTGGCCTCCCGGCAGCCTTGGGGGAGGGTGGCAGTCTGAAGAGCAGCTGGATCTTTCAGCACAGCAATCATTCCAGCAGTCAGGACTCAAAGCATGTTTGTTGATTGAAAATAAAAATCTCCTGGGCTCTCTAGTCAACGCCGAGCGTACTCTGGAGTTTTGAGAATTGGAGGCATTAATATGACCACTTGACCAGGCCACCTGGGGGGGTGTCTGATTGGGTGTCAGGGGCCCAGTGCCTGCTGGCGAGGCTCTCTTGCCCCCTAAAATGCTAATGTCCCCTCACCCGCCACACACCTAGGGGAGGGGCTTCCGTCCCGTTGTCTGGTGTTTCTGGGATGTTTTCTCCGCGGACTCAGCTTGGCGTCCAGGCAGGGGTGGCCCCCTGGGGCTCGGGGAGATGGCCCTGCTTGTGCCTGGGTGGGCGTGGAAGGCCGTTGCTCTGCGTTGGCTTTCTTGCTTCTGGGATATCCTGGGCCTCTGACTGGGTGGCGGGTGTGTCCTTGGCCCCTGTGACCCCCACCCGCCTGCGGAAGGGGCGTCTCAGCCCCTCCCTGCCCTGCTGCCCAGCTCTTCAGGCTGGCTCCTGTTGCCCCGCTAAGCGCCTTTGTGCCTTTGTTAAATTTTGTATATTGATACTTTCTGTTGTTGTCAGCAGTTTTTTTCCTCCCCCCCCCCTTTTGTGTTGGATATAAACCCATTAGGGTGAGAGAAGATTAAAAAGATACATTACAATTAAAATGTTAATGAAATCCACATCATACAACTTTTGGAGCCCTAGGCGTCCATCTTGCCATGTCCTGTCCATTAACTTGGGCTATTCTAATTCCACACTGACCCCTGCTGAGAGGCTTATGCTATAATTGGATTTTTTTTTGATATAAGAGGAAAAAAAAGCTATTAAGAAAATAGAGGTTGAGTGGTGGCCCTGGCTCCCACATGGAGAAAAAGGGGACTTGGAAGTGGGGTCCACAGTCCTTCCTGTGGGGGCGTGGGCAGGGATCCGGCAGGCCAGTCTCTGGGCCTGCTACCTGCAAGGTGTACATTTGGGGCATGGTCCATGTACGGAGGGGACCTGGAGAAGGGAGGGCGAAGCCAAGTGCCCAAGGAGACTTGCAGTGGGATTAGGGGACCCCCAGGGGAAACCAAACTCGCAAGATTCAGAGTTCTGGGGAGCCTGCACCCCCTATGGGTCCTGGGGCAGGCCTTCATGGTTGCTGGGTGTCTAGCACAGGGCTGGGTTGGGGCCGTGGGGTCTCCCTCCCGGGACCCATGGGACTTCAGGTGCTCTGTGAGGCCCCTGACTGGCTGGCCCAGTGGCTCAGGCCTGGTCCCCCATGTGGCTCCTGGGCCCCGGGCTGCGGGCCTGGTGGCGGTGCCAGGAGCTGGTCAGGTGGTTGGCAGTGGGCTGCAACAGACAGGTTTCATGTCTGTGTGTTTTTGCAACACCTTTCTATAAAGGGAAACATCATTTAAAATATGATTACTTAGTGTTGTAACAG
Source organism: Ctenodactylus gundi (assembly GCA_004027205.1). Lineage (NCBI taxonomy): Eukaryota > Metazoa > Chordata > Mammalia > Rodentia > Ctenodactylidae > Ctenodactylus > Ctenodactylus gundi. The sequence goes on along the minus strand of PVKB01003208.1, from coordinate 110,965 downwards.
CGCCTCCGCTGCCAGGCGGCATCATTATCAGAGTCTGATATTAACTTGCAGAGAATATTATGCAGATTGCCTGCTGGCTCAGGAGTCCTCAGGGTGGGGCGCAGGCTGCGGGCCGGCTTGCCTGGGGCTCTGGGACCCTCGTGCCCTTGGGCTGGGTCGCTGCCCTCCATTCTCTGTGCCAGGCCTCTGCTGTGGTCAGCAGTGGGGATGCTGAGGGCAGGGAGCCCCCAGGCCTGTGCTGGGGGGACCTGTGTCCCCCAGGCCCCGGAACTCTGCCGAGGGCCGTCCAGGCCCTCAGCTCCCTGCACCTCAGCAGCCAGGAGCGAGTGCTTCCTGCCAGGCTCGCCCTGGCCATGGCGGCTGTCTTCTAACTGGATCTGGACAGTCTTGAGGAAGGAGCCTGGCTGCAAAGGGGCTAGGGACTGTGGTCACCACTGCTGACCAACCACCTGGGCCCCACCGCTAGCAGAAGCCCAGGCAGCGGCGGGTGGGGTGGGCTTAGGTCCCGAGGGGGGCTTGGATTCACCGCTGAGCAGAGTGGGGCGTCTAAGGGCAGCTAGGAGGTTCTTCTCGTGTGCTGTGTGTGTTTGTGTCAAAGTCCCAACAGAGAAATTTAGGGCCGATGTGCGCCTGAGCGGCATAGAATGACTGTTTATGGGTTCCGGGAAATAGTGACCCTTAGGTGACTTTGAAGGCCCATCCTAGCCTGGGATGCCCTCACCCATGGGGAAGACGGATGCCCACTGGCCACCTCTACTGTCCAGACCATCGGAAAAGGCACGAAGCCTGGGAGGGAGTCTCTGCCTGCTGGGGAGGGGAGGATGGGGCTCTGGGGCAGCTGGCACTGTTGGTGAGTCCAGGGCTGCCCCGGCTGGGTGGCTGCTGCCCACAGAGGCCAGGACCACTGGGTCTTGAGCCTTTTCTGCCTGCTGCCACCTGGCTAGACATTGCTTTCCTGTCAAGCTTGTTCCCCCCTTGCGTGGTTTGTCCCTCCCCCACTTAAGGGCTGCCCTCGAGGCCCTGTGGGATCTGCCAGCTCAGAGTAGGGGCGGTGGCAGCTCACATGCCTCTTGGGGGGATGTTGTGAACCCCCTGTAGTGCACTGAGGACCCTGGGGACATTAATCTCCCAAACCTACCCTGAAGCAGTGCCAGAATTGGCACGAAAACCACAGACATGAGTTCTCTACCAGCTGTGGGGCCACAGTCCACCTAAGTCTGGATGTCTGCAGGGTGGACACTCTGAGGGACCGGCTAGGTCCTTACCACCCCCCCGCCCCCACCCCGTGGCTCCGCGATCCTGTGCTCTCCCTGGCCTGTCCACGTTCCTTTTCTCCGCCTGTGATGTCACATGATCTGCCCTTCCACATCCTTACCCATCTTCTCTGTGTGTGTGAAAGAGAGGAGGGGGGCAGGGTTGACCCCTGGGGCTACATCCTCAGCCCGTTTTTATTTCTGATTGTGAGACAGTGCCTCAGTAAGTTGTCCACAGTGGGCTTGAACTTGCTGTCCTTCCTGTCTCAGCCTCCCAAGGGATTACAGGCCTGTGCCCCTGGGCCCAGCCTTGCCCCTTTGTCCCCTCCTTCATGCTGGACGTGAACCCAGAGCCTTGTGTGTGCTGAGCCCTCTCCCCACTGCTGAGCTGCGGCCCCAGCTGAGGCCCCCCTCCTCCGAGGATGCCGCTGTACCCCAAACCCAGGACGAGCCTGCTCATGGTCTGTAACGACATCTACAAAGGCCCTGTTTTCCAAAGAAGGTCTCATTTGTGCAAGTCTGGGTGAATGCAGAGTTTTGGGAGCCATTCTTGAACCCAGCATGCTGGTGGTGAGGCAGGAGGAGGCCTTTTGCGACTGGGGGACTTGGAAGGGGGTGCTGTTTTCAAGAGCCAGCAAAGAGAGGGGTCAGTAGAGGGAAATGGGGCCACTAGCTTATGTAAGTTGGGGAGCGGGAGAGGCAGGGATTGTGTTAATTATTGTAACCCAGTTTAGTGGGAGTTCATGTCATAGGAAGTGGCCTGGAAAGCAGCAGTGGTGGGTCCTGGCAGAGCCCTGGGTGGCAGGGCTGTTGGGTGCGGCATAGCCTCTGGGCACAGTGTCCAGGTGGGCAGGGTCTGGGGTGGCTGAGAGGATGTGATGTCCTTGAGTCCCCTGCCAACCCAGATGGTGGGGACGCCCGGGCCAAGCCAGGCATCGTCCTGATCGGCATAGAGAGGTGTCAGTGGCAACTGGGGACAGGCCAGGGCCCGGCACTCCTTGCCTTGACCCCTAACCCTGACCCTGGCGCTCCCACACCCTGCTGGTGACTCTTGTGCAGGGGATAAAGCCAGTGGCCCCAAGGGTCATAGGAGGTGGCCCTGGAGTTCAGCATCGGGCCACTCACAAAGTCCCTGGAGGCAGGAATAGCAGACACAACCCCTGAACGTCCTTGGGAGTTGCCCCCACCCCCCTGCAGGGGCATTGGAGCTCAGTGGTCTCCCCATCCTGCCCCGCTGCCTGGCATGCGCCCCCTCCCCTCCCAAGGCGGCAGCTGCCTTGGCCACGCCCAAGGAGGCGCTTTGGTTCAGATGTCTGAGAAAAAGGCCGAGATGAGGAGCACTGAAGTCACAGAGAAGCTGCGCATGTGGGACGAGGGTGCTTTCCCGTGGGCCATTTCCCTTCCCGTGGAATAGGCCGGGCCCCCACTCTGCTGGGCCTGTGTCCCACAGAAAGCTACCACCCACCCTGTCTCACCCAGATGTCCCCCAGCAAGGTCACCTGGGGTGGAGGCTGCAAGTTGAGGGCCCTCAGATCTGCTTTTACTTAGCCCGAAGGAGGCTTTCTGTCACCCCAGTGCACCTGCCTTGGGACTGTGCCCGCCCCGAGGGTGGAGTCTGCTCAGGACGTGTTGAGGGGCACAGCTAGTTTGGGTTTGCAGGTTATGAATGTGCAACCTGTATTTGCTCTGTGTTGGGCGGTTTCACCTGGCATGGTGTCCTCAGGGTTCATCTGTGTTGTAGGGCTGGAATTTCCTTCCTGTTTTTTTTTTTTTTTTTCAATTGTGCTACTGGAGGTGGAATCCAGGGCCTAGGGCCTTTCCACTTGGCTACATTTCCAGCCCTTTAAACGTGATTTTTTCAGGACCTTGCTGAGTCCCTGGGTTGCCTAAGCTGGTCTCAAACCTGTGATCCTCCTGCCTCAGCCTCCCAGAGTGCTGGGATGACACAGGTCTCTGCCCTCGGTCCCCTTGTTGTGCAGTGCCAACACGGTGCCCCCTGCTGCTCTGCAGGAGGGCTGAGGATGCGGCAGGCACCCACTTTCTCCAGGCTGTGTCCTTCTGGAGCCTGTGGTGTACTCGGCCTCCTATGCTCCCGGCTTCGAGATGCAGTCCAGGTGGGCAGAATGGCCCCCCATTTGAGCCCCCCGTGGCTCCCTGGTGGTACATCCTGCCCCAGCCTGGGCAGGGAGACTGTCTTATGTCCTGTGGAGGATGTGGGTCCTCTGCTGCAGGGTCTGGGGAGGTCGTGGGTGACGTTAGATGGTTCGGAACCTAGCGTTCCTGGAAAGATGGCCTGGTCCTGGCTGCATGCGGCTGCCTCCCTCCTGTGTCCCTGGGGCTGCACGGGCAAGTGACGCTCCGTGTGGAGAAGCTGGGAGCCCGGTGCTGGGCAGGGCAGCCCCTTCCGCCCGGTTCTTTCCCAGTGCGGTGAGGCCCGAGTGCATGGGGTTGTGGGCCAGTATGACTTAGGAGTCCCATGTCTTCGCGGAGCCTCCATCTCCCAACCAAGGTGCCGCCTGGGGCCATCTTGATTCTCCCAGAAGCTGGTTGAGCAGGTCTGTCCCCCTTGGGGCTATGGTCAGGGTCAGTGTGGTCACGGTCACAGATACGTGAGTGCCCTGGACTGCTGTAACCAAGCTGCTTAACCTGGGGGGGTCTATCGCAGCGGGACTTCACCCTCCTGGTGCTGGAGGCTGCAAGGTTGAGGTGGGACAGCCTTCAGGGAGGGGCTCTTCCCTGCCTCTACCCACTTCTGGCTGGGCGATGCCTGTTGGTGTCTGTGGCTCGCATCCACATCACTCCAGGCTCTGCCTCTGTTGTCACAGGGCCTCTGTCTGTGTCCGCAGTCTGTCATGGACAGCACACCCTCGAGAGGGGCTGTGTGTCCCGTGTACAGGTTCTTCATCCTCGCTGGCACCTGGTCATGGGACTAAAGTCACGGTGGCCCTCAGACACACCACGTCTCACTGCGTGCTTCAGAGCGTGAGGACACCACACTGGGGGTCTGAACCGAGTTGGGAAGTGGGCTGGCTGGGAGGGAAGGTGAGCAGAGGTGACGTCGTCGGCTGCTTGTGACCAGTAGCGTGGGTTTTCCCTTTTGGGGAGAAGGAAGGAAGCCAACCCTGGGGTCCTGCTGGCTGCCATGTGGGGCATGGTGATGCCCCAGGGAGGTGGGGGCAGGTAGGGCCGGCGGCCCAGCCCCATTGTGGCTCTATGCTGGATTTTAGAGACTTCCCACTGTCCCTGGTCACCTCACTTTCTTTCTTTCTCCTTTTTTTCCTTTGGTGGTACTGGGGACCAAGCCTAGCGCCTTCATACTGAGCTGTTTCTCCAGCCCATTTTTAATTTTTCCTTTCCTATTTGTTTATTTTGAGACAGGATCTGGCTCTGTAGCCCAGGCTGTCCCTGAACTCAGTGATAGCCTTGGACTTGGTATATTGTGCCTGCCCCAGCCTCCAGAGTGCTGAGATTACAGGCAAGTGTGCTACTACACCCAACTTTATGTGGTGCTGGGGAATCGAACTCAAGGCCCTGCGCTTTAAGCACTGTGCCATTCCTCCAGCCCCCCATTTTTAAATTTTTTGAGACAGGGTCTCACTAAGTCACTAAATTACACAGGCTGGGCTTGAATTTATGATCTTCCTGCCTCAGCCTCCCAGAGTACTAGGATTATAGATTGGCCTATGCCTCCAGGCCTGGACTTCACGTCTTACAGACGTCAGGGTTTCCTTCTGCGGTCAGAGTGGGCAGACATGGACAGGGCCTGAGACCCCACCTTGCTTGGTGGTCTTGTTGTGGGGGTGTTAGGTAAGGGTGGGAGAAGGAAGGATCGCGGCTCCAGTTGGCCTCTGCCAGGCTCCACCCTGGGTGGAGAGCCAGGTCCCTGCCTTCCTGCTGGACTGTGGGGATATCCGGGGATCCTAGCCCATCAGATCCACCCGGACAGTTCCTAGTTCTGTCACATCGAGCGCACAGTTGGAAACTTGCAATTGCGGGACTTGTCCCCGCCTAGAGGCCCGAGGACGGTGCCCGGGGAACCCTGCCTTGCCCACTGGGCTGGGAGACCCTGGGCAGAGGATGCGCTGCCTTCCAGGGGTGCGTTTTGCCCTGTGACCCCCGCAGGAGCTCGTGACCACGTTTGCAGCAGGTGAGCGCACTCCCACACACCTGAGCGCGCTGAGGATCTGCAAGCTAATATAGAGCGCACTTTTAAGAAAAACCATGATTGAAGTCAAATTAGCATATTTACCTTCAGCACTCCCGAGGGAGCCGTTAGGGAATCGCAGAGGTGCGGCGGCTGCAGCGGGCTGGTGGCAGTGACTGGCATCAGCCCCCTTGGGGACAGGCTCCTCCTGGCACCAGCCCAGGGCTCCCCCCCGTGTGCTGCTCACAGGGTCCCAGGACAAGGTGGGGGGCTGCGCTCCGAGGGCAGCCTGTCTCAGGTGCTGCCGCTGCCCCTCCGGGCCATCCTCGCCTTCCCCAGCCCCGAGTGGCCGACCCGTCTCCCCACGCTCCCTGTGCCCCACTGTCTGCGTGCTGGGAGTGCTGTCTGTGGGCGGCCGTGTGTGAGGGCAGCTGAGCCATGTCTCTGTCTGTTCTAGCTGGTGTATGGCTGTGGGCACCTGGGGGGGGGGACTGAGGGCCGCTGGGCTGTGCCCCTTCTCCCAGGTCACATGTGCATGTCCTCTGCGCCTTCCTTGTCCCTTGGTGCTCAACCCCCGTCCCCCCGCAGGAGGAGTGTTGTGAGTTCAGTATCAGCCTGAACTACAGAGTGAGACCCTGTTTTTTTTGTTTTTTTTTTTTTTGAGACAGGATCTTCCTCTGTAGCCCAGGCTGGTTCTGAACTCACTATGGATCCCAGACTGATCTTGGACTCAGGATGATCCACCTGCCTCAGCCTCCTGAGTGCTGGGATTATAGGCGTGCATCACCACGCCCAGCTTATATGGTGCTGGGGAATCAAACTTGGGTACTTAGTGCTTGTGTAGCGCCTACTAGGCAAGCACTTTAACCACTGAGCCATTCCTCCAGCCCTGTGAAGGAAAAAAAAAACAGTTTTAAGGAAGTACCATATGTGGTTGTCACCCTGCAGGGTCAGAGCCATGTCCTTAGAGTAGGGACTCTGATACTGCTCTGGGTACTGGGGTGGGGTGGTGCGCAGGGCCTGGGCAGGCTGAGCACTCCTAGGTCCACGCCGCCTCAGCCCTCTCCTGCTCTCGAGGCCCTGTTCCGTGGCCGCCTTATGGAGAGCTGATCAAAGTGTACCTTATGGGTATTTTTTGTTGTTTTGTTTGAGACAGAGTCTCGCTCTGTAGCCCAGGCTGGTCCTGTACTCACTATGGAGCTCAGGCTGGCCTTGGACTCAGGGCAGTCCTCCTGCCTCAGCCTCCCTAGTGCTGGGATTAGAGGTGTGCGCCACCACGGCCACCTTTACCTTGTGTTTTTTTTTATTTTGAAAAATTATGTATAAAATAACGTTTACTATCATAGCTGTTTTGGGGACAGGGTCTTACTGAGTCATTAATCTGTGCAGGCTGGGCTTGAACTTGTGATCCTCGTGCCTCAGTCTCCCAGAGTTGTGGGGTGACGGTGTGCGTCGCCATACCCAGTCTGTATTCACTAAGATATTTTCTTTTTTGAGACAGGGTCTCACTCTGTAGTCCAGGCTGGCCTCAAACTCACAGCAATCATCCTGCCTCAGTCTCCCAAGTGCTAGATTGCAGGCGTGTGCCACCATTCCCGGCTTATGTGGTGCTGCGGAATCAAACTTGGGGCTTACCTTGCTAGGCAAAGGCTCTAACCTCTGTGCTATTCCTCCAGCTCTGGTTTTTAAAGGCTGGCTGTGATCTGTTGTTTTGAGATAAGGTCTTACTCTGTAGTTGGGGCCGGTCCTGGACTCGCTACGCAGACACACTGACCTTGTGCTCATGACAGTGCTCTTGCTGCCAGGCTCCGGAGCTGCGGGGATTACAGGTGTGTGCCACCACCACGCCTGGCAGCTCTCAACTCTCAAGAGGCACAATTCAGTGCATTAAGGGCTTTCACGTTGTGTGTGGCCACCCCACAGATCTCTGATTTTGCAAAATTAAAACTGTCCAAGTTCAGCACTGCGTACCTCAGCCCCTTCCCCAGCCCCGGCAGCCCTGTCCCCGTGGATCTAGCAGCTCCAGGCCTGCCGCAGTCCTGCGTCCTCAGCCTGGCGTCCCGAGCCTCCTGCCGGGGTAGGCCTGCCGGCTCTGTGGTGTGGATGCAGCGGAGGGGGAGGTGGTTATTTATAGTACAGGGAGAAGGAGTGTCGGGTGAAGGTGGCTGTTCGGTGCCCAGGGCAGGGAAGGCCTACCCTCTGGGGTTCTCTTTGCTGCTGGATTTTCCTACTGTGTCTTCTGGGCACAAATCCAGGAGCTGGGGGTATGACCCCTGCCCACTAGCCTGTCCGAGACAGGTGTGTCCCAGCTGAGGAAAGGATCCCACCGTGCAGGGGGCGGGGGTGGCACAGGGCATCCTGGCATTCACCTCTAGGGCTCTGGTGACTTCTTAGCCGCGTCTCCTTGTGGTTGTGACTATTGCCTAGATATGATTTGAGTCCCAGCTTTATTATTTGCTGTCTGGTCTGTCCCACAGGGCAGCAGGGGCAGCCCTCTGGCCAGGGAGAGTGAGGCCGGGGGAGGGCAGTGGCTGGCCTCTTGCGGTTGGGGGCTGCTGCCCTCTGCGGCTCTTGTCCTACGTGGCACTTAACCCTCCTAGGGGGCTTTCTCCCCGGAGTAGGCTCCTGAGCGCAGAGACTGCCACCCACTGCAAGGCTGTAGAGGCAGTGGGCGGGCTTGGTGCCGGTCGTGCCCCCGTCTGTCCACGTCCCCCTCCCGTCCCTGCGCACTGGCCGTGCGCCTTCCCTTCCTCACCTGCTCGGGGACGTCACATGCCAGAGTGCCTGGCAGGAGCGGTCTGGGTAGCGCCGACCTCCATTTTTCATTGTGGCTGGTGCCTTAGAGCGAAGATGGGCTCCACTGTGACTCCCAGTGCTTGGTTGTGGCTGCCTGTAGGAGAAGTGGGGATAGTCCTCCTGGAAGATCCCCAGAGAGCCGCAGCCCTAGGATGGACGCAGAGCCCAGGAAGGGCTGTGCATGAGCTCTGAAGCTGCGGGAGAAGTGACGGGGTCAGGAGCGTGTCCTGTAGCCCTAGAAGTGAAGGCGACAGCTGGGTTGGCTAGGGACAGCTTACATCAGGACTGGGAAAACTTTGTTCTTGCTGAAGGCCACTTAGTCATTTTTTCTGTAGCCCAGGCTGACCTGGAACTCACAGCAGGCCTCCTGCCTCTGCCTTCCAGGTGCTGGGATTATGCACAAGGCCACCGCGCCCAGCTTATGTGGTGCTGGGGCCTTCCACATGCTAGGCGAGTGCTTTCGTTACTGAGCTACAGCCCCAGCCCCCATTTGGGTATTTAAGTCGTCATTCATGGGCCACACAAAATTATCAACTTAAAAATTAACCCAGTATGGGGCTGGAGGAGAGCACGGGGTTGTGGGCCCTGAGTTCGGTCCCTGCACCACGCCTGCCCCGCTTTACGACATCTTAGCAATTACCAACACCTTTGTAAGGACCCGTAACTGCTTTGGTGGTGATGAGCCAAGTCGTTTAGCTGGCCCGCCATGGGGGTGCAGAAATGGCTCTAGGGTGCCCCAAGCAGCTCTGGGGGGGGTGGGGGAGGAGGAGGGGTCAGCCCTCCTGCACGTGTCTGTGTGGGCGGGGGGTGTCGGCACACTGCTCATGAGCACCCTTAGAATGTTATGGTAAGGAACCCAAAGTGCAAATAAGGAGGAGGGCGGGGAGGGGGGGGTTGGTTGGAGGCACGGAGAGTTTGTGGAGGCAGAGGGTGGGGTGAGAAGATGGGCGGGAAGGCAGCTTGAGGAAGACGCGGCATGTGCGTGCAGTATCCAACTTCTAATAATTAAAACGAACTTATAAAAATCTGAAAAAGAGCAATTAGGGCCAACACACCTTAACCTCAGCCCTCTGGGAAGCTGATTGCAAGTTTAAGAAGAGTCCGGGGGGCTGGAGGATCGGCACGGTACTTACTGGCAATCGCCAGGCCCTGAGTTCTATTCCCTGGCACTACATAAAGCCAGGTGTGGTGGCGCATGCCTATAATCGCAGCACTCTCTGAGAGGCTGAGACAGGAGGATTGCCGTGAGTCCAAGGCCAGCCTGGGCTCCATAGTGATACTCTGTCCCCTACCCAATAAAAAATTGGGGGCTGAAGGTGTAGCTCAATGTGAAGGCCCTGGGGTTAGTCCCTAGTACTGTAGTTAAAAAGAAAAAAAATGATTATGACCATACCATCAGAGTGAGCAGACCCCCCAAGGCAAGGGCGTGCGTTCCCAGGCTCCCATTTCTCAGGGGCCCTGCACCGCAGGGAGAGAAGCCCGCCTTGCTCCAGGCCTCTCTGGCTTCCATTTACCCGAGTCTTCCGGCGGGTCCTGGGAGGGCTGTTGCACACGGGGATAAAGCGCCTCTCTGCCCTGGATGTGCAGAGTAAGCGCAGCTCCCGCCCCGCCCGGTCGGTGCCTGCTGTCTGGTCCCGGAGCCTGGCCGCCCTCTGACAAGGGCCCAGGGAGCAAAGGAAGTGTCGGTGTGCAGCAGGTAGGTCGGAAGGACACGGCCCGTGATGCATTACAACACACGCGTGCACATGTGCGAGGACATGCAGCTTGCACATGGGAATTTGCCCCTTGTCCCTTGCGGGAGTGGCCTGGATGGGTTGTCCCGTCTGTGACACGTTAAGCTGGCGGGATGTTGCGCAGGGGTGAGTGCACTTGCCTGGCGTGCACAGGGCTCAACACTGCCTTAAAAAGTAGCCGCGCCTGGGGTCCCATGCCTGTAGATTGAAAAAGGAAGATTTTCTGAGTTCAAGGCCATCCTGGACTATAGAGTGATACTTTGTCTCAAAAAAAGAAAAACGAAGCCGAAGTTTTAGCCGAGTGTAACAGTGTACGCCTGTACCCTAGCTGCCTTAAGCTCGGAGGAAGGGGGTCATTAATTTGAGGCCAGCCTGGGCAATTTGAAATGAAAAAAAAAGAACTGAGGATAGGGATGCAGTTTGGTAATCTGGGATTCAATCCCTAGTACTGAAAAAAAGTATGTACGTTAAAGCTCTGCTTGCTGGCCAGTGTTTTGCTCCTGGCTTTATAAATTATTCAGACATTGAAAAATTATATATATTTTTGAGATAGGTCTTGCTGTGTAGCCCAGGTTGGTCCTGAAGTCGCTATGTAGTCCAGGCTGGCCTTGAACTGGCAGTCCTCCTGCCTCAGCCTCCGAAGTGCTGGGTTTACGGGCATGGGCCACCACGCCCAGGTTATGTGGTGCTGGGGAATCAATCTCAGGTCTGTGGCTTGCTGGGCAAGTGCTTCAGCCTCTTTGCCACTTGTGTATTAGCTAGTATTGACAAGAGGTGTTAAATTAAGAATGTGGGACGTTTTATGTAAGTTAACTCAGGACAGAGCAACACAGTTCCTTTTTGGGGTTCTCGGGATCGCCTCGGACTTAGCTGCGGATTTGTATACAGCCTATAGTCCAGGATGAAAGGTTACCCACAATGATACGTCCAGATAGTGAAAGAGTACTGGGCCATAATGGGAAGGAACGATTGGATACCACGTGAGTAATTGTTTTTTTTCTTTCCTTTTTTTTTTTATTCTGTGGTGCGGGGGCGGGGGGGGGTGGAACTTGGGTCTTGTGCATCCTCGTATGTTTTGGGCTGTATGGATTATAACAGGCAGGAAGGGAGTGGGGCGGCGGCCTCCTCCAGGGCCCGGGGCTCTTGGGGTTCACACTCCCCACCCTGGCAGACACTGGCAGGTCTCACCCTGGTGCCACCGCATCTGGCATTTTGCATTTGCCACCTGTAGAACCCGTATGATGACACTGTCTGACATGTCCACCCTGTGGCCTGCTGTGTTTTGCCCCTGATTCTTAAAAATTATTACAATAAAAATGCATTAGGAGGAAGTTTTACTCCTTACGTACGATAGACACTGTAAGCTCTATATTTTTGTGGGGGGCCCAAGACGGGACCTCTTCACTGGGGAAAGTAAGCGCAGAAGGGCCACAGGGTAGACCCGCTTTCCCTTCCCCCTGGGGGGTGGCTGTGCTGTGGTTTGGATCTGCAATGTCCCCCAAAAGTCTTGTGTACCCAGATGTCTAGGATAACTCTGTGCTGTTGGAGGGTGGAGCCTGCAGAAAGGGGCAGGTGCTTAGTGGAACCGGAGGCATTGGGTTAACTTGTTGGGCTTGGGTTAGGAGGTTCCTGCAGGCCAGAAGTGAGGCAAGGCACCTGCCCTGGATCTGGGGGTGCCACGGGCAGCTTGAACTCAGTAAAGGAAGGAAGAAGAAACGTTGTAGCTTCTTCAGGGAAGGCTGCGGGCACGGGCTTCGGCCTGCAGTGCTGGGAAGCAGGTCTCCTGCCTCCAGTGCACCGCGCGTGAACAGGCTGGGTGAGATCTTCAGAGACTGAATCTTCCTGCCTAAAGATGTAGACGCGGCACAAGTAAGGCAGGCTGTGTGTCCAGTTGGCCGAGGCTGTCCTGGCCCTGCCGGGCCCCATCCCCTCCTCCGGCTGGCCGCCTCATCCTCTTAGCTGGTTCTTCGGCTGAGCAAAATCTTACAGTACAGCATGTATTTCATGTTAGGTTCCTGACCTCTTTCTTTGGGTTTTGTTTATTTTTATTCTCTGGCACTGGAGATGGAACTCAGGGTTTTCACACTGAGCTGGGTCTCCAGCCCATCCTATAGCTTTGAGTTTGAGACAGGGTCTTGTTAAGTAACCAGATTGCCCAGGCTGGGTTCGTATTTGTGATTCTCCTGCTTCAGCCTCCGAGAGTGCTAGAATTACAGGTCTGTAGTACCCTCCTGGCGTTCTGACCCCTTTTCCTTTTATATTTGGCATGGGCTTGTTGTGTGGTCCAAGCTGGTTCTGAACACACCACATTGACCAAGCTGACTCTAAACTCAGGACAGTCCTGCATCAGCCTCCCGAGGGCCGCAATTCCAGCCCTATGCCACCAGGCCTGGCTTGCTGACCCACATTCAGCTGCTGTGTGTGTTTTGCCTTGGGTGGGGAGCGGGTTCTGCCGCGACCGCACACCCCAGAGGCCTGGTCCTCCCCCTCCTCACTGGCTCCCTCCTCTTTGGGAAGCAGCTTGCACCTGCAGGCCTGACACACGGGGCAAGAGGCGGTGGGCTCCCCTGGATCTCACACACACGAAAGGGGGTGTATGTGTGCGGATCTCTTGGGTTGTTTTTCTGTCCCATTGACGCCCGTCCGTTCCATCCATACCCAGTGGCGCTGGGTGTGGCTGTTCAGCTAACCGGATGGCCCACAGGTCCCGCGGTTTGACTCAGCCATTCGGTTCCTTGGCCTTCGGCTTTGCCTACTCTTCAGTGCCTCCCGTCGGGCTCTGCAGGAGTCTCAGAGTGAGGGATGCTTGTGTCTGGGGCCGGCCCGCACCCCAGCCAGGCCGGCGGAGTTAGGATGCCTCAGGGCTCAAATGGAACACTTTATTTTTTGATTTCATTTGTTGTCTTTGGCCCTTTTGGGTTGTTTTCCCCACCCTCTGTGTGCTGCTTTGTTTAAATTTTCGGTTTGGTTCGTCCATTCTTTTTCCCTGTGGTTTTATTTTTATTTTTTTTGGAAACATCGCCTTCCATGCACTGTGTGGGTCGCCCTTCCTGGTGTCCCCCATGAACAGCGTGGCGGGGCTCTGGTGAAGTCAGGTTGCCGCCCCGATCAGTTTTAGAATAGATTCCTCATGAAAAGAAGCGGGGTACCTACAGCGTGGTTCCTGCCTGTGCGGCTCACCTTGTGTCACGGCGAGGCCTGGGCGCCCAGCCTCACATCTCCAGCGCCTTCCAGCCAGTGTCCCGCTTTTGGGGGCTCCCACGCACCTGGCGGGTGTCGGTCCTTCCTCCTCTCCTGCAGGTGACTTGCCCGACGCTCCCCACTTTGTCCCGTTGCAGGCTGGTAGGCTTTTGGGATGACTCTGGCAGTGGTCCCATCGGTGCATTATGGGCTTGTGTGTGTTTGTGTGCGCGTGCACGCATGTGTGTGTCCGTGTCTTTGGCAGCTACGCTCCAGCAGCGGGTGTGCAGGGCAGGTGGGGATGTGGTATCCCCTGGAGCCTCCTGACCCTTCCCTGGGAGTGGCCGTGTCGTTGTTTGTCTTGCCACCTCGCCTGCCGCTCTGGCTCTCAGGTGGAATGGGCCGCCCGTAGGCGTGCCCTCAGCTTTCGCCACGGTTTCCGCTCCATTTTCCTAGTGGCGGGTGACGCTGAGTGCCAGGCATGTGCCTTTGGGCCTGGCTCTGCCGGGCACTGGCGTATATCCTTGGAGGAGGAGCGTCTCTGCTCCTTTTAAATTGGGTCCTTGTATCTCTACCGCGGAGCTGTTGAGTGTTTCCTGTGCGCTCTAAGTGCGAGCTCTCCCTGGAGTCTGAGTGCAGTGGTGCACACCTGGAAGCCCGTGGGTCCTTGGGAAGCTGAGGCAGCAGAGTCGAGCTGGAGGCCAGCCTGGGCAGGGCAAGACAGCAGGGCCTTACTGAAGGCACGGCGGGCGTTGGGGTGTGCAGCTAGTGTCTCTGAGGCTCTGGGCCAGGACCATCAAAAGAAAAGACGATGGGGGGCTGTCTTTCCATTCTTTTTCATTTTGGCGTCTTTTCATTTTCCTGTTATTCATTGAAGCATGTGTGCGTGCGTGTGTGCGTGTGTGTTTCTTTTTGAGACAGGGTCTCTCTCTGTAGCCCAGGCTGGTCCTGAACTCGCCACAATCCTGGCTTAGCCTCCCAAGCACTGGGATTACAGGTGTGCACCACCACGCCCCTTTGTGTAGTGCTGGGGAATCGAACTCCGGAACTTAGCTCCTTGAGCAGGTTTAGCTGTGGAGCCGTTCCTCCGGCTGGAGCGCGTATTCTGACTGCTGACGGTCTGATTTGCCCACGCTGCTCTCGCTGCGTGGTATGAAGACCCATCCCCGTGTCCTACCTGTTTGCGAGTTCGCGCTCTGGCCCGGACCTTTGGCTGCCAGAGCCAGTCTTTCCATCCTTGCCTCTTGTCTGTGGTCCCGTGTGTCCCCAGCCACGCTGTGAAGGGATGGGCATTCCCGCATGCAACAGCCTCAGCACCAGGGCCTGGCTGTGGTGTGGCTCGGCTCACTTGCAGGGTCCCGTGTGTCAGCCTGCGCTGGGGACATGCGTGACCAGGGAGCAGCCGCTGGCTCTGCTCTGTGTCGCCTCGCTGCCCCGGACTTCTCGTCCTGCACAAGTGCTGGCATATGCCTGGCACTTCCAGGGAGCAATTGGAGTGGGGGGTAGGGGTGCTCCGTGGCCCTGCAGAGCGGGTCGGACCTGGCGCAGCGACTTCGGGCCTTCCTTCCAGCCCTGAACCAAGGTCTTCCTGTTTATTTATGTGGATCTTCCACTTACTCTAGCCTTTTCCATTCTGTGTTATTAAATTTTTTCCTTCCAGTTATTCTTACCAGTATGTATTTTTGACACGTTCAGCCTGGAGAGTCAGTGCGTTTTAGTCTTGAAGCGTCTCAGGCTCCCACTCCTTCCCGCGCCCTGTCCCCCACGCTCCCTCTTCCCCTCCACAAAGTGTGTCTTCCTGTTTCCTGGCGTCACTCTCCTGTTTTGCCCTCTTACCGGTTTATTCTGGGTTTTCTCGCCGTAGAGAAGCCATTTCACTAAGCATGATCCTCTCAAGGTACATCCATTTTCCTGCCAGTGACTCCTGCTTGTCCTTCTTCATGGCAGAATAGTATTTTACAGTGTTAGTATGTCTGCAGTGTTAAATTTAATCCTGAGTACTTTGGGTTTTGGTGTTGATGTAAATGGAATTGTTGGCTTCATTTCCGGGTTGTACGTCCCGTGGACACAGGTGGCACTGGACTGCATGTCAGTCGTCCATCTTGCATTCGCGGTACGCCTGTGTATTAGTGCCTGTGTTCCTCGCCGCTCTGTGGGATCTTGCGCGTGCGAGGACTGGGCGATCTGTCCACACAGAGTTCCTCTGCCCCCTGCCGCTGCCTTCCATACCCTCCGCCCGCTGGTGGCCCTTTCCAGGCCCTCTACGGAGATGTTGGACAGAACCTGGGGAGCCCAGTCCTCGGCTTGCTGTGACCTCAGGTGACATCTTGTCCTTCCACAGGGCACCAGCCCCTACCAGGTGGGGGAGGCCTTCCTGCTCCATGTTGTTGAGTGTTTTTGTGTGGTGTTTGGTTTGGTTGCGAGAGAAGGTATCGCTGTATGGCCCTTAGACTCTTGGGCGCAAGCAGTCCTCCTGCCTCAGCTTCCCAAATAGCTGGGTCAACAGGAAAGCCCTGATGCCTGGCTTATGACAAGAGTTTTTTTATGTTCGTGGGTTCCATGGGTTTTAGATTCTCTGAAAAGCCTCGCCCTTCCACCCCCGTGGTAGTCATTTAAACAGTAGAAGTTTAGTTTGTGTTCTGGGAATTGTGACAACTGTGGGTTTTAAAAGCTCTGTGGTGTCTGTCAGCCAGCAGGACCCGGCTCCTGGAGCGATTCCGAGACCGGATGTGGAAGCGCCCTTCCCAGGAGGGAGGGACTCCACGCTGTGTGCTCAGTGTTGGGCTCTGGCCTGTGTCAAGCATGCAGGAGCGGCAGGGATGTGGCGGAGCTTCTTGCCTGGTCCTTATGCCTTCTGGCCATGAGTGGGGACAGGTCCCACCTGGCAGGGTCAGCATGAGGCTGGACCACAGAGCCAAGCCCCCTGCCAGCCCTGGTCCTGGGCCATGGCCACAGCCAGCTCGTCTTTCCTGGAGCTGCCTGTCTCTGGTTTCCACCATGGGAAAGGGACATGACCCAAGCCACAAGCTCGGCAGTATGCAGATGGACAGATGGACAGATAGACAAGGTCTTCAGCAGCAACAAAACCATCTCGGGTGGGGGGGGGAAAACCGAGTCACAACATAGAGCCAGTACTGGCCAAGGCTCGGGACCAATAGGGGCCACTTGGTAGATGCTGCAGCACAGGCTGGTGCAGGTGCAGCTGCTCTGCCAGGCGAGTCCTTGGGTGTCTGTCGGTGTAGCGTTTATACTGTTGAAACAAGACCTGGGCACAGAGGTGTGTACCTGCTGTCTCTGCTAATTGGAAGGCTGAGGCAGGAGGATCACAAGTGTGAGTCGAGCTTTGAGTAACTTACTTACTTAGCAAGACTTTTCCTCAGAAAGGTAAAGATAAATAATAAGAAAAAAGGGCTGGGCATGTAGCTTCGTGCGAAGCCCCGGGTCCCATCCCCAGGACCCTCTGCACCCCCGAACATAGGCTGGGATACAATTCAGGGATGAGCACCTGTCTGGCACGCACCGGGCCCTGGAGACAGCGTCTCCAAAGCAGACTCCCGCAAGTGTGGTGAAGTGTGCCACACACTTAAGCCACAATGAAGGTGGTGCGGCTGGCTGAACTGGACGTCCCCCTGGGCCTGAGGCTGGCCATGCCCTGGGGGCGCACCTTCACTCGCGATGTTGTCCAGGGGAGATACTCTTTCCTGGACGGTGTACGGGTGCGGGCTAACAGAGCCTGGTACGCGGTGAGACAGGGCGACCTGGGGGGACAGACTGCCATCCCTGGAGAACTGGCGGTGAGAGGCCTGCTGTCCTTTGGGGTCCTGTTCCTTGGTGGTCTTTTTATCCTCCCAGAATTAATTCTTGTTAGCATTTACAAGACACAGGAAGTTTATTCACTAGGAGGAGTTGGCACACATGCATTGGAATCTTACTTTCACTTGCCCTCCCCCGCATCCCGCCCCCCCATTCATCCCCTCTCCTTCACCCCAAAGTCTCTCTCCCTCCTTTGCTTATTTTGCTCTTTTACTTATTAATACTTTGGGTTTCTTAGAGAAACCATGTGATATTTAACCTTCTGTGTCTGATTAATTTTGTTGCTTTACTATTGTTTGCTGTGACTCTTTTTTCATGGTGCTGAGAATTGAACCCAGGACCTTTGCTCTGAGCTATACCTTCAGCCTGTTTTATTTCTTATTTTAGACAAGTTCCTGCCAAGTGTTAAGTTGCTCCGGGTTGGCTCTAACTTGCAGTCTCCTGCCTCAGCCTCCCAGAGTGGTGCGATTCCAGACCTTTGCCACTGACCCTGGCTGGCAGTGTTTCTGAAGTTGGCCGCCCACTCAGAGTGAGTGTGGCATGGCTTACACACGCCTTCTCCCCCCACCCCCACCAGATTGGGCTTGCCCACCCCAAACCTAGTGGACATCTGCTGGGTCCTTCCTTGTGCCCTTCCCACCCTCGTCCTGGTGGGAGGGTTGGGGTTGGGGTGCCGCTGCACCAGCTGTGACAGATCTATGTCCTGCTCTCCTGCTCACCGACTCCCCCAGCCTGAAGTGGCACCTCTTCCCTCTCTTCCTCTGCCCAGTTCCCTGGTGACTTTGTGGTGGCCTCTGGTAGGAACAAGGGCTGGCCCTGGGTGGGAAGGGTCCTGGTGGCACCTGGACATGTGAGGAGACACGGCTTGGGGATGTGCATAGTAGGTGACCAGCACTTGGAGCTGCTGCTGCCGGCCGTGCTAGAGGATCCTTGCTGGTGGCTGTGACCACTCCAGTTGGCCAGGAGCATGGGAGCCCTTGGCCCCCCACCAGCCGGGCAGGAGGGAGGAGATTACCAGGGCCTGGGACATTTGGAGGCCCCGCTGGAGGAGGAGGTGGAAGCCACCCATCTGGCACAGGAAGGGTCAGCTCCATCTGGGGTGTGGTGGTGACCCATGGCCCTTACCCTTGACTTGTGACGTGACCTCAGATAAGGTCACGCACAGCCCCCTCTTCATCCGGTCCATCTCCACGTGGGCAGAGACACCCCCCCACCCCCACCCCGCGTTTCCAGGCCCGTGTAGATTCTCCAGATGCTGAGGCCTGGAATCGGCAGGGTCGTGTCTTGGTCTTGGAGGGACTCAGGGGACTCTGTGTCTACCCGGCTGTGTCTTTGGTACCTCCCACCCAAGAGTGACCTGCTTCCTGTTGGTCCCTCTGACCCAGACTGTGTTGTTGGTATCAGGGGGATAGTATCTGGTAGTAGGGTAGGGTCCCCAAGGCTCCTGGCCTTGGTGATAGTCTGTCCTTGGAGGCCCGATGCTTAGGACCCCACATTGTATGGAGCCTGGAGGTGCTGGCCACCGCCTGGCTTGCGAAGGTCCCATGAAAGGAGACGGTGTCTGGGCCCAGCCCTTCCAGGGACAGCAGGGCCATGGCCTTGTTCCCGAGGTGGAGCTTGGCCAGGGACTGAGCTCTGGGCACTGACCTCGCAAGGGATGGTGCCGTGGCCTGCTCTGCCCTTCAGGATTGACTGCTGGCTGCCTCTTGTTGGTGGGGTTCTCAGGGCATAAAGGTGGTGAAAGTGGGGTGCTTGCCTGCATGGTCTTTATTTTTCAAATCAGTGATTACCTTATGGCCCTGTCTTAAAGCAGCCCTGACACGAGGCCACTCACCTGGGTCCCTGAGCCCTGCAGGAGGCTGGCCTATCTCTGGATGCTTCCTGGGGCATCCCTCCTGAACAGTGCTGGGGTCTCTGAGCCCTAGGGGACCCTGCCTCCCTCCTAGGTGCCTCCTGGTGCCCCCAAGCCTTGCAGGACCCCGCCTCCCTCCTGGGTGCTCCCCAGGGTACCCAAGCCCTGCAGGAGCCCGCCTCCCTCCTGGACACCCCGGGTTCCCCCAGTCTTTATAGGACTCCCCCTCCGTACCCTAACAAGCTTGGTGGCTGTTGTGCGAAGCCCAGGAGTTCTGGGCTCTGTGGTTGAAGCTCCCACCCGGAGCACGGGATGATTATGTGCAGGTTTTATTCGCCCCTCAGACTGTTGCTGCATTATCCGTATTTCCTTTAATTTGTGGGATTTCTAGTAAATGGGCTTAAAAATAGTTCTGGGCGTGCTGCCAGGGCAGATGCGGGCAGCGGTGTCTCTCCACCTCCCTCTCTGGTGGCGAGTGGGGTAACCCCTGTGTCACTTGAGCCTGGGCCTCTGGCAAGACCCCATGATGCCTGCCCAGTGTGCTCCAAGGACAGGGTGCCACAGGGTGTGTCCTGGCTGCCATTGAAGGCCTGGGACCAGGCTTAGGCCTGCATGTGGGAGTGCCCAGGGAGAAGGGTGGCCAGATTGGAGCCTGCGGGATGGTGGTGGCTGGGGACAAGGCTCCCGTGGGACCCCGGTGGAGACAGGGCTCTATGGAGGGTGGGGAGGCTGGTCACCACAGAGGACCTGGGCCCACCGTTGGAGCCTGCCCTGTGGCCATCCGGGTTTGTCGCTAGGCCTGCTCAGCCTGGATGCTGTGCCGTAGAGAAGATACCCTGCTGCGGCTGATTGGGAGAGGCTCCTGAGCCGGACCCCACGGAGGTTAGAATGGGCAGCCTTGGCTTTCCTTTAACTGGGTACCTGCAGCCCACTCCCCAGATGTCCCTTTCTCTGCTGCTTTCCCAGCCCCAAATCCGGGCCACCTTGCTTCTGCAGTGTGTCCTCTCTCTCCCAAGGTGCTGACCACAGTGTCCTCAGGCCCTGCCTGGACCAGGTCTGGTGCAGGGACTTTCAGGGGTCTTTGTCTGGCCTCTGGCTGCATTCTTCTAGCTTCGTGTGCTTCTCTGGCCGGGGATGCCAGAGGGTGTCCCAAGGGTGGCCTTGCACTGGAGCTTGGGGCCCTGTTCCTTCCAGGCCCTGCATCCAGGAGGTTACCACGTCTCCTGTGTGGACCGTAGGTCTGGGCCAGGCCTCTGCCTCGCTGTCCTGGGGTCCCTGCGTTGCATCTCCCCAGGGACAGGCCCAGGGGGCTGGAGCCCTCCAGGGACAGTGCTGTCCTGCAGGGCGGGGTGTGGGTGGGCAAGCGGAAGACTGTCCCACTGTGCCCGCATGGCCCTTTGGGGGCTTGGTGCTGTGTCTGCCACTCTGCCCAGTGCCTGCTTCAGAGACGGGGTTGCCCCGAAGTGAGAGCTGGGCTTCCTGAATCCCCCCTGGCATGTCAGATCCTGAGGCCCGAGGAGACGGGCATGGTGGCCTGCCCAGAGGGTTAACGGGGGTGTCAGGCTCAGGAGCCATCGTTTTTGAGACAGGATCTCACTCTGTTGTCCAGGCTGGTTCTAAACTTACTATGTAGCCCAGGCTGACCTTGAATTCACAGTAATCCTCCTGCCTCAGCCTCCTCAGTACTAGGATTACAGGTGTGCCACCGTCCTTGCTCTGTGTGGGGACTCAACTTTGGAATTTAGTGCTTGCTCCGCTGAGCTCCGCCTCCAGCCCCAGGACCTGGCGCCTGCTGTTTCCCCTGCCCTTGAGTGTGGCGTCCGCGTGTGGTGTGGAGCTGCACCCTGGGAGGACAGGACTCCGTTGGGCCTGGGGAGGCAGGTGGCCCTGGATGTGTGGGGTGCTGCCCTGCCCTCCTACCTGGGGCACAGACAGGAATGAGGTTGGAGCCCCAAGGTCGTGACCTGGTCTCCTGTGCTGCCTGGCCTGGGGGCATGGAGGTGGGCACTCCAGGGCTGTGGCCCTGTCTTAGCAGTAGTAATTACCCACCAGGCCCGTGGCTGATTTAGTACTTGTGCATCGGCCTGATTTACATTCGATTTTTAGGCATAATTAGAAATGCAGGGGATCTTTGTGTCTTACCTCGCCTCCGACTATTTATGGCATGATATGCAGATGAGGGGAGCTATGAATATTAAAGATGGGTGTGCCAGGACGGCTGTCTCTGAGCCTGGTGACCTGGGGGCTGCCAAGCAGGCAACACCTCCCTGTGCCCACCATCCTTGCTGCACCCTGGGTGCAGCTGCCCAGGACCCCTGCTCTCTGGGAACGGGAGGTCAAGGTCACAGGCTGCTCGCAGACCCACGGGAGAGGCAGGAGGGAGGGTGCTACCCATGCCCAGGCTGGGTGGAGGGAGGATGTCCCCAGCGGGCGAGCAGGGCGGAGGGCATGGGGGTTGGAGTGCACAGGGGCTGGTGCTGGCTCTTTAAGTTATTAAACTGTGCTCGAGGGAGACACTTTTCAAGCTCCCGTTATTTAAATTACAAATACGGGCGAGGGAGATCCGGCTCTTCTCAGAACCCTGCCTAAGCCCTTGGAAGCCTTCTGCTTTGCTCCTGAGGCTGGGGCAGGGTGCAGAGCTGGGAAGCGGGCGGGGTGGGGCCAGTGGCCACCCCAGCCCTCCCTGCGGCTCCCCAGGGTGGCGAGCTGGCGAGCTGGATCTCCGAGTGCGGTGCACATGGAGTACAGTGAGGGGCACAGACTGGCACCTTGGGCAGATGGTGGCCTTAGGCGACGGCAGCTGTTCAGAGGGGGTGCCTGTGTGTGTCTCCACAGGGGCACGAGGTTTGTCTGGGTGCCACAGACCCCTGGACCCCCATGCTTGTGTGTGTGTTGGTGGTGCTGGCCTAGCAGGTACCCCTGTGGTCCTGCAGGCTGGGGCCTCTCCACCTGGGTCTTGGGTGGGTTGTGCTCTCTGGGACTCTGTTATCAAGGTACCTGTGTGCTCACGACCCCCCACTAGCTGGCTTTGTTCCCCTTTCTGAGAACCAGCATGGGGCGGCAGAGACTGATAAGCGGGTTTTTGCATTTGCAGGTTCTGGCATGCTGCCCTTCTCCTCCTGGAAAAAAAAAGCTTCCAGGCAAACATTTGTTAGTGCAGTTAGAACCAGCTCTATGGCGGCGGATGCTGTCCAGCTTGTGGTACAGGGTGGGGCTCCCAGGGCCCCCGCAGGCCCGAGCTGGAGGGAGCTGGCGCGGCCTCCTCGCAGCCTGAGGCCTGAGCGGTCCTGAGCCTTGGTTGCCTCAGGTGGAACCCCCTGCGCTGGGTGGGTTCATTCTGCCTCTGTCGTGGTCTTGTTAATGGGTGACTGAAGACCCTGGGTGGAGGGTGTCAGAAGCTGGAAGCAGGGAGGTTGGTGACTGGGCACCAGGGCTCCACTCCTGCCTCTGAGGCCCTAGCAGGTTTACTGTGCCTTGATTTCCACACTTGCACCATGTGGCAGTGTGGGAAGGGGCACCCAGCTGTCAGGAGACTGTGGAGAGGGAACCGCTAGGGCCTGTCCTTCCTGCAGGCCCTGCAAGGCCTGCCTGGGTATGCGCAGGTGGTTGGCAGTTCCATTAGCAAGGCCTTGGGGGGTGGCGGTGTCTTATTGGGCTGATGGTGACTTAAAAGCTTAATGCAGACCTCAGGGCCTCATCTCAGGCCCTCCCCCGCTCCTTGGGGACCATGCCCACCCCCAGCAGCAGCCTAAACCCTGAAGGGGGGCCTGGTGCCCCCCGCTGTCCCCTCCCAGGGGCCAGAGCGGGACACTGCAGACGTTCCCCTGGCCTGTGCTGAGGTGCTGATATGGTGCTCAGGTCCCTCGTCTTCCACGACCCTGCCAGCCCGTGTCCTGGTCCCGGACTCGCTTTTGCGTTGCCAGCGAGGGTGGAGCAGCTGTCCTCACCCTGGGCTAGTACTGCCTCACACACCCCCAGCCCCGAGCACCTCTGACCTGGTGGCACCTGAGCGCATTGCCAGGCTGTCCTCCACACAGGTGCAGGGGCTGCCGGGGGTTGGGGGGGGGCTCCTTCACCTGCAGCCTGGTTCCCGTACATTGCCATCCCCTCCTCACTGCATAGTGGCTGAGGTTTGCCGAGGTCCAGAACTGCTTATTAGATTGGTGAAATTAAATCCTGCAAAATAATTTTATCTAATTTAATTCATCTCGCCTCTCTTTTCCTTGCTGGTAGCGATCTTGCAGAAGCCACATCCCTCTGGTCCCCACGCCCTTGCTGAGGAGGTAGGCAATGTCTAAGGACTCTGGCCCGGACTCCTAAGTGGACTGGGTCCTGGGACAGGTCGCCCCGCCTTCTTACTTTGGGGGTGCCTTTGGGGCGGTCTTGGTGCAGAGACGCCTGCCCCCACCCAGGTGCAGGATGATGAGTCTGTGCCCTGGGCCTCCGCCCAGGGAACCCTGCCAAGGGGTCATACCTACAGCCCTGGGTGTGTGCGTGTCTAGCTGTGGCTCCAGCAGCCCACTCCCACTGGGCTTCTCTCACCCACCTGTGAGTTACGCTACATTTGAGGTATGTCCAGAACCCAGCCTGCCCTATGGGACCCCCCACCCTCCTGTCCTCATCTACTCAGGAGCCTATGGGGGTCCTGGACAGAGTTCCTAGACAGTGCCCACCCCTTGAGCGAGGCTGTGGGAGCCAGAGGGATGTGACATCTTTCCGAATGAGAGGGGAGGGTCGATGGTCTCAGAGGAGTCTCCTCTGTCTGTCTTTATGGGGTCAGGACACCCTAAAATTGTCATAGCAGTTGGGCCTGGACTTGGGATTCGAGTGGTGTTCATGGTTCCCAAAATGGGTTCCGTTCAGAAGGGATATATGAGGGAGAAGTTCCTTGTTGGGGTGGCCTTGGGGATCTCAGATTTGCTGCCCACCTTTTTAGAAAAAACTTCCTAAGCAAATGGACGCAGGGACTCTCACTGTTGGGGCCAGAAACAAGTGATTTTACTTGGCAGTCAGAAGAGGAGACTGAGTCACTTAAGAGCAAGGTCACAGGCAGAGCATAGCTGGACTCTTCCTACGGAGAGCGGTGAGGGGCCCTTGGTCCCTCCTGGGGAAGATGTCTGTGCCTGCACTTGCCGCCCCTGGCCTCCCTACCTCCTCGGGCCGCTCTCCCCACCCAGGCAGTGTGAGCCAACCCGGTTTTATTCTTTTCTCCTAAAGTTCGGCTTTGTTCTGTCCCAGCCTAGGCTTCTAAGAAAGCAACCTAAAACCAGCCCCCGGCCGGTTCTCGGCAGCCAGGCCCGGGCAGCAGCCTCGCCAGCACAGGTAGCCTGAGGACAAGGCAGCGAAAGTGCCAGTTGTCCTCAGTCCCCAGAGACCCAGCTGGCCTCAGCACCTCCTGGGACATAATGGCCCCTGCTCTGGGGAGCTGCGGGCCTGGGCCTGGGGAACAGGTCCCTGGGGTGTGGACCTGACTCCCACCCGCCCTGGCTGTGGCGGTCACGGCCAGCACTAGCTTGTGCTTCTGAGTGCAGGCTGAGTGGGTCCCCAGATCCGTAGGATGTCACTCTGCAGCCACGCAGCAGAGGTTTCGTGGACATGGTCCCTTTGTGTCCTCGGTGACTCTCCATGGTCCACCCTGACCCCCATCTCAGTCAGCATGATAGGCCTCAGGAGCCTCATACTGTCCCTTGCCCTGCTGGACTGACTGCTGGTCTGCCCGACCATGGGCTGCTGGGACCCTGGAGGTTGGGACTCAGTGCCCCTTAGCTGGCGTTGCCCAGCATGGCCAAGATGGGTACCCCCCAGTGCAGGAGAGCCCTCCACCAGTTCCAGGTGACCCCACCTCTCAGCCCTGGACTGAGGGTCAGAGCGGAAGCCAGCACCTGTGGTCTGTGGAGGGAGGCCTTGGAGGGGGGGGTGTCCCTCTCTCTGGACTGTCACTGGGCAGCACCGTGACCCTCAAACTATGTCCAGCAATCAGTAATCACCCGCCAGGTTCAGGGAGACACCTGGGGTGAAGGGTCTATTCCAGGGAGGCTATGATTGGGAAGGTGACCAGGCTGAGCCCTGTGTCCCCATCCGGGGAGCCTGGCTGACCAGTAAACTCAGGCCACTTCTGTAAACACCCTGTTTCAGCATCCCCTAAGTCCCCTGAGAGTTGTCCTCTCCTCCTGTAAGAGGTAGAGATGGGAACAGAAATACGGTGGGGGCTGCACTTGGTGTCCACCCCACAGTCCCTCTGTTCCCGCCTGTTCCTTCGGGGGCTTTCTGTCTGATCTCTGAAGCAAAGCCCACAGTGTTTAAACAGAAAGACGCCAGATGGCTCTTTTGGAGGGGCCAGCCAGGGTCTCCCACCAGGCCTCCTCCTGGCCTGTGTCACTTCCAGGGTAGCAGTGACAGACTTGGGCTGGAGTGGGGCAGACCTGGCCGCATCCTCCTGGGGACACTGGATAGTGGTGGCAGGCAGGGAAACGAATGAAGACTGTCCCATGGTTCTCCTGAGGACCCTCGCTGTGCAGGAGGCACCGCCTCTCCTCTCGCACCCCTGCCCCTAAAAAGGCCCTGAGAAGTCACTGCTTTGGGACCCTTCAGGCAGGCGGCTCAGCTGGACTCATCCCTGAGCAGGTGGCCTGCTGGGAGGTGGCCAGGCACGCACCACTGTGCCCCAGCACCCACTGCCTCTGCTGGAGCCAGGGCCAGCAGCCACAAAGTTGCTCTTTTCTTAAAGAGCCAGGCAGGGAAGGGGAGGGCGGGTGGGGGAGGCTCTGGGGCCGGGCCTGCGGAGCCTGCGAGCCTGCGGGGCCTGCGGCTCTGGACTGTGGGGGAACGCGGACGCTGCTTGGCGGCCAGCCGGGGCTCAGGCCCGTGCGCCCTGCCCCCCGCCCGAGACTGCACCCCCATTCCCCTCCGCGGGGTCCCATCCATCCCGCCCCGCGCCGGCCCCGGCGCCCAGCCTCCCTCTGCCCTGGAAGAGTTAAGCGCGGGCGCTGCCAACCTCGCAGACTGTTTGGAATAGTTTAAATGCTTTGACACCGGGGCTGCGCTGCATGGCAGGGAGGCAGTTTACTGGGTAATTCATATGCAAAGCTGCACTATAAATTTCCAGGCTGTCGGAGTTGCCGTGGCACCGCCAAGCCTCCCGCGTACAGTACAGTATTTCTGCCATCTTTGTTTGCATTGCGGTGAGTCATCAGAAGTCTGTCTTGCACCAACACCCGGAGCCGCGCACCGCTCTGGCACCGCCGCGCCGCGGTCTTGAACGCCGGGGCTGGGAGCTGGCATTCGCCCGGCTCCCGAATCAAAGGCGGCCATTCATCCCGGGCTGCCGGAGCGCCGTCTGCATCCGGCCGCTTCATTGAGATGCTGCGCGCCGCCGGGGCGAGCCGGCCCGGGTGCAGCTGAGCTGCGGCCGCGCGCCCCCGCCCCCGCCGCGCCCTCCCCGCCCGCCCGGGACTCGCTCCTCCGTTTGCTGCATTCCCGAGGCGGCGGCGGCGGCGGCGGCGGGCGGGCGGCCGGGGCGTTTGCGGGCCAGGCTGCCCCGGTGAGCAGGCAGCGTCGCGCCGGCGGCCGCGGCGGAAGGTAGGTCTCCCCGCCGGCAGCCGGCAACTTCTCCGCAGCCGGGCACTGCGGGCCTCCGGCGGCGGGCGGGCGCCCACCGGCCCGACGCCGGCGGGTGGCTCCGCCCTCCGCCCTCGCGGCCGCCTGCACTTTCCCCCAATGCGGGACACAGCGGCCCTTTGTGCGGCCCTGCGGAGTTGGGCCAGCGCCTCCCCGGCGCCCCCGCCCCCTCCGAGAGTCGCCGGGTAAACAGTGGCGGCCGGCCTCCCCTCCCAGCTCGGGGCGTCCTCCGGAGACCCCCGCGCCTCACTTACCTGGGCTGGGACCCGGGCCGGCCGGGCGCCCGCGCGCGGGGCTCAGACAGGCTGCAACTCCTGCTTCTAGCGGTGCGTCCCTGGCAGCCACTTGGGGATCTGCGTTGGGGTCGCGGTCGCGCCTGCCTGCTGGGGAGCCAGGAGCCTCCCGGTGAGGACAGGGCGGAGAGGGTGCCCGGGAGCCCCTCCCTCCCGCCGAGGCGGCAGGAACGCGGGAGGGGACAGGCGCTCAGCCATGGTCCCCTCCCGGGACCTGCGGCTCTGGGATCGGACCCTCCGGCCCCTCGGGGGAGGTCGCGCGACCGCGCTCCTTCGCTCCTTCGCGGTCTGGCTGCGAACTTTTTCCCCTTTTCCCCCAGGGACGGGAGTTGCTGCTGAATCTCCCAGACTTGTCGGGCCCCTCCCCACCACCAGCCTGTCCTGTCCGGTCCCTTCCTGTCCTCCGGCGGGGGACAGGCCTCTGCCCAAGCCGTGTGCAGAGCCGAGCTCTGCAAACCCTGCTGGGGGGGGGGCGGGGTGGTGTTACTGGAGTAGCTGGGGGGCGGCTGGGGCACTTCCCTGCTGGTAGCAGGCTCTGGCTCCTGTGTCTGCAGCGCAGCCCTGTCCCTCAGCCAGGACCGACTGAGACCCTCCCAGTCCCTTCGTTGCAGGGCTGCTCCCGCCAGGGAGGGCACTTTGGATTTGGGGGGAGCATCACAGGGCACTTTGGGTGGG
Organism: Ctenodactylus gundi; assembly: GCA_004027205.1. Classification (NCBI taxonomy): domain Eukaryota; kingdom Metazoa; phylum Chordata; class Mammalia; order Rodentia; family Ctenodactylidae; genus Ctenodactylus; species Ctenodactylus gundi. The sequence continues at coordinate 83,609 of PVKB01003208.1, read as the reverse complement.
GGGGCATCCTTTCTCTTTTGCATGGGTGGAGGAGAGAGTCCCTAGGCTTTGTGGATGGCCACTGGTGGGGCAGGGACTGACCCCGGTGTTTGCCCGCAGATGTGCCCCGCTCGGGCTGCCCCGCGCTGACTCCAGGCCCACCCGCCCCGCCGCCCGCCATGTCTCAGATGCTGCACATCGAGATCCCCAACTTTGGGAGCACCGTGCTCGGCTGCCTCAATGAGCAGCGCCTGCTGGGCCTCTACTGCGATGTGTCCATCGTGGTCAAGGGCCAGGCCTTCAAGGCTCACCGGGCCGTGCTGGCCGCCAGCAGCCTCTACTTCCGCGACCTCTTCAGCGGCAACAGCAAGAGTGCGTTTGAGCTGCCGGGCACGGTGCCGCCCGCCTGCTTCCAGCAGATCCTGTCCTTCTGCTACACGGGAAAGCTCACTATGGCGGCCAGCGAGCAGCTCGTGGTCATGTACACGGCCGGCTTCCTGCAGATCCAGCACATCGTGGAGCGCGGCACCGACCTCATGTTCAAGGTGAGCTCGCCCCACTGTGACTCGCAGACCGCCATGATTGAGGACACCAGCCCCGAGCCCCAGAGTCCCTGCAACCCGCTGCAGCCGGCCTCCGCCACCGCCGCCGCCGCCCCCTACGTCGTGTCCCCTTCCGTGCCCATCCCGCTGCTGACCCGCGTTAAGCACGAAGCCATGGAGCTGCCATCAGCCTCCGGCCCAGGCCTGGCTCCCAAGCGCCCGCTGGAGGCGGCATCCAGGGACGGCACGGCAGTTGCAGCGGGTGCTGCGGTGGCAGCCGGCGCGGCCCCGCTGAAGCTGCCCCGGGTGTCCTACTACGGGGTGCCCAGCCTGGCCACCCTCATCCCCAGCATCCAGCAGGTGCCCTACCCTCAGGGGGAGCGGACCAGTCCGGGGGCCAGCAGCCTACCCGCCACCGACAGCCCCACCTCCTACCACAACGAGGAGGACGAGGAAGATGACGAGGCCTACGACACCATGGTGGAGGAGCAGTACGGGCAGATGTACATCAAAGCCACCGGCAGCTACGCAGGTACGCAGCCACCTGGGGCTCAGGTCCAGCGGGGTCGCGGGAGGCGGTGGGCACAGAGGCCCCGCACTGTGCCAGGTTGGGTGGCAGGCACCCCTGGTGCCGACAGATCATGGGAGTTTGCCAACTGCAGGGGAAAGCATGGGGGTGCTGTCAGGTGGGGACAGATGAGGAAGCCTGGGGCTCATTACTGCCTGCCCGGAGCCTCAGTTTCCCTGCTTGTGAAGTGCCTGGTGCTTTCCGCACTTTGACATGAGCCTCTGTTCTGCCTGGGTCTCTCCTCCTCCCTGTGACACTCCTGAGGCAGAGCTTCCCCTCGTGTCCCCAGGACTTGCTGTCTGGCCAGATGGTCCCTGGGGGCTAAGGATCCCCCACTCCTGTTCTAAGAAAGGGATCCGCCTTTGGGACCCCTAAGTCCACATTGGGCGTTACAGGTCAGAGGGCACCCCTGGAGATTGGGGCTTGCCCGTGAGGATCGGTGCCGCCTCGAGCCCGCTGTGTGCAGGCTGCACGGCCTGTGCTATTCGTGGAGGGCGAGTGTGGCAGCCTGCTTCCACACCCACTGTGGGGAGCTGAAGGGCAGTGTGGGGACCCTCCTCCGCTGGTGGAGTGCCACCATCCTCCCTGGTCTGTCTCAGTGTTGGGAAGCAGCCAGGAGCCCCTCTCGACCCAGGCCAGCTGGGCACTTGGGAAAGCTGTGGTTGCACATGCAGAGGGGTCTTGGCTTCTGCCCGGGTGGGTCCCTCTAGCCCCTGGAGCCTGTGTGTCTCTGCCTCCCTGGCCTCATCTGCAGGATGGCCTCCAGATGCCTTCAGACCCGGGCTGAGGGAAGCGACTGGGGCTGGTGCCTTCCTGATTCCCCTGCTGGCCCGGATGTGCCAGACTCACATGCTCACGTGCCCGGTTCAGCCTCCGGGAATCCACCTGGCGTATGGTTTCCTCTGCCCTTGTGGACCCTCTTCCCGGTGCAGGGAAAGGCCCAAGACGCTCCCTCCCAGGAGCTGCAGGCTCGGGGTGTCTGTAGGCAGAGGCTTTGTTACTGGGCTGCCCTGCAGGGCAGCCCTGCATGGCTGTGCATTCCCTGTGTCCCTGAGGACTCCGCCCCATGCTGGGCTATGGCTGGGTCAGGGCCAAGATGGGGCCACACTGAGGGCAGAGCCGGGATGCACCCACTCTCCAGACTTCTTCCCAGTGTCGTCCCTGTACAGTCCCAGGGTGACCTTGGCCGTCGCTTGCTGGGGCCATGGGAAGCAGGCAGGTGTGTCCCATAGCTTGTGCTGTGCCCTTGGCCCTGGTTCCAGGTTGGTAGATCCCGCACCTCCCTGGACCAGGTGGCCCGCCAGCCTCGATGGGCTTCCCTAGGAGCTGGGGAGCAGCAGCCCTGGAAAAGCTTTGCGTGGAACGCTTGCAGGGTGGGTGTCAGGAGGTCAAGGCGCTCCGAGCTGGTGCAGCTGCCGCTGCCGTGGCCAGGCTGCTTGGACAGGTGCTGAGCCCTGCGGGGACCCGCCTAGGACTGGCCCTGACCCTGGTCATCGGGTGTAGGAGATGGGCGCGTGCCAGGGCGTGGCAGGGGTGGCCGGCCAGCCGCCCTGCTGGCGGAGGAGGCAGCAGTCTCTGCTCTTCTTGTGGCTCCTCAGCAGGCCCATAAGTGGGGCAGAGAAAGGGAGTGTGATTTCTTGGTTAAATCTAGGTTATTGGTGACGTTGCCAACATCGCGGTGTGCTCAGAGGAGGAGAAGGCTGTGGGGTACGAGGGTTGAGGGGCTTGGCCCCGGTCGGAGCCGGCCCTGGCCCTGGGTCCCACACCCTGCCTGGCTGTGCACTCTGGACCTGCCTTGTCGGGCACCCTCACACCAGGCTGAGCAGCTGGTAACCTGCTGCTCTGTCTGGCCCAGCCACTTTGGAACAAGACGCCTCTTTTCAGGGCCGATGGGACACGAGGTAGTTCTGAGTGACCGTCCCATGACATCCTTGCTGCCTCTGGCCTCAGTTTCCTCACCCATCAACCAAGGCTGACCAGGGTGACCTTGGGGTCTCCGTCCAGTGCCGCTGTGCGTCCTGAAATGCGGGCAGTTGCCCAGCAGCAGTGGCAGCACTGCCCTGCACGCCAGGAGCCCTGGCTGGCATGTCCAGCCAGTGGCAGGGTCGGAGCTGTGGAGTGTATCGCACAGTTCGTCCTCTTGGCCCCCGGCCCTTCCGCTGTGTCCCCCACCTTCTGTGTCCGCCTCCCTTCGCTGTCCTTTTGTCCTGCTTCAGTAACCATCGGGGGGCACTGCTGCATTTGGTTCATCCTGTTCCCATACAGGAATGTTTGGTTTGTGGACAGCTTGTTGCTGTTGGGAGCGATGCTGTTAAGGGGCCCTGTGTGGGGACGGAACAGTGGTGCATCCGAAGCCCCAGCCCCGGGGAGGGCCGCCCCTGTGCCCGCTGCTTGGTGCCCTGCCTATCTGCAGTCGCGCCCTATTTTGCGTCTGTCCCAGGGCAGGGGTTATTCCTCCAGGGCCTGAGCTGTCACTCCTGTGGGCTGCATTTACCTGCACATTGGGAGCTAAAAGGAGGGACACCAGGGCTGACAGAAAAGGCACACCTTTGTGTGGTATAACCCCGTCATCTAACACTCTGGGAGGCTGAGGCAGGAGGATTACAAGTTTGAGCCCAGCCTGGGCAATTTAGCAACTTACAATCAGGCTGTCTCAGAATAAAAAGTAAAAAAAAGGGCTGGGTGTAACTCCAGACCAAGGCTTGGGGTTCAGCCTCCAGCGGACAGAGAGGAGGAAAGGAAAGAAACGAGAGACCTCTGTGTGCACTGCACATGAAGACACCCCGTCTCGGGGACTGCTGATGCGACCGCCCCGGGAGTGGGCACACTGGTGCGCATGTGCACCCCTGTGTCCTTGGTTGCACACCTGAGCTAGAGACTGAGAGACGCTGGGTGTGGCTACACCAAGATCCCTAAGCACAGGTGGCCGCTGCCTGCTGGGCAAGGAGCTCGGTCCTGGGTTGGGCAGCCGAGGGCATGGATGGTGTCTCCATGGCCAGACGGCGTTTCCCAGGCCCAGTGCCCTAAGGTCGCGTGAGCCTCTGGGAACACTAGGCTGGAGGTGTCCCCATGTTCTCACTGCATGGCCTGGCGGCCAGGGCCTACGGGGTCTGCGTTAGGTCTTGGCCTGGCTGCCCAGGGCTGGGCAGGGGACAGAGGGCCTGTGCTCAAGGGGTGTCTGTGGTTCCTGGACACATTTGGCCCTGCAGGCCCATGCTGTGGTGGCCTGGCCATCCAGGACAGACCCCTGTCCCCCGAGGCGTGTGTGGTGGGGCCGACTGACGGGTAGGGAGTTACTGGTACCAGCCCCTCATCTTGGCCCCGCGGGGGAACGGGGGGGTGGGTCTGCCAGGCCTTCACCTGGGCCCTTACTGCCTGCCTCCCCGTGTCCCATGGTAGGGGTGTCCCCTCACCCCCACCCCAGGGTCCACGTGCCGCATGGCCCCTCCCTGCCTGCCTCCCGCTGCCCTCCGTGGAACCCCGGGGCCATCTGGCCTCCTGGGCTGGCCAGCATGTGTAGCATAGTTGCAGCTGCCCCTCAGGACCTTGGAGTTGAAGTGGCCTCCACGCAGCCTGTCCCCGGGGGCAGGAGTACTCCCTGCCCTTGTCATTGCTTCCTTTGGGGCTAGCCACCTTCAGGCTCCACCCACTGGCCCTTGCCTGCTTCTCTTCGGGACAACAAAAGATTGGTGTCCTACTGTGCTCGGTGTCCTGCTCCTTGGCCAGCCTGTCTGGACTTGGCAGAGTTGCATCCCCCCAGGGCCTGGCTGGGCAGGGATGTGGGAGTGATCTCAGCACCCGTCCTGCGTCAGTGAGACCTGTGCAGCACCCAGGCATGGTCCGGTGCCCGGTGTCTGTCCACTGCTCATGGCACAGCGTGACCTGTCCATGGGTCCTGTGGCTGGTCATCAGGCAGACTGCTTGTCAGAGGCCATTCCCACTGCCTGCTCAATCCCTAGGGCTGCTCTGTGGGGTTCCCAGAGAGAAGGGAGAAGAGGGCTGGGCTGGACTTGGAGTCGCTGGGGATACAATCCCCACCCCCTGCCCCACTGCTTTTTGGTCCAGGCCAGGACATGTCCACACTGTCCTAAGCCTGGTGGGCCCCAGGGAACAGCTAGGGCTTTTATCCAAGCCTGGATGTGGGCTGAGGGGCTCCCTTCCCTCCTAGACGGCCGACGCCTGCCTCCCAGCCTGTTGAAGGAGGTACTAGCTGTCCTGTGGTCCCACAGGTGCCCAAGTCACTATCTTGGGAGCCCCTTGGACCCAGAACTCCATCCTGTAGTGATGGCTCCCCAGTGCCCCGGCCCCGGGCTGGCTTCTGCTTGAGCCTGTGTGGTGCCGGGGCTCGTGTGCAGCCTCCACCGCTAACCCTGGCCCCTGAACTGGACACATTGGCATTTTTGCTTCAATCGTTTGTTATTTTTGTGTTTTGTTTTTAAATACCTGGAATCGGGCCCAGGACCTTTGCCCTGAGTCACATCCCTGGTTCTGTTTGTTTGTTTGAGGCAACGTTTTGCTAATTTGCCCAGATTGGGTTTGAAATTGCGACCCCCCCCCTCCACGCCTCAGCCTACCAGAACACCAGGATTACAGGCGTGTGCTACCACATCAAACTCAAGCTTGTTTTGTTGACTTATCTGCAGTCACGTTGCCCTAAAAAAACAGTTTTGTCACCCATAGGCTCCGTGGGCCCGTGGCCGGCCGCGCCAGCCGGGTCTGTTGCAGACTTGCAGACGGTGGCGGTTGGTGCCTGCCTTCCTGGAGTGAGGCTCTCACGGAGGCCGCTCTCCACCCTCATGTTCGGGCAGCGCAGACCCATGAGCTCTGAGCTCAAGCGTGCAGGTCCTGGGGCTCGGAGTGCAGTGGCGAGCCTTGTCATGGGTGAGGTGGTGGCTGGCCCATCCCCAGAACGTCACAGGTCCCTCAGGCCAACCCCCTTGCTTTCCGTCTCGGGCACTGGCCTCTCCTGGTTCCCTGTAAAGGGGCCGTCAGCCTGCGACTCCGTGCGCGTACATTCTGCGCATGTGGGCCATCAGCGTGCAGACCCCGCGTGCAGACCCCGCGTGCTTCCGTGCAACACCCCTGGGGGTCTGTGTGTGGCGGAAGCACTGTGTGTCCATCTCGTCCGCTGTATGGGTAGACCACTGGTGGACTGTAGGTTCGCTTCCCGGCAGGGGCTGGTGCAGGCCTGCTGTGGTGCCCGGTAGGGCCCGAGCTCTGTGTGTGCATTGGTCCTGGTTTGCAAGGGCGAGTCATGAGGCAGGGAGTGGGGGGCGCCGCAGGGTGTGGTGGTTATTTCCGTCTACCTCACTGTCCTCCCAGGAGACGGGGAGCCCCGTGCCCTCATCAGTCCCCAGCATCCCCACCAGCCACACCCATGCTTGCCACCCACGGCGCGTGGGGGGGTCTGTGCCTTCGGGCTTCGCATGCGTCCCTGGGGTCGTTCTGCCAAGGGAGCTTCCCATGTGTCTGCAGCCACGGTCTATAACTTTCATTGTGATGCGTTCGTCAGATCCTCCATGTGCCAGGTCTTTTGTTTTGTTTTGTTTTTGAGTTTGAAGAGTTCCCTGTCTAATTTGCAAACGAGTTCTTTGTCTAATAATTTCTCCTGGTCTGACCTGGTTTTTATTATCAAAGAGCAGAAATTTACATTTGAATGGAGACCAGTTTGTGGGTGTTTTACTGCTGGTGCTGCAGAGCCTTCTGAGGTATCCTGTCACTGCCTGGCATCCACAGTAGGTCGCGGGTCACGGGGAGCATCCCGGGCCGCGGTTTGCTTTGGCTCTTCTCTGTGTGGGATGCGAGGAGAGCAGAGAGGTTTGTTCCTCAGTGTGGGCGTCCGTGCTCAGCACTGACTGACCAGAGCTCACCACTGGACACCACTGTTGGTGCCACAGTCTTCCCTGTCTGGGTTGCCGCGGCCCTCTCTAAGTCCCTGGGTCGGGTGGTACCTCCGCGCACTCTAGCAGTCTCACCGGAGCTGTCGCCACCATTGGCTTCCCACAGGGAGTTTGCCCAAGTGCCGGTACTGGTTGCACCTGATCTTGAGGGTCTTGAGGGTCGGGTAGGGGGAAGTACTGACCCGCTAGCACCCCACGCCTCTGACCGCAGAAGTGGCACCCCTTTTGGCTCCCTCGCCGTGGCCTCCCACGTAGGAGTTTCTGGGAAGGCTTTTCGTCTGTTCAGTCATGCAGCCGTCACCACCCGCGGTTTTGTCATGTTTTTGTCTCTCCCCCTAAAGGAGCCCGGCCAGGTTAGCCCTTGCCCACCTTCTGGCTGGGGTCCCTGCCTTCCAGCTCCCCAGATGGCCTGTCCTGGGCACTTGAGAACGTTGGAGCAGGCGGCGTTCAGGCATTGATGCCTGGCGCCCTGGCCCTTGTTGTTGGGAACAGATCAGTGCCCCGTGGTTTTCTTACCGAGTTAAATTCTGTGGACACCGTGTCCTTTACTCAGGTGCTGGTTCACGGTGTCCAGGGCGTTTCTGCGCCCAGGCTCCTGTGCACCGTGTGTTCTCCTGTGTCCAGAGGCCCCTTGGCATACGGATCTCTCCCTTCTCCTCTTTGGTTCCATTTGGAGCTTGATCATGGTAAGCACAGGCCCCGTCCCCCTGGCTCTGCACGCTGACCCCGCCGCCCGGGCCACTTTTCTGTCTCGGTTCTCGCAGTCCTCTTTCCTCATTGTCTTCTGTGGAGCTGGCCTGTCGTGCCCTCTGTGTCCTGAAACCAGGCAGAGAGTGGGACTTCGGAGGATGGCACAGACCTGATCCAGTGAGTAAGGTGGGTGAGGACATGCGGCTGTGGGCTTTTAAAATCCACCTTTCACCATGTTTTTGATCATAACCTGTAAAAACACTCAGGAGAGAACTTTCAGAACCATGTCTGAGCGAGGCGAGAGCGACGGGACAAGTGTGTCCACAGTGAGAGAGGTGGGGGTGGCCTGTCTTCTGGGCCCCTCGCGCCCGCACGGAGCTGGCTGGCCGGCCGGCGGCTGGGGGACTCGGCCCTCTGGTCGTTCTGTGGCCCCTTCTCTGCCGTGGTGGCTTGGTGCCTTGCCCTCCCAGCCTCAGAAGGGTGGGTTCCCTGGCACAGCCACAGGATCCCAGAGTCTCTTGTTAATTGTGGGAAGGGTTTTAATTTCCTATTTAATTACCAGTATTATTACCAATGCCAATTTGCTTTAATTACCAATATTACTTATAGAACTGTTCAGAGTCTTCTCCTTCCTCTTGCTCTAACCGCGGTAATTCGTGTCTTTTGTGGAACGTGTCCATCTCCGAAGCCTCTGTGGGTCTAAGCCATCCCTCCAGCTCCCTCTTCCCTCCTCCCTCCTCCCTGTCCCGCCTCCCGTCCCTCACTGCAGATGGCACCCAGGGCCTCACACACGCTCAGCACATGCCCTACCCCGTCCGTCCCCAGCCTCTGGCTGGTTTGGTGTTGGGTGTTTACGTGCTCTTGCCACTTACTGGCTGTGTACTGCGACACTCCTGGCCCTTCCGGCCCGTGGGACAGCCACCCCTGGAGGAATCTTCCACGTCCGGCAGCACGCGAGTGCTGAGGGGACTTGACGGCACCTGGGAGGGGCCGCCCACCCTCTTGGATGCTCCGCGCCTCTTCCCCCATCCTGGTTCCTTCCACTTTCCTTCTTGGGGTGCCCCCTCTGCCTTCTCAGCTCCCATTGGCTTAGACTCCTGGGACCCTCCCAGGACCCTCCCTCCCTCTCTCCGCGGATCCTTGTGCATTTCCTTTCTGACAAACTGTGACCATAGGCTGTTACTTTCTACCAGAAGTGGTTGTCATCAGTGCTCCTTTCTCCCACTTCTGACCGCTTGGAATATGCAACCACAGGCGCACTCTGGCTCTGGCACGAGGTTTGCCAGGCAGCCGTCAACCCCTCTGCCTTAACGCAGCTCCCACCCAACCCTTACCAGTCACTGCTGTCCCTCCCCTTCCTCTCAGCCACCAATGGTCTGTTTACTTTTTCTTCCCTCCCCCCCCCCTCTCTCTCTCTCTCTGAGACAGGATCTTTCTGTACCCACCAGTGTGTTTTCTGTCCTGTAATTGGGTTTGCAGCCAGCCCTTCTGGCCTGTGGGTTCTTAGGCATGTGAGCGTCCGCCTGGGGCTGGGCGTCCCTGTGTTTCCCTTCTTTCCTCACTCAGTTCCCCCTGGGCAGCGACACCTCCCGTCTGTGTCCACGCCTGGAGAGGGCATTAAGTCTTACTAATTACCAGTCAGGCCACTGCCGGCGTTTGCAGGTGGGTTGTGCTGTTCTGCTGCTCTGGGCTGGGCTCGGGGCCTTCCTACAGCGTTCCATCCCCAGCCGTCCCCAGCCGTGTTTAGTTGAAATAGAATCTTGCTAAGTCACCCAGGTTGGGCTTGAGCTTGCCACCCTCCCGCGGCCAGCCACGCATCTTCACTTCTGGCACATGGAGGGTTTATATGCACTTGCATGTCTGTTTCCCGCGAGTGAATGAGCCCGGGAATGGGATTGCGGGTTGTCCAAACGCATGTGGAGCTTCGGGAAAGACTCCAGATGTCATCATGGAGGCCGGGCTCCCGCTTTGCTCCCTGGCAGCCAAGTATCGGCCCAGCTTGGCCCTTGCCGTCCTCGGTTCTGGGTGGGGTCTGCTGCTCTTTGAGCCATGCTGACAGGCCTGCTGTGTATTTGGTGGTGGCTTTGTGTTTCTTTAATGCCTAATGAGGCTGAGCATCTGCCATGTCTGTGTACCTGCTGCTCGTGGGTGCGGCTTTAAAGTCAAAGTCAAAGTCTAGCTGGAGGTATAGCTCAGCAGTTAGAGCGCTTGCCTAGCCAGCACAAGGCTCTGGGTTCAAAGCTCCAGTACCATGTAAACCAGGCATGGTGGCACGCCTGTAATCCCAGCAACGAGGTTAGGAAGGAGGATTGCCGTGTGTGCACGGCCAGCCTGGGATCGTGGTGAGACTCTGTCTCAAAAAAAAAAAAAAGAAACTAAAGAAAAGAAAAAAGTCAACGTCTATGGTTCATTTTGAGTTAATTTTTATGTAAGGCATGAATTGAGGTTTCAGAGATTTTGTGGATACCCGATTCATTGTCCATTTTAAGAACTTGTTTGAATGGAAAAAAAAGGGTGTGGGGCTGGAGGAATGGCTCAGCAGTTAAAGCACTCAAGTGTTAAGTACCCGATTTTGATTCCCCAGCACCACATAAGCCTGGCGTGGAGGCACACGCCTGTAATCCCAGCATTCAGGAGGCTGAGGCAGGAGAATTGCCGTGAGTCCAAGGCCAGCCTGGGCTCCATAGTGAGTTCAGGGCCAGCCTGGGCTACAGAGAGAGACCCTGTCTCAAAAAAAAAAGGTGCATACCTGTGTGTGTCTGTACCTCCCCCACCCCGTGCTTGCTGCTGGTGCCAGTGTGAGTTTTCCATGCAGCATCTTTTCCTCCCACCCGAGAATTTCCCTTCACATGTCTCACGGTCTTGTGTGTTCAGCCACGATGAGTCTGGAGAGATCAGCAGGAGCCCTTTCGTCACCTCTTACCCAAGGGCGTGGGCAGCGAAGGACCAGGGCCGGCAGTTTGTGTCAAGCCGTTCACGGCTGCCTTTGCGTTGGAAGGATGGTTTTGCTTGGTCAGCCATGTGCCCTGTGTGCAGGGTGTCATCAGGGCGCCGGTCCCTCCCTGTTCTCTGGGGGGCCAGGCCGCGGTCACCTTCTCCTGTGCCTCAGGCTGCTGCCGCCTCTTCCCTTTCTGGACACTGTGTACCTAGGATTGTCCCTGAGCGCTCTAGTGACTGTTAGGCCGCGTCCTGGCCAGCCTCGGGAGGGACAACATCTTGTGATTTCTTCACTCTGTGGATCGATCTTTCTGCTGTTCCTTTTCATTCTGCTGTATAACTTTCCACTCCACCCCTCCTGGAGTTCTGTGTGCGTGCGTGCGTGCGTGCGTGCGTGTGTGTGTGTGTGTGTGTGTGTGTGTGTGTGTGTGTGTATGTGTATTTATGGGTGTGGCGTGCAGGGCCTTGACACTGAGCTGTATCCCAAGCTCATTTAAATTTTTTTTTTTTTTATTGTGGCACACGCCTGTAATCCCAGCACTCGGGAGGCAGGAGTATTACCATGAGTCCACAGCCAGCCTAGGCTCCATAGTGAGTTCAGGACCAGCCTAGGCTACAGAGTGAGACCCTGTCTCAAAAAAAAATAAATGATATTTTTAATTAAATTTTTTGGTGACTGAGGACCAGACCAGGGCTTCATGCTTGATAGGCACTCTCCCCCTGCGCTAAATCCCCAACCTCTATATTTTTATTTTAATTTTGAGACCGTGTTTCACTAGGTTGCCCAGGCTGGCCTCAGACTTAGGACCCTTCTGCCTCAGCCTCTCGGGATGCTGGGCTTGTCACTGGGTGGGGCTTCCTGGTTTGTTTTTAATTCTTGGGGCATGTTTGCCATCCCTAGGTGGAGGCCCTGGGTGCCAGTACTGTCTCTGGGTCTGTTCTGGGTATGTTTTCTGCCACCCAGGTTTTTTCCTCCGCAGTTCTGGCTGTGCTTCAAGCAGGTGCCGGGTGTTGTGACCGTGGGGCTCAGGGCACCACTGAGCAGCCCTGCGTGCTCTCGTGGTCTCTCACGTGGTGGTGTGCTGCATTTCGGTGATGTGGAATGGTTCCGAACGCCATCCCAGCCACTGGGATCGCTTCCGTGGGATGTGCCCCCTTTAGTATTGAACCCCACTTTTTTGTAGAGTGAGCTTTCTGTCCCTTCCCCACATTTCTCTACTGATTCGGTGTGTTCTGAATCGGCCGCCTCCATCAGACACACGTGTTGTAAATCTCTTTGCATTTTCATAACTTAATATGTGTGCTGAGATTAGCACAGAGCTTTTTTCCCCACCATTTTTGTTAATATACATATCCAATACATAATGTTTACAGTGATCTTGAGTATTATGTGCACGTATGTCACATCAACTTTACAATCCCTTCCCGTTTTCTGCCCTCCCACCCCAGCTCCCACTATCACACTGTGTGGTTCTTTAGAGTGTCTGTATTCTGGGTTTCCCAAAGCAGAGAAACCGTGGATACTTAACATTTGATCCTCTGCGTCTGACTTTTCACTCAGATAGATTCCCCCCTCAGTGCAGCGTCCCACCCCTGGAGTGGGCTGCAGGGCCGTATCTCCGTGTCTCTTCCCTGGAGGGCAAACAGCTTTGTTCACCCTCTGCACGAGCCCCACCCCTGAGAGGCACCCCGCCCCTTGATGTAACTGGATATAAAGTTTATTTTTTTAATTGATAGCAGCTTTCTATGCTATTTAAGGAAATCTTTTCTTACTTCAAGAGCATTATGATATCTGTAAAACACAAAACAAAAAGATCCCACTTTAAAATTACTTTTCTCTCTCTCTTTTTTTTTCTTTTCTTTTTTTTTTTTCTTTGAGGCAGGGTCTCACTCTGTAGCCCAGGCTGGTCCTGGGCTCACTGGTGTAGCCCAGGCTGACCTCAAACTTATGGCAATCCTCCTGCTTCAGCCTCCTGACTGCTGGGATTACAGGCGTGCGCCACCATGCCCAGCGTATGGGCTGTTAGGGAATTGAACCCAAGGCCTTGGGTTGCCAGGCAAGCGCTTTAACCACTGAGCTATTCCTCCAGTGCCAAGGAGGAAAAAGAATGAGGCAAGGTCGGAGACCGTCTCCGTAGTGGCGACTGGGCTTGGGAGTGCATCTGTGCCATGTCTGCGTCGCCTCCTCGTTCCTCCACTCAGCTCCTGAGCCCTGGATGTGCACACGGCGTTCCTACAGGGACGCGCTCTGACGTCGCTGCAGTCAGAAGCCCCGGCGTTCACGCTGCACGGTCCGTGGGGCGGCTCTGGGCTGGTACTCGGGTCCCTCGCCGTGCAGTGTCCTCGATGGTGACCTCCTGCCCGTCCGGGGCACGTCCGCTGCTGAGCCACCCACCCATGGCAGTCCACAGGGCCTTCTGGTGTCTACTCCCACCTCATCTCAGGGCACCAGATGCCAGTAGCTTAGCATCTGTGATGTCACCTTAGTGCTCAGTGACTGGGGTCTCTGCCTAGCAAAGTCCCTGCTGCTTCCTTAAAAGCAGACGGACCTCCCTGTGGTTGGGCCCTGCCTGAGTCAGCTCTAGCCCCTTGATGTGACAAGCGTGACCCCCAGGTCTGGCATTTGTTAGTAGCAGGGTGCTTCCCAAAATCAGCCCTTTGTTGCTGGGATCAGTTTACTGTCAGTACAGAGATTTCTGCTTCTTTTAGAAAGCTTTTTTTTTTTTTTTTTTGAGACAGTGTCTTGCTCTGTAGTCTACACTGGTCCAGAGCTCACCGTGTAGTCCAGGCTGGCATCGACTCACAGCCGTCCTCCTGCCTCAGCCTCTCGAGGGCTGGAATTATAGGTGTGCACCACCACACCTGATTAATTTATATGTGGGGCTGCAGAATCAAACCCAGGGCCTTGTACGTGCTGGGTAAGAGCCCCATCCCCAGAGCTGTATGCCAGCCCTATAAAACATTCTCTGTGGTCTTATCCAGCACACATCCCAGGCTCATTTATGTAAACTTCCAGCTCCCTAGCCCTTGAGTCCACTATTTTTCCTGTCACTGGGGAACAGTATTTATTTTATGCCTTTTTTGAGGAGGATGCTGTGGGTGCTGCTAACCCAGAGGCTTGTTTGGCCAAGGCGGCACGCTGCCACCAAGCCACACCCCGTCTGGGCAGTGTTAGAAACCTCCATCGTTAGTCATTCATTGCTGCTGGGGCTTCTTTATTTCTACCCTGCCATGGTAGCAGGCAGAGACAGACACGGATATATTTAAAAATCAAGAGGTCAGAGTTAGACGTGTTGGTGGCGCATACCTGAAGTCATGGTTATACAGGAAGCTGAGGCAGGGGGATTTCCTGAGCCCAGGAGTTCGAGGCCAGCCTGGGCAGCGTAGTAAGACCCCATTTCAAGCCATTCCTCAAAATGAGCCGACACTGTGCGCCGCCCTGCCTTCCTGGCTGCCTGTTTCCCCCTGTGGCGGTCAGATCCCACCCTCCCGTGCTTGCCTCAGAACTGTTCAGGTCCTGGCATGTCTGGAGGGATCTGGGGTGGCCCGGGGCCTGTGACCCCCATGCGGCTCTCCCATCCTCCTGCCGACGCCCCCACACCCTGCGTGCCCTTGGTGCCTGCCTGTGCCATGCAGGAGCTCGCCGTGTGTGCGCTCTGTCCCAGCCCTCTGGCCCCGTCACCCCTTCTGTGTATATACAGGCCTCACTCCCCCGCAGTGACTCTCCCGTGACCGCGGGTCCTTGGGATGCTGGCTGTGGCTGTGTTGGCATTGTCATGGCTGTGGGGTCAAGTTATCAGGTGCCACACACACCAGCCTAGAATTGGGGATACCACTGATGCCTGGGTCTCACATCTTTGCAGAATTGGGCCACCCATCCCTGGAGGTGACACTGCCCTCTGTTTATTCACATCTCTTACACTTTTCCCCCATTGGTCCTGGGGATGGATCCCAGGGCCTTCACCTCACACCACGTCTCCAGGCTGGTTTTTGGTTTTTGATTTTTGATTTTTGAGACGGGGTTAAGTTACCCAAGCCGGGCTTGAACTTCGGGTCTTATTTGTTTTAATTGCATGGTATTTAGGTTTTTCTTCTTAAGTTTTGTATTGCTTACACATAGAAACAAATTGGATTATTTTAACAATCGGGCCACATTTTCTTTTCTGTTTTCTTGAGACAAGCTCTCACTCTGTAGCCCAGGCTGGCCTTGGACTTAGGACAGTCACCTGCCTTGGCCTCCCCGATTGCTGGGATGACAGGAATGCACCACCATGTGGTTCTGGGGAATCGAACTCAGAGCCTTGTACTTGCTGGGCGAGCACTCTAACTGCTGTGCTGTTCCTCCAGCCCCCACCTTCTTAAGTTTACTGATTTTTCAACAGTTGGCCTGAGGGTTCTTTTGGACCTACTGTGCGTATTATCTATCACACATTCGGTAGTGGTTTTATTTCTAGCTTAACCTTTATGTTTCCTCTCTCCCCTCTGTGGCTGCTGGATACACTTGCCTCAGCTGGAAACTCAAGAGAAGCGTCCAGTACTTGGACGGTCAGCTCGTGTCCAAGGCCTGGCATGGCCCATTTTCTCAGACTGAGGAACGTTCCAAGGGTTCCCACCCCCATACAGAAGTTGAATTGGGAGGAAGGTGCTTCTCTAAATGCAATTACACATTGCTTACTGACAGGACAGTGTGGCACTTAGGCAAAACCTGGCGGTAACCAGCTCCCTGTCCCCGCAATCTCGGGCACCCGTCCCATGTGCCTTCTGTGACCTGCTGCAGGACTGGGCGCCACAGGACTCTTGGTCATACCGAGCCTAGCATGAGCTTCTTTTTCTTTTTTCTTTTCTTTTTGAGACAGGGTCTCACTCTGCAGTCCAGGCTGGCCCTGAACTCACTATGGAGCCCAGGCTGGCCTCGGACTCAGGGCAATCCTCCTGCCTCAGCCTCCCCAGTGCTGGGATTATAGGCATGCACCACCACGCCCAGCTTATGTGGTGCTGGGGGATTGAACTCGGGTACTTAGCGCTTGGCTTAGTGCTTGCTAGACCAGCGCTGTAACCACTGAGCTGCGCCTCCAGCCCCACCTCCCAGTTTTTGAGGCAGGGTTTTTGATCATTGGTTTCTGAGCCTTTCATCATGTGTGCGTCAGGATGACACACACCAACATGTGTGCACATGCATGTTGGTGCTAGGGACCCAGCCCTGGGACCTGGGGCCTATTAGGCAAACGCCCTGCCACTGAGATACATCCCCAGCCTCAAAGATTTTGATGTGCTTTGTTTTCGCTGTTATCCACATGAAAATCTTTCCTGTTTGAGGATGAATCACCACCCGTGGCCCAGCTGTTCTGGAGTTTCCAGGCGCATGTGGCTTTCCAGCTGTCAAGGGAGCAGGCTGCCGGGGTCCAGCCCCTGTGGCCTCTGCAGCGGTTCCAGCGATCTCCACAGACGTGGCCGCAGCCCAGTGGCATCTGCTTTCACCTGTGCTCTTCGTGGGCTGCGCCCAGCGAGTGCCAAGCTCCAAGGTCGGCTGTGGTGCTGCCGCCTGCCCCGCCGGCTGGTGGAGGAATGCAAGCCCGGCCTCACTCAGCCTTCCGTTGACCGGTCTCGCTGCTTACCACGCGTGCACCGTCTCCAGCCACCTCCCCTTCCTGCGCACGGACATTAGCCCGGCTCTCCCGCGCTCTCCCGCGGACTGTTCACATGGTGCACTTTTCGGTTTTTGCTTTCAGCTTTTCTTTGTCAGTTTAAGTTTAGCTTGTGAAGGGGCCTCGCTGTGTTGCCCAGGCTGGCCTCAACCGCTGGGGTCTAGGGGTGCTCCTGCCTCAGCTTCCCAAGTAGCTGGAAGTACAAGTGTGTGCCCTTGTGCCCAGCCTGGCTCTAAAAAAAAATTATTATTGTAACTTAGCGGTGCTGGGAGTGAACCCAGGGCTCTGTGTGTACTTCCCACTTCTGACCTTGAGACACGGTGTAACTAAGTTGCTAACTTCCCCTGGCTGGGCTCAAACCTGTGGTTCTCTAGCCTTAGCCCCCCAGCCTGCTTGGACGGCCTCTTCTTACTCATCTAGTTTTCGTTTTTTTTTTTTTTTTTTTTTTTTTTTTTTTTTTTTTTTTTTTTTTTTTTTGAGATAGTCTTGCTTGCTGTGTATCCCAGGCTGGCTCCGAGCTCACAGCAATCCTCCCGCCTCAGCCTCCTGAGGGCTGGGCTTACAGATGTGTGCAGCCATGCCCAGTGTGGTACTGAGGAATCGGACCCAGGAGTTTGTGCTTGTCAGGCAAATGCTCTAAGATACACCCGCAGCCCCTTACTTTTTTTCAGAAAGGTCTTGCCACGTTGCTCAGGCCGGGCTCCATCTTGTGACCCTCCTGTCTCAGCCTCCCAGAATGCGGGGATTCCGGGCTTGCACCTAGGTACGGCTTTTATTTTTGAACTGGTGCCTGCGGTGCGCGTTCCCTTCCTGTAGTGACTGACATCTTTGGGTGAGCCGGCCACTGCGTGCCGTGTGCCCCCTGCCCCTGCCGTGTCCTGTCTCAGGTGAGTCGAGCCTTTCTCCTCCACGGCACGTGCCTCGGCTTCCATGGAGTTGTTCTGGGGCGAACAGTTACAGCGTTCGCCCTGGCCCCTGGCCACTTACCGCCCCTGTGTGGCCTGCAGCGGCCGGTGTCCATCACCCCCACCTGTTACTCCGCCATTGCAGCCACGTCACCGTGTGCTGTGATCCAGGAGCGCCGTAAGCTCTCCCGACTTCCTGGAGACCCGAGCAGGAGGTGAGCCCTCGGCCCACACGCCCACCTTCTTGCTTTGCCTCCTCTGGTCCGCTCCGCTCGGACACGCGGGCTCCAGGCCCCTTGGCTGGCCGTCCATCCTCCTGCCCCCCATTGTCCTCCTGCCCCCCATCATCGTGCATCGTCTGGGTGTGTGGCGCTGGGTTATCTTCCAGTTCACAACCTTCTCACTTGCTCGGTTTAACCCCCTCAGCCGTTGTTCTTTCGGGCTCAGCACCGGAGTTGCTGTGGTTTCTGTTTCTAGGCGCGAGTCCCTCGGGTTGGTGGGTTTTCCATGGCATTCTCCCGTGCCTTACCCTCGCTCCCGCACACGCTCGGAGCCGTTGTTCTAAAGTCAGCATCTGTTAATTATCTGATCTAATGTCTTTCTGTAAATTGGGTTTTTTTTTATCATTTGCTCTATGCATCTGTATCTAATGTCTTTCATAAATTGGGTTTTTAAAAAATCATTTGGTGGTGGTTTCTGGCAGTCCTCAGGTGGTTCTGTGGATTGCTGGGCACTGCGTGGAAGCTTTTTTTTTTTTTTTTTTTCCATTTGTTCTAAGGCCCAGCTGCTCTGGAAGCTGCAGCCCAGGCTGGCCTTGAACTCACGGCAGTCCTCCTGCCTCAGCTTCCAAGTGCTGGGTTATAGGTGCACGCTCACTACATGCCCGGCTTACGTGGTGCTGGAGAATCGAACTCAGGGCCTTGCACTTAGGAGGCAGGCGCTGTAGCCACTGTGCTCTTCTCCCAACTCAGCAGTGTTTTAGGCACTAACTAAGCATTACTGCTCTAAGGGGTCCTGAGTGGCTCCTTAAAGTCCCCAGCGAGAGGAACCTTGAAGGGCTCAAGGCCGCTGCATCCTGTTAGCTCCACTCCCAGACCATGGCTGGCTCTCCGTCTCAGTGGGGGAGTCGGGTCTCCCAGAGCTATTTCCCACCTCTGCACTAGGGGTGGGACGCAGGACCTTTGCCCTGGCCGCATCCCAGCACTTTGGTTTTTTTTTGAGACACGATATTTCTAAGTCACTGAGTTCCCCCGATGGAACTCAGGATCCTCCTGTCTCAGCCTCTGCCAGGCAGTTGGGGTCACAGGCTTGCTCTGCCCCGCCCAGCAAGAACAGCATCTCTTGGTAGCCCTGGCGTCCAGTCTTTTCTTTCTGATACAAGGGACATCAAATTCCAAGCTTGCTTCTAGGTCCTCAGTGGTTATCTCCCTGGGCCCGTGTGTGGCAGCATTAACCACCCCTGCCCCCGCAGGGGGGCTGCTGCCCCAGGGCCTCAGCTGCCCTGTGCCTGCCTCCTGCCCCTCCCGCGCAAGGGTGCTGCCCAAGGTGAAGAAGGCCACCGAGTAGGTCCGTCTTCCATGCCCTCTGGGTGCCTGTTCACGCCCTGCCTTGTGTGTGCATGTCATGCACGCGCCACGTGTCCCCTGATCTTCACCAGCACCAGTGCCCCCCCACTAGGTGGTGGGCCATGCCCCCGCCACTGAGTGAGGAGGCCACATCCACCCTTGGGCATGGTAGACTGCCTGTATGTTACCAGGACGTCACTCAGTGAGTCAGGTTTCGTTAGAGCAGGACAGACAGCAGGACGGGGACCCGGTCAGGGAGAGTTGACGGCAGAGTTGTGGGGGCTGCAGCCTGAGGATGGGGAGGCCCATGAAGGCCAGCTTTGATGGGACCGGTTGAGTTGGCATGGAGAGGCCCATATCAGCTGTGGGACCTGGCCCCAGGGATGCCTGGTGCGAGGCCTCAGTGTGCAGCAGAGAGCGTGCTGAGGGATGGGGTGGGACACCCCAAGGTTGCCCCACCCCAGACATGCCCGCTGTGGCTGGGACCTGTGCACAGGCCGAAGCCCCCACTGGGAATTCCCAGCTTCACCCCTGCTTTGCTGCCCTCCACAGTCCCCACCTGGCCCCTGTGCTGCTGGAGCCAACGTGCCATGGTTTGCAGGGTCCACGGTGCTCCGTCTCCTGTCGTAGCACCTGTGAGATGGCCTTGTCATCATCTGTGATAAGTGCAGGGACTCGGACTCTCTGTCCTCTGGCCAGCAGCGGAGGGTACAGCGACCAGTGGCCTCCTGCACCCTTGGGTGCAGCCCACGACTCCTTTCTGGAGTGAGGATCTGCTGAGGAGCCTGGTACTGACAGAATGCAAGTTTTAGGCCTCTACTGAATGCACCCCACTGGCTAGCAGGGCAGTGCTGCTGTGCCCAGGAAGCCAAGCCCTGGAGGGATTGACTGCTGGGGAGGAAAGGCTTTCCAGAGCAGCGGGCCCCTCTTGGCACCCACACCTGCGTGGCGTGGCTGTGGCGGCCAGGACTGCGGTAACCCCGCTGGCCATCGGGTGGGAGGTGTGGGTGGGTGTGGGATGCACCCCAGGTCATCTGCTAGGGCTGCATCTGTGTGTGAGTCTGGGCTGCCTAGGGGGCTGAATGGCCACCCTGAGATGGGGACCAGTCACTCTCCGAGCTGCTTCGTACCGTCCTCTTAGCCCCTGGCATCGCTGACCTGCTTCTTGTCCCTGGTTTTGTGACGTCCCAAGAGCCACACAAGACCAGCTACCCTCATCCACTGCCCCAGTGGAGCACCAGTACCGAGTTCCTCTGCGGCGTGGCTGGGGCACGGGGCGCCTGTGCTTGGGCCAGGCACACCCTTCCCCTAACCGGGCTGGGGCGGCGGGGGGCGGTTTCTTCCTCACACTCTCGCTTGAAGCCCTGCCTGCCACTGGTGGGTCACGTGCCGGTGTGTCTGGCTTTGAGAACCCACTCTAGTGACCAGGGTGCCACCTCTGGTTTTCGTCTGCCTTTCTCAAGTGGATAAAGGTGTGTTATTTTTGTTGTTGTTTGTTACTGGGCATCAAACCTACGGCTTTTACGTTGAGCTATATCCCACACTTTTTAATTTTTTTAAAAGATTTTGAAGCAGAGTTGCTAAGTTGCCCAGACTGCTTGGTCTTGCAGTCCTCCGGCTTCAGCCTCCCAGAGTGCTGGGATTTCTATTGAGATTTTTGCTTTGGGGATCTCGCCCGTGCCTCTAGCTTTGTCAGAAATTCATAGGCTTTTCTCCTGAAAGGTTCGTGTTCCACATATAGGCCCATTGGTGCATTGGTGCAGATGTGAGCCTTGGGTCGGACACTGCTTCCAGTTGGGGTTGCACCCAGTGGCCCGCGGCCTCTCGCTGCATTTGTTACAAGGGTCGTCCTGTGTGTGGCTTGCACGGTCTGTCCGGAGCCAGGCGTGGGTCCATGTGTGGGTCTGTCTGTGGCCTTCTCTTTGCTGTGTGGTGCAGCAGCTGTCCACGTGGTCTGTTCACAGTGGCAATTGTGACAGGGCGGTCTTGGGGCCCCAGGGTCCCTGCGGCAGCCTTCTGTGGCTTGGGTTTGTGTCGCGTGTTTCTCTGTAATTGGAGGTGATTGGCCCCTTCTGTTACTCTGCATCATAAGGGAGATGCGTGATACCGTGGAGTGGGCATCCCCTGCCCCGTCCTCCCACCTCAGGCTTCTAGATGCCTCTGCCAGGTGGTCAGCCAGCCGCCACTCACATAACTGTGGGGCTCCTGGCGTGCGGGGAGGTCCCGCAGCAGGGCCGGCATCCCAAAATGCCATGCTTCTGCCATCTGGGGCAGTCCTGGAGGGCTGTGCCCAGGGAGAGCCCGCTGTCTTCTCTGAGAGCCTGGTCTAGTCAGGGAAGCAGGCGGGCCAGGGCCGGGAGTGCCCCCTGCCTCCCTCCTACCGGCACCTGATGCCTTCCCATCTTCTGTCTCATGTGTGCAGGGATCAAACCCAGGCTTCATGCATGCTGATACCCGATCTGCTACTGGGCTCCCCACCCCAGCTCCTTTCTTTTTCCTTTAAAAGTGTTTTATTGGGACTGGAGGAATGTGGGTAAACACTTGCCTAGAAAGCGCAAGGCCCTGGGTTCGATTCCCCAACACCCCGTAAGATGGGCATGGTAGTACACACCTGAAATCCCAGCACTCAGGAGGCTGTGTCAGGAGGATTGCCTTGAGTTGAAGGTCAGCCTGGGCTCCATAGTGAATTCAGGACCAGCCTGAGCTATAGAGCGAGACCCTGTCTCTAAATAAATAAATAAATAAATAAGACTTTTATTGTGATAAAATATATAGAACATGAGACCAATTTTGGGTCTTAATCCAGCGGTACCCAGCACGTAGGCCCTGCTTTGTAGCTGGCACTGCCCAGCCCAGACTCTCTCCCCTTCTCACACTGATGCTTTGCTCCCCCGGCCTGGGACCTCCTCCCCGGAACCTCACCGAAGTGGAACCCGCAGGCTCTTTGCTCAGTGCAGGGTCTCTCGGTGGAGCTCCTTGCCTCTGCTGGAGGCTGCAGGGTGGGACCCCGGGGCCCCAGCAGCTCAGCAAGGCCTACCCAGCCGCGGCCAGGAATCTTTGGGCGCAGGGTCCACCATGTGTCCTGGAACCCCAGCTGTCAAGTTGCTTTGACCAGTGTGTAGCTGCCCTGCCCTAGACAGTGGGCCTGCGTGGTCCCAGCTGGGCTGCCTTCCTCGCGTGACCCATGTGGGGCGCTGAGCCACCTCCTGTCCCTCCGCTTCTCGTCCCACGCCTCCACAGCAGAGCTGCTGAGAGGGCAGGGCTGTTGCTGGGGGACCAGCACGGGCCCTTGGTGTAATGACAGGGTCTCCCCCGCCCCCACACCCGCAGGAGCCTCCCACCTCCCGGGGAGCCAGGGCAGGCCCTGACTCCGCATCCCCCCAGGGAGGGTTGGGCAGGCTGCCCTGTCCTCCCGCCTGTGGACTGCTAGCCTGGTGTTGCTGGAACGGTAGCTGCCGCCCAGCCCTGAACTCTGGACCCCGGGAGTGGTGGCAGCCCCTGGGTGGGCTCTCTGGGGGCCTGGAGGGAGGGGTTGTGTGAGAAGCGTGGAGCACCCCTGCAGATGGGCCCAGGCGCACGGTATTTTTAGCCGCAGCAACATCAAGCTTGGAGGCAGAAATAGACGGGTGGTTTGGGGAGTTGGGGAACCGCCACTCCACAACTGGGGAGTCGGGCTGGGGCTGGGGGGCGGTTGCTGTGCAGAGTGCAGACAGGTTCTGCTGCAGAGAAAAACATCTCGCCCAGGAGGCGGCTGCGGCCTGGATGACGGTGAACACTTTTTGTAAATGCTGCTCCTTGGCATGTATAATCACAGCGGGCGGGGCAAGGGCGGGCAATTGGGGTTTAAAATATCATTCCCACTGGATTACTTCCCAGTGATTCTCTGGTCTCCCCAGGGGGAAATGTCCCTTGGCCTCCTGATCGGTTCCCCCGTAGCCCCTCAGTTCTTGGCCTGGGGTGTGGGAGGTCTGTGCATCCTCTTCCTTCTCCCAGTACTTACCCAAGGTCGCCCCATGCCACCTAGGGAGGGACCTGGTGCCTTTCGGTGCTACATAGGGTGCTTTCAGTGGTGGGTAAGGGCCCCCTCCTGTTCCTGGTGACAGTGTCAGTGACCCCAGGGCTGCAGGTGTTCTTGGCACTCACCTGGTCCTCCTGCAGGGCCCCATCCTGCCTTCTCTGGGTGACTCCCCACCATGGTTTGTGGATGTGTGGGCCGGCTGGTTGGCTACCTAGATGTTGCCCACAAGAGGCCCTTCTTTGGAGCTCAGATTCCTCACATTCAGAAAGCTCCTTGCTGTTCCCTGGATAGGCCCCTGTGGCCCCACACAGCAGCCCTGTGAGACGCTGTCCCGTGACTCCCCGGTCTAGGCACCTGCTGGCTCATCTCGGTGGCCTCATGCAGGAGCTAAGTCTGAGCCTCAGGTCCTGGACCTGCTGGACTCTGGCCTGCAGAATCAGCGAGTCCGAGTACCAGGTCCTGCAGGCTGCCCCTCCCCATGGCTTCTGGCTCTACTGAGGTTGCTTCCCTCACCCAGCCAGAGCCACCTGGGAGGCCCAGAGACCTTCTGCAGGCTGCAGAGCCTGGGAGGGGAGGAAGAGACAGATCCTTGCCAGCTTCCGCTTGCAGGCCTGCCCTGTGGACCGCCTCCTGCAGGCCCTGATGCCTGCCTTGGCCGGAGTGTGCAGGAGCCTGTCCTGTAGCAGGTGGCCCTCTCAGGACTGACCTGGTGCTGAGCACAGAGGGATGAGTGGTGTGGCATTCCTGTCCTGCGCAGGCAGGGTGGCCGTGCGTGTGGCCTAGCACCCCTTGGCTTCAAGGGTGTGAGCCTGCCGGCCGGCTGTGATAGCCCTGGGGGGCGGAGGGTGGGGCAGCTCCCAGGCTGGTCCTGCCAACCCGCTGCGTGGCGGGGGTCGCAAGGCTTCCTCGGAGGAGGTGCTGGAGACGACACTGGGCAGGATTTGGGGGCCAGGCCATGTAGTCCCCTCAGCCTCACCCTACACAGGGTGCTCAGAAAATGGTCACGAGACAGTGGGTTTGGTCCAAGCCCACTGAGCACTGAAAGGGACCCTGTTCTGGACTGTGGTGACGTGTTGGGGAATCAGGCAGGTGGGTGTCCAGGGCAGGGCCTGGCCGGTAGGCTGTGCAGAGCCAGCGCTGGCTGCTGTGCCCCACACCTTGGTGGGCACAGAGATAGCCAGAACTCCCCTGCTGAGCAGTGTGTGACATAGGCTTGCAGAGCCAGCCGCTCAAGGCAGCGGGTCCTGTCCCCTTCCTGCTGTGGTCCCTAGTACGATCCAGATAGTCGAGTGGGGCGGAGCTGCCCCCAGCAACACCGCCACAGCTGCCTGGCACCGCTGTCGACAAATACTCCAAGGCAGGGAGCAGGTCCTGTGGCAGCCAAAGGCGGTCCAGGAGCTGTGTCCTCCTGCACGCCAAGCCCCGTGCCCTCACCTGTCTGCCTCTTGTGTGGAGCCCTGGTGTCAAGGGCCTGGGCGTGACAGCACCTGGGCCAGTCCCTCTCCTCCCGTGCTCCACCTGTCCCAGCCACAGTGCCACAGCCTGGCTGTCAGCACCTGTCGCCCTCTGGCCTCTCTCTCCAAACCTTCCTACCCTGGCCTGCAGACCTGCAGGTGGACACCTGGAAGCCACCTCCTGCCCTTAGCAAAGTGCTTCTGCACCTGGTGCGGGCCCTGACACCTGTTCTGGTTCTGCTGTGTTCTCTTGGGCTTCCTTGCAGGGAGGACCAGGCTGGTAGGGCAGGAGCATGTGCAGGAGACTTGGGGATCTTGGGGAGCATGGTAGAGCTGACCCGGTAGTGCGTACCCATAATCTCAGCACTCTGGGAGGCTGAGGGTCCCAAGTTCAAACCCAATCTGGGTGACTTAGCAACTTAAGACCTGTCTCAAAGTGAAAAATAAAAAAGGGCTGTGGATATAGCTCAGTGCAAAGGTCCTGGGTTCAGCCCCAAGGATGGGGCATGGGATGGCTGGCCCAGGGACAGGCCTGCGTGGCCACTCCTAACAGGTGGTTCTGTGCCGTAGTGCAAGAGAAGCCAGAGCCGGTGCCCCTGGAGAGTCGCTCCTGTGTCCTCATCCGCCGTGACCTGGTGGCACTGCCCGCCAGCCTCATTAGCCAGATCGGCTACCGCTGCCACCCCAAGCTCTACTCGGAGGGCGACCCTGGCGAGAAGCTGGAGCTGGTGGCAGGTGAGTCGTGTCCCCCCACGCCCCTGCTTCCCCGCGATGGGCAGGTGACCACGTGCTGGCTCTTAGGGCTGCGAACAACGTGCTCATCACCAGTCAAAGGAAAAAGAACCTCCTGAAATTTCTCTGATTTCCTTTCGGAAGAGTGTGTCCTTAAGAGGAGTTACTCAATTGAATTAATTTAGCATTTTAATTGAATCCCCCTGGGCTGGCCTTGTCCCTGATTGGCAGGGGCTGCATTCACAGCAAGCTTTCATTTAGGTCATAGGTAGAAAGAAGTTGGGGCCAGTTTAGCAGCAACCCTCTGTCCCTGAGTGTGTTCACCGGGTGCTGGGTAGGGACCCAACAGCAGGCGCCAAGAGGAGTCCCGCAAGAACAGGCAGCACCACCGGGCGCAGGGCCCTCTGGGCCGGCTCCGGGGGTGGGTCAGGAGTGTTGCCTTGTCAGTACTGGGCTCTTCTGGCCTTTGGCCCCTGGGGGCCTTGGGGCTGTTTGTCACGAAGATGAAAATCGAAGGCGCTGTCATCCTCCGTGGCCGTTGAGGGGCTGGGACGTGGTCAGCCTGCCCAGAAAGTCCCAAACGTGGGGTGGGTGGGCCTGCGGTATGCTCCTTGGCTCGCCGCTGGTGGTCCTGCCCACCTCGCACCCTGACCGCATATGCTGGGCTCCCCAGGGCTTACTGTCCACCCAGCCCTGGCCCTAGGTTTTGCCTAGTTGTTTCCTGCCAGGCTGCAGTGGGGTGGGCTGCCTGGGTTGCCTGTGCCTGTCAGCGACATACTGTTTATAGAGTGTTCTGGCTAGGAGCGACTGGAGGGGAATGGCCCCAGATGGGTGGTGCAGGCCAGGTTAACCTCCTGGGGTAGGTTCTAGGCCTCCTGTATCAGCAAGGTCCTGGGAAATGGTGTCCAGCAGCTGTCTGGGTTACGGTGTGGTGGTGCTATGGCTGGAGAGGTGTTCAGGGTAGATGGTTCCCAAAGAGTCCACCAGCTCAGTGCCTGACAGAGGGTCTGTGGAAGGACAGGGGCAGCTGGGCCTCAATGGGGGAAGAGACTCGGGGCTCCTGGGAGCTGGGTGTGTGTGGACATAGGCCTTCTTGGGGAAGGGCACCTTCATGGTCTTTGTTTGAGACTGCCTTGTCCTGACACATCCTGGGGGGCTAGGGAAGGTCCCTCGGGCTAAGACAAGTTTTGCAGGCCCTAAGAGAACGGGCAGGGTTCCTCCAGGCAGGAGTGGGTAGGCCCCTTGGAGAAAGGGTATGGCCTTCCATCCTAAGTCAGATCCTAAAGGTGCCCCTCTGAGAAGGTTCGGGTTGGTAGGGCTCCAGTGACCCACGTCCACTCCTTCCTCGACAAAGCAGGATCGTGTCTGTGGGCGGACGTGTCCACATAGACAGTGACGCCCTGTTCTCCCCGGGTCCCATCCGGTCCCATCCGTTGTCAGCTCAGCCTTTGCTCACCACGCCCTGGTGGCTCTCCCGGGGTTTGGCCAGATTTCCATGGGGTTGGCAGCATAGTTTGGGCCCTGCTGGTCACACCTTGGCCTTGTGCTGGACTCTCCTGGGTACAGTGGTGGGAGCAGGGCTGAGCCAACTGAAGCTACAGATCCTGCCCGTTCTGTGCCCCCATTGCCTCCGAGACTCTTTGGTACCTGCCTGGGAAAGGCTAGGGCAGCGTGGCAAGGCCAGAGCCAGGCCTTCACACCGTTCCTGGGATGACTGAGGCTGGGATGGCCACATCCTGCCAACAAGCAAGGACAGTTGGGAACGTGGGACCCTTTGGAGAGAATGAGGGACGGGGAATCCTCGGCAGCCCCTGGGGGTCCTGTTTGGGGTTGGTGGGGGTCTCTTGGGGACCCTTGGCTACATCCCATCCTGCAGCCCGTGGGAGCCGAAGTCCTGCAGGCTGGGGCTCCTGCACACCTGTTCTGGCCCTAGCGGTCCCTGGGAAGTAAGGGGCCCTGGTTTCAGGGTCAGGCGTTCACACTGTGACGTTGCTGTGCAGGCTCCGGGGTCTATATCACTCGCGGCCAGCTCATGAACTGCCACCTGTGTGCAGGCGTGAAGCACAAGGTCCTGCTGCGGCGCCTTCTGGCCACCTTCTTTGACAGGTAGGAGGGGCGACGCTGGGCACAAGGGTCCAGAGCCACTTCTGGTTGGGACCTATCTGGGAAGGTGGTGGAGGGGGTTAAGAAGGTGGTACCCCTGTCCCCGTAGGCCAGGTCTAGGGAGGCGCTGGCCTGCCTGGTGTTTCCCAGAGGCCTTTGGGGGCCACCACCTGCCTCCCAAATGAAATGACAAGTCCCTGTTTCCTGTGGCGTGGCTGGATCAGCTGATTGCCTTCCCCAGGGCAAAGCAGCTTGCTCAGGTGGCGCGGGGCTCCTGGCAGAGGAGGCTCGGGGGACCCGGTTGGCTTCCCAGCCCTCCGCCCGAGGCTCTGTCCATCCCCTCCCGTCCAGGGAGACCAGCCCACCGCTCACCCGCACGTGACGTGGGAAGGCACAGCACCCACGGAGTTGGGGGCGCTCCGGAGTGCACCCTGGTCCTCACCCCACTCTCCGCCCCGGCAGGAACACCCTGGCCAACAGCTGCGGCACCGGCATCCGCTCCTCCACCAGTGACCCAAGCCGCAAGCCGCTGGACAGCCGGGTCCTGAATGCTGTGAAACGTGAGTGGCTGGGTGCGGCGGTTGGTGGTCAGCGTGGGTGTGAGAAGCTCTGGAGGCCCCCGTGGGGTTCGCTGGGGAAGGCTGGGGGACCCCAGGATGGCTCAGACGGCAGGCGGCTGCTGGACCGCCTGGCAGGTGCGGCCCGGGGCGGGAGCGGAGGGGAAAAGAGCAGCGCCGAGCCGGCCTCGGGTGCTAACGGCCTTGGTAGGGTTCCAAGTGTGATGCATTCAGCTGCGAAACTATTTTAATATGTGAAATAGATCTAATTTTCCTTTTTGAACAAAACCCCTTATTTACATGTTGAAGTTATTTTGAGCGTTTGCCATCTGCTCGGCCGGCTTCTGCCTCCCGCTCCTAGGGGCGGGGTGGGGCCCGGTGGATCTCTTCCCCGCGGGCTGCCCGTCGTCAGGCCGCACATCTCCAGACGAGGGGGCTGCCGCTGCCCACGCAGCTGGACCGGCCCAGAGCACAGCTTCCTGTGGCCATTGGCACGAGAGGCACCACCTTGATTTCTAGCTTTTAAAAAATTCCCATGGGGCTGATGGTGTTTTTATAGCAGAGGGGGCCTGGCAGCCGGTAATTACAGTCACAGAGCACTGTGACAGCCCACCTGGGAAGATGCCTGCAGGGGTGTGGGTGATGCTCCTGGGTGGGGGGCCTACTCCTGGCTCAGTGTCATTTGGGGGTCTGGCTTGGCTGTGACCTGTGGCACCTGGTGAAGAAAGGATTTGTGTTTTGTTTTGAACTGATGAAAAAGCCCACCATCCATTGTTCCCGAGGACTGGGACAGGCCGAGTCCTGTCTTGGTGCCATTCTTGGGGGGACCTGCTGGTCGGCCCACAGGTGGAGGTAGGCAGGCCCAAGAGATTAAGCACAAGACTGGGTAGGTACTGGAGCTGCCCCATCTCAGCAGTGACCACCATGGGTCATTCATGGGACTGTAGGTGGCCACGACTAACCATAGGACTGAGCAGTGGCCGCTGACCTGATGGCTGAGACCTTGAGAGGCCTAGGGGCCCAGGGTCTCCGTTTTGGTGGGATGGCCTCCAGCTCCTTAGCGCTTTGATGCCAGGCTGGCACCGGCTCCGGGCTCTGGCACAGGGGAGGCGGGCCGCCTCACGCCCGCTGCTCCTGTCCCTGCAGTGTACTGCCAGAACTTCGCCCCCAGCTTCAAGGAGAGCGAGATGAACGTGATCGCCGCAGACATGTGCACCAATGCCCGGCGCGTCCGCAAGCGCTGGCTGCCCAAGATCAAGTCGATGCTGCCAGAGGGCGTGGAGATGTACCGCACGGTCATGGGTGCCTCGGCGGCCAGCCTGCCCCTGGACCCCGAGTTCCCCCCCTCCGCCGCTGCGGCCGCTGCACAGGTCTTCGAGCAGCGCATCTACGCTGCCGAGCGGCGGAGCGACGCCGCCACCGTCGTGGCCCTGAGAACTGACGCCGTGAATGTGGATCTGAGCTCTGCGGCCAACCCCGCCTTCGACACGGGCGAGGAGGTGGACGGGGCTGGCTCAGTCATACAGGAGGTGGCTGCCCCCGAGCCGCTGCAGGCCGTCGGCCAGAGCCCCCCGCAGCCCCTGGAGCAGGGCAGCACCAGCTCCAGCCGGCCCCAGACGCCAGCCACCACCGCCACCCGGAGGCCTGAGGCCACCTACGCAGGGACCTTGTAAGGGGCCAGGCGTGAGGGACCGAGTACTAAAGCTGCTTGCATGCAATACTAATACAAACAGATGTGATCAAGCCACTTACCTACTGAACTGCTACTGCTGCCTGACAAAAATGTGATTTTTATTCTGCCTGTATTTAAAATGGATGAAGGAAAAATGCATTCACTATACTGTAAACAGTTAGGCCCTGGCCACCGCGCTGGGCGGAAGGTCCCAGGGCTCCTCGGATGTCCCCAAGGTCGATCTCTTCTCCCCCTTTTGGGGAGGGTGAGAGGCCGCCAGCCCCCGAGCCTAGCCCTGCCTTGCCTCGCCGTCCTTCCTGCTCTCGCCGCCCCAGAAGAGGGACCCCGACAGCAGTGGCCTGTGGCTGGGGACACTGGGGGATCACACTGACACTCCATTTCTTACCGTGGGGATTCCACGAGAGCCAGAGGGCAGTGTAGGCTCTCCAGGGCCAAGCCCCTTGTTTCCCTCCTTCCTGAGGGGCCACCTGCATGGGCAAGCGGACGTGTGAGGGTGAGTGTGAGTGGTGTGGACGAGCGTGTGTGTGGTGTGTGTATGGGGGGCAGTGATAGTGGTGCCACAGTGGCCACTGCCGGCCACCCAGGCAAAGGAAGGACACCTGTTCTGCCCCAACATGAGTGTCCTTGCTCTGCCTATCCCCTCTACCCTGTGCCCCTCGGTTCCCCTGGAGCCTCAGGGCTGGCCTGCGGACCCTGGGCACTGCTGGCTGTGCCCAGCCACCCGCCCGCAGGCAGCTGCAGGCCATGTGCAGCTGGAGCCGTCCTCGCCACCCCGGCTCCCCAGCCACTCTGGGATCTGGCTTGTTTGAATTTTCTGTTTAGTTCAGATCTATTTCATGTATGGTTTGGAAACTTTCAGACCCAATAGAGCAAAAAACTGGGGACGAGTGTCCCTGTCCTCAGCCTACCACGGAGGGGGGGCACGTGCCCACCACGTCGCCTCTTCAGGAAGGGGCCACTTGCCTCCCGTTGGAGGCAGAAGGGGGCTGTGGAGGCTGGGGTCTGCCAGAGCAGGAAGGCTGGCTGGGCCAGGCCAGGCTGAGTTGGCTCCTCTGTGGCGCCCTAGGCTGCTGGGGCAGTTGGCAAGTGTGGAGCGTTCAGGGACCAGAAAGCCAGGAAGGCCGAGGCAGGGGGACAGGTGGGAGGCCACAAGAGGACAGTGGCCTGTTTGGGAACTATAGTTCTAGCTCTGAAGGTTGGTGTTGAGTCTAAGTAATGGGACCCAGGTTATGGGAAGTACCCTTGGGCCCCCTGCCTGCCTGGGATCTGCTAGCTCCCCGTGTGGTCGAGGACCCTGCCTTCACGGCAGAGCCCCTCTTGAATGCCTCACCAGCCTCCACCCCCACCCGCCGTGGGCACACTGGCTGGGCTGGCTCCCCACACTGGGGAGCTGGGGCCCTCCCATGGAGAGGCCTTGGAGAGACCAAAGGGGACCTCCCGCACTCTGCCCCGCCAGCGGCATGTGCCTGCCCTCCAGAAAGCGCTGGAGGCTTTGGGGGGCTGCAGGGGCAGCGAGGCCTTGGGTCGCCTAGGGAGGAGCTGACCTTGACCCTTCTGCCTGCCCCCCAGGGACCCCAAGGCTGCATTTCTGCGGCCACCGGGACCTAGTGCCCCCTGGTCTAGAGCTGGACCTCATGGCCTTGTTCTCCCTGTCTTGGGCCCGCTAGGTTGGCACCCTCGGGCCCTGCGGGGACCTGGACCAAGCTTTGCTGGCGTTGGAGAAGACGGTGGGTGAGGGCAAGCTGCACCTGTGCCCATGGAGATTTCCTTCATCTGTTCCCCACCCCCACTCAAATGTGCACTTTAATTTGACCATCCCTGGGGACCTCTGGGAGACAGACCGCCTGTCCTGGCTGCTGGCAGGAGGGCTTTCTCCCCTCCTCCACCCCGTGCTGGTCCTGGCCTCTCCCCTGGGCCTGTACAGGGAGAGTGCCTGGCTGCTGGAGGAGGAGGCGGCCGCACAGAATGCCTGACCGCTGCTCGGGTTAGCACAATGTCCCGCGACCTCTGTCTCTTAGCTGTTTAGAATCGCCGTCTGTTCTGTTTTGGGTAGGGAAGGCAAGAGCTAGAGGCGAAACTTGTGATAATTAACTGTGAATGGCTTCCAAGCTCTCCTGCGCCCAGGCGGGCCGGGCCGAGCCCTTGCACTAAACGCGTCCCGGGTGGACGTGGAGGGGAGTGTGGGCAGACACAAGGCGATGATTGTAGCCGCTGGGGCGTGCTGCCCCATCCTGAATGTCCGCGGGCGGGCGGGCGGGCAGGCCTGGGCGCGGAGGGGCCTTCCAGAGTGCCTTAGCATCTTTTGATCATTTTTCCCAAGGAAAACCAATTAAGAAACCCGGACCCCCCCTCCTCTGTTTACAAGATGACTGATTCCAGAGCGGGGCTGCCTTGCCTGCGGGCGACCCTGTCACATGCCCTTCCAGCGGGAGGCGAGCCCCTCGGTATCTATGACCTGTCTGCACCCTGATTCCTAAGCTTGACTGCTCCTAGCAATACGCACATACTAGATAGTCTATTGTAGAGCTAAGTTCTATTGGCACCTTTCCCCAGGACAGTCGGACTGACCGCGTGGGAGCTGCCAAGGCGGGCGGCCGGCCGGCTTGGTGACAGCCCAGGAGGTGGCTGGGACGAGTGCAAAAGGTCAGAGGAAGGGACCAGAGATGGGACAGATACTGTGAGCTTGAGGGGTCGCCTGCCCGCCAGGCGTGCGCCTCGGTACTTGAATTCTGCCTTCTATTCTGCACTGGGTCTGGCCCCCCACCCCCACCCCCGCGTTCTCTGTGGTTGCTTGAGTTCGCATCTGGTTTGGTGTTGTTGCTCCTGGACATGGACACGGCTGTGGGTGGGAGGCAGTGGGGAGGGACCAGCCCTGGGCCCCTGCGTTGGGCAACCGCGGGGAGAACTGGCCGCGTGGCCTCCTGTCCCCGTAGACTTGCTACGAGTTTGTGTGTGGGACTGGGAGGAGGGGGAGGAAGAGGGTGGGCCCTGGAGGACAGTGGGATTATCGTGGGTCCAGCCCCGCCTGCCAGCCCGCACGGCACCCATGGGTGCCCACCGCAGCAGAGTCCCTGCGGAGGTGTGGAAGGAGCCCGGCGCGGGCTGCACCCCGAGCCGGCGGTGCAGCGCGCACCTGTCTCAGCTTTAACTACTGTTCTGGAACCGCGTGGCGGGGCAGGATGGGCGGGCCAGCCCCCGGGGTGCCCTGCGCGAGCGTGCGGCTGGGTACAGATGTTCTCAAATGGCAAAGGTGTTTTGCTTTGTTTGTTTCGTTTCATTTTCTTTTGTTGAAGAAGGCAACGAACGAAATGGGAAAAACTTCCGCGGAGTCTGAGCCTTCAGGTCGGTCGCCCCCACTGTTAGTGTTTTGCACACGATTGTGATTTTTATGTCAAAAGAAGCCAAAACTTGCAATACTATTTTTAGCATACAAAAAGCAGAACTAAGTATAAACTATATAAATATTTTTGACTTGAACATTCGGGCGGCGCTGGGTGCAGACCGCGTGCCTGCTGCCGAGGGGGGAGAGGCTTACCCTGCGCCGACGGCCGGCAGGGTGAGAGCAGTACTGTAACTTACGACTGTTAAAAAAAAATACGTTAATAAAGGACGTCGTCCTGTGCTGTGAGGAGGTTTCACAGAGCCACTGACGTAGATTCAGCCGCAGACCACGCTGGCGTTTTGTTTTCCTTTGAGGAGGAGGAAGCCTTTGTTTTGCTCCTCTGCTTCCTTCCTCTCGCCCTTTCTGTGCTGTTATTCTGTAGCGACGAGACTGTTACTTTGTAGCCATGGCTGACAACATTGTATCGATCACTAAAACAGCAGTGCGCATCGCCCAGGGAGGCGGGGGCCGCGCGCCCTCCGCCAGGTGGAAGTCTGCAACGTGTGAAAGAAAGGGTGTCATCGTTCTTGTAAAGCGCTTTGTAAAATTCACATTTACAGAATAATAAAGTCAGTTCAAACCCAACTTGCCTGGAGTTTGCCTGGCCAGTGGTGTCGGGGCAGTGCCGGGACCAGGGCCACCCCCAGGAGCACCCCAGCGTCGGGATCCAGGCTGCGCTAGTCCCCCTTCCAGGTTGGGGGAACGAACATCGCCAGACTCGCTGCCCGCTGGCCACACAGGCACAGGGACCGGGCTTGGGGACTCAGGGCCGCTTGACCCCTCCCTGTCCTTTGAGGGACAGGGTCTAGTGGGTGGGACGGGGGGCTTGCCCAGAGACCCCAGGGATAGGAGGGCTGGGGTCCCCTCTCTCATGATGTGGTTTGGGTTATAAGGGCAGGCGCCTCACCTAGCTCTGCTGCCACCCTGGAGGCGTGTGGCTCCTGGCCCAGGCCTGCCCCCAGGTGGGCACAGGGGCAACTGCATGGGAAGCTGGAGGCCTGGGCCAGGCTGGTAGCACAAAGGGCCCCATCTCTCTGGCTCCTGTGGTTCAGGCCCAGTGTCTGTTTCCACCTCTACCCTCGTCTGCATCCGCACGCCCCTCCGTGCCCGAGTGGCTGGGCTGGGCGCTGCGTACGGCCGTGTTCCTTGGAAGGACAGGGACCCGGAGCCAGCTGCTTGGTGTGGCTCAGGCCTTCCCCGGTGGCCCACGTGACGCTGACCTGTCACGGCCACCTGCCAGCACATCCCTCTGGGTGCCACCTCCAGCCTGCTCAGCACTCCTCCGCCCCTGCTCCTCTCCCACAAGGCTTTAAGCTCGCTGTGGGTGAGCTTCACGGCCGTACGCCCAGAGGAGGGCTCCCTGGAGCCATAACCAGCGTGACACAGGCACTTAAGTCCTGAGGAGTACAGGTGGTCTCCTCTGGGGCCTTGGGCCTGAAGAAAACCCCGCCCCGTGGCCATGGAGGTGCTGGCTTGGGGTCACCTGCGCCATCTTCCTGCCGGAGTCACAAGGTCCCCCGCAGGAAGGCCCGGGGACCTGGGCTCAGAGGCAGGAGCCCCAGCCCCCTGCCAAGCCAGCCCCAGCCCAGAGGTGCAGCGCCCCCATCTGTGTGAGGCCTCGTCCCTCATCCCCCCACCCTCCCATCCTGCCTGTTCGTCCGCTTGGCAGGTGGGTTCCATAGGACCCGAGTGTCCAGACACCAGTCCCCTGGCATGGACCTTGAGAACATCCCCCAGGCAGGTACCCAGGTACCAAGCCCCCAGTACCCAGAACATCTGAGGCCCAGACCAGCAATGGTGGGACTTAGGAATCCTTGCCCTGGGATGCCAGCTATTCCCAGCCCTGCCCAGGTGCCGGGTCTCCCAGAGTTTCAGGGAGCGGGGAGCCACACAGTTGTCACCAGGGCTCCGTCCCAGGCTCCATGGTCTGTCCGGCTGGCCTGGTGCCCTTGAAGCTGGTGACTGAGAGGCACTAAGGCATTGGGACTTTCGGGTCACAGCCCTCCCCCGTGTCCTGCTCTCAGGGAGCGGGTGCCGAGTCAGCAGGACCCACTCTGGCTTTGTCCCCAGCCCTTTGTGCTCCACACAAAGGCCCAGGGGCCCCTGAGCAGGAGGAGGGGAGCCCTGGGAAGGGAGGAGTCCTGCGGCCAGCAGTCTGGCCGTTGCAGGGTAAGCGGAAAGACCTGGGGCGCGTGGGACAAGACTGCCTCGTGCCCTCCGGCCCCCTCCGTGACAGGTGCACCTCGTGTCGCAAGGCCTTACACAGCCCACCAGCCTGCAGCAGCCCACAGGAGGGAACAAGCTCCTGAGAAGTGAGCCACAGGTGTGGCTGGCCTCGCCCTGGCGGGGTCAGCAAAACGGGACACGCTTGCTTCCGTTGTGATGGGGGCCGGGGCTGTCACAGCCGAGCCGGGTGCGTGGCCACAAGCCCCTCTGTCCAGGGACTGCTGGGGCAGACCTGCACAGGGCACCTGGGCAGAGGTTGGAGGGAGGAAGCCGGAAGCCTGGTTAGGAGCTGGTGCTTCCGGTGGGGCCAGGCCGGGGACGGGTAAGAGAGCTCTCACCTTGTCCACTGGGCCTGTAGGAATCCAGCTTTTACAGGCAGGAAGTGGCCCCACCCCAAGCCTGGGCATGAGCAAGGGTCCGGAGGGGGACTCCCAAGTCCTGCGGGCTGTGGTAGGAATGAGGGAGGCCTGGGAGGCCTGGTCCCTGCCCACAGGTGGCAGGAGGCCATCACACTTCCTGTGTCTTGGTGTCTGGCCATCTGTGGGACTGGAGCTGAGATGGGCAAAAGAATCCGGGTGCCCCCAGAAGTGAGCAGCCAGCCACGTGGAGGCTGGGTGGGGACCTCAAACCAAGTCTGCCTTATGCTGGGCAGCCTGGGGGCCTTGAGGGGAGGGCCCCGCCACCCAGGACCCGGCAGGTTGGGAGGGAGACTGCTCTGTGTGGTCCAGCTGCTCTGCTGTGGGTGACGGCTTGGGCTTAGGGAGGAGGGGAGGGGGACAGTTTAGATACCGCCTGCCAAGTCTAGGGTCCCTGCCTTACCAGGCGGAGAGGTAGGCTTGACCCATCAGTGACTCAGCCCTAGAGAGATGAACGGGACGCGGGGTGGCACAGCCTCTGGGTTGGTGGCAGGATGGTGAGGTTTCTGGGAAGGGCAGCCTGCCTCTTCGGGTGCTGTGGGGGCAGCAGGGGTGTGGCCCTGCCACGTGCCTGCTGGACAAGCATGCACTGAGCCAGTCAGGCCGGCCACGTGTGGCCGGGGCCCGGGACGGGCGCAGGAGTGCAGCTGTGTCCTGGCCAAGCAGGTAGGCTAAGGACAGGAAGTGACCCTGGGAGGAGCCACCGCATGTGCCCCTGGCCTCCCGAAGATGGCGCAGGGAAGGCGTCCCTCTTCCAGGGTGCTCAGCAGCGCACCCCAGGCAGGCTGTACTCCCACACAGCCCTCGGGGAGATCTGACCTGGGCCAGGTTCCTCGCCTGCCCGTCCCCATCCTGCAGGACTGACATAGGAGAGGCCGTCCCACTCGATGAGCAGCCCCCGGGAGGAGTGGCCACATGGTGTGCGTGGAGAACTTGACCCCCAGGGCCCTGGGGCTGGGCCTGTGTCCTGAGCCCTCCATCCTGTCCTAGACTGGGAGGGTGACAGCAGCCTGCCCTTGGCACACTGGTCCCCTTCCTTCAGAGTCAGCCAAAGACACCGGCAGGGTGGGCGTGGCCTATGGCCTCCGTTGGCAGGGCTCCGGGCTGCAGGAAGACCCTGTTCCAGCGCTGGTGGCACCTGTGGGCGAGTACAGGCGTTCCAGGTGGCTCGGGCTGGGTCCCTAGCAGCACCTACTCCTGAGGACCAGCCACCCACCGCCCACCTCCCTGGCCGCACAGGCTGTGCTCACCCCTGTATCAGTTTGGGTTATTTCAAAAGGCAGAATTTACAGAAATGATTGACCAAAAGGATCTATGCGGAAGGCTTGGAAATCCGAGGATAGAGACGGCCCGTGATGGCGGCCCGCACGTGCCAGAGCCGGAGGGCCCCATGGCTGCTCGGCCGCGAAGCAGATCTCTCCTGCAGGACTGTGGGGCGGCCGGTGAGGGTCGGCTGCGGATCGGAGAACAGCGGCGAAGACCGCAGCCTGAAGGTGGGCGACTGGAGCGAGTCTGTGTAGCAGGCCGGCGTCCGCGTCCGCAGTCAATCGCGAAGGCGAGGCTTTCCCAGGGGAAGGCGCTGTGACGCGCTCCCGCTTCCTTCCCTTTATACCCCTGGAGTCCCAGTTGGCCCGCCCACATCCCGGCGGTGCTCTCCCCTCATTGGCCGGCCCACACGTCACTCACACTCTAATGCAGGCTGGTTCTCAATTCCTAATCCGGTGTGGTTCCTGATTCCCTCAAATTGACATCATCTCCTAAACAGTCGCACCCCCAAATCAAGGAGGGGACGAATGAGGTCAGGCCCTGTCCCTGGAGAGAGGGGCAGTGGCAGTGACATGGGCTGAGGGGATCGTAGGCACCTGCGAAGGGAGTGACGTACCACGGGGCCCTCCCCGGGCCACCCCTGAGGGTCTTGTACAGCGGGAGCCTGGCCAGGCTCCGTAAGGCGCATCAGCCTCTCTAGGCAGGGGCAGTTTGGCTGAATCAGGACCCCAGGGAGCGCGTGGACACGGGGTGGACACGGGGTGGACACGGGTGGACACGGGGGTGGACATGGGTGTGGACACAGGCGTGGACACGGGTGTGGACACAGGGTGGACACGGGGTGGACACGGGGTGGACACGGGGGTGGACACAGGGGTGGACAGGGTGGACACGGGTGTACACAGGGGTGGACACAGGGGTGGACACAGGTGTGGATACAGGTGTGGACATGGGTGGACACAGGGGTGGACACGGGCATGGACACAGGCATGGACACAGGGGTGGACACAGGGGTGGACACAGGGGTGGACACAGGCGTGGACACGGGTGTGGACACAGGGGTGGACACAGGTGTGGACACAGGCGTGGACACGGGTGGACACAGGCGTGGACACGGGTGTACACAGGTGTGGACACGGGTGGACACAGGGGTGGACACAGGTGTGTACACAGGGGTGGACACAGGCGTGGACACAGGTGTGGACACAGGCGTGGACACGGGTGGACACAGGGGTGGACACAGTTGTGGACACAGGGGTGGACACAGGTGTGGACCTGAAGGGCCAGAACCACTGCTTCATGCCGCGTCTACAGGCTGAGGGCGGTACCGCCTGTGTACCCTGACCTCAGCCCGCCGCCCGCCCACTCGCAGTGCCGCCTTCTCAGGGAAGCGAGCGTCTGGCCCCTGCCACAGGACTGTGGACTCTGAGGACACTGCACATGCCCGGTATAACCCTGAGTATCCTCACAAGGCCCCCAGAGTCCCAGGACCACCCTGAGGGCCCGCCCTAAGAGGTCCCAGAGTCCCAGGGTCACCCGGAGCGTCCACCCAGTGAGTGCCGGAATGGACGCTGTACCCTTAGAGGTGGAGAGAGGAACGGGATGTTGGTATGCATGGGGATGGAGTGTCCTTTGGGGAGGGGACAGTGGCCTGCGGGTGGAGGTGACAGCAGGGCAGAGTTTCGGGGTGCCTTACTGACTTAGGGGTCAGGAAGTGAGGGTCAGACACCTCCCCTGGCTGTGGGAGCCCCAAAGCGTGCTTGATCTCAGCTAAGAACGGAAACGGAAACACGGTTACAGCCACGTCGTGGAACAGCCCCTTCCCCCCTGGTCTCAGGCCCACTGGCTCTGCCTCACTCGGCTCCTGCCTACTTCGGCCTCTTTCTGCCTGCCATACGCTGAGCAGCTCTGCAGCCCCTGCCCGGTGCCCCCACGGTTGCCACCTGCTCGGCATGGACCGTGTGAAGCCACCCGGTACAGCCAGTGAGAACAGGCCTCTCCTCTCGAGTCCTTTACGTCAGGTATTCAGTCTCAGCAAGGAAGGAGTAACTAAGACACCTGGGGACCCAGCTGGGGCAAAGGTCCTGGGTTCGATCCCCAGCACCGCCAAACAAAACACGTGCTAGGGCGCGGCTTTCCCGAGGCCCCCCCACCCCGTGCCAGTGAGCCCCACCGGGGGCAGATGGGGCACTGTCAGGGAAGCCCCGGCCGCCTGGCGTCATCGGGCCGCCCTCCCTGTGGTGCGGTTCCTGTCCTCCCTGGCTGTGCTCACCAGGCAGCCCCGCTTTCTGTGGCAGATAGCCAGGTGCGGGGAGGCACGCCAACCGGGCACCGGAGCGTGCTTTGGACGCCGGCTCTTAGGAGCCTGCCTGGCCTCTGGTCTCAGTTTCCCCATGTTCACTGGGAATTAGACCGGCTTCCAGGCTCCAGACCGCCTGTGTCCCAAGTCCGCTGTACACCTTGCGCTAATGCAGGTGTGGCTCTGTAGCTGGGCATGGCCTGGGACCCCCAAGCCACGCCTGAGATACGATACAAGGGCCCTGAGCGGGTGGCCCAGGGCCTCTGGCGGGGGGCTGGCTGTCTCCCTGCAGGTGTAGACCTGTGTGCAGAGGCTGTGTGAACCGGGGGCACAGATACCCTAGTATGTGACTGCAGAATCAGGACAGCTGTACGTGCCCTTCCCGAGGCCAGCCAGCCACCACTGATTTTCCAGCGTTGGGGACGGTGCCCAGGGCCGGGAGCATACTAGACAGGTGCTCTCCCATGAAGCTACATCCCCAGCACGTCTTAAATTTTCTTTTGAGACGGGATCTTGCCACGGAGCCACGCTGGCCTCTGATCGACATCCCGTTGCCTCAGCCTACCATCATGTCCTGTCCTTATTTATCAGGCCCAGAAGTGGCCCAGGTGTCCAGGTGCCTGTGTGGTCTGCGCTTACCTCTGCAGGGATCGCGGAGGTGCCCAGGGGAGGGGTCCTCGCTGTCTGGACAGGTGTCAGCCGCCCGCCGGGCAGCCGGCGGTGTGGCCTCGTCTCGCCCCTCCACCCGCAGCAGAGGTGGCTGCACCTCTCAAATGGTGCAGTGGCAGAGTGCCTGCCCAACACACGTGACACTGCATTCTGTCCTCAGCTCTGGAAAAGAAAAAAGAAGCCAGGCTTGGTCACGGAGCGATAGTCCCAGCGCTCTGAGGGCTGAGGCAAGAGGGTCACAAGTTCAAGCCCATCCTCGACAACTTAACCATTTAGTGAGACTGTCCCACAAATCAAAAATTAAAAAGAAATGGGCTGGGGATATAGCTCAGTGTGAAGGCAAAACTCTCCATACCAAAAGAAGGAAGGGAGGAAGGAAGGGAGGGAGGAAGGAAGGAAGGAAGGAAGGAAGGAAGGAAGGAAGGAAGGAAGGGAACCATACTGTGATCTACTTTTTTGAAAGATCTGGGCCGTGGCTCACCCGTGGATCCCGGGCCATCTGCCCTTCCTCGTTTGTGAAGTGTCTTGAGCGTTCTGTGCGCCTGTGCTGATGGGGCGTTTGTCCTGTCCTCCCACATCAGGGGTGCCTTTCCAAGGCCTGTGAGGGCTGCGGGTGTAGCTCAGTGGTTAGAGTGGTTGCCTAGCACGCACAAGGTTCTGGGTTCAATTCCCCAGCACCACATAAAGATTAGCTAGGTGTGGTGGTGCACACCTGGAATCCCAGCGCTCAGGGTGAGGCTGAGGCAGGAGGATTGATCTGAGTTTGAGGCCAGCCTGGGCTCCATAGTGAGTTTAGGACCAACCTACAGAGTGAGACCCTGTCTCAAACAAAACAAAACAAAACCAAACCTGCGAGTCGTACCTTGGCCCAGTGGCTATTTGCCCGGACCAAGGGCCGCGCCCTGGCTCGCTGGCCATCCCCTTCGCCTGAGGGGTGTCCCCCCTCAGCTGGCAGGTCCCTCCAGCCGGTGGACGACTCCCCAACTCAGGGACATGCCCCCAGCCCGTGCACCGGCAGCCCTGTCGTGTGGCTCTTGATGACCGTGAAGGAGGACGGGACACCCCAGGGCTGAGGTGTGGATGGAGCAGTGGGTGGGGTGGCCTGGCAGGGCAGGAAATGAGGTGTCCCCATGTGGGGGCCATGGGAGGGCAGGGCAATGGGCAAGGGCCGCGGGGACTCACCCAGGATTCCTCCTGGACGCCCAGACCTCTGGGCTTCTCTCGCCTGGCGGAGGCTGGGGAGCCCTGGGCACGCTGCCCTCGCGCCATACATCTGGCTGCTGGGAGCTCCCTTCCTGGAACAAAGGCGCAGGC
Source organism: Ctenodactylus gundi (assembly GCA_004027205.1). Taxonomy (NCBI): domain Eukaryota; kingdom Metazoa; phylum Chordata; class Mammalia; order Rodentia; family Ctenodactylidae; genus Ctenodactylus; species Ctenodactylus gundi. The sequence goes on along the minus strand of PVKB01003208.1, from coordinate 42,749 downwards.
CTCCTGGAACCAAAGTCAATTCGATTAGGTTAGAGAGCAGCGATTCCCGCGAAGACGGGCCGGATCCCGGCAGCAGAGCAACTGCCTAAGGCGTGAGACTTGGAGGAAGCGAGGCCTGGGGGAGCCCGCGGGGCGGGATCAGGCCTGCACCCGGGCAGCGGCCGGAACAGCCTCCCGGAGACTGTCCCCTGCCCTGGCCCGGGCTGGGAGGGAGAAGGGTCCCTGCTCAGCCGGGGCTGGGCTGCGTTTGTTCTTGAAAGCAGGATACGCCGATGCCCTCCTGGGGTCCCAAGAGGCGCCACTTACAGGCTGTTTGTTGCCTGTGCCTGGGCATGGAGTCCCCACAGGAAGGTTGACAGCCTGCTACCTCACATGCCACTGGGGTCCCCGAAGGACATCAGGGGTGACTCTGCACCCAGAATGGAGGGAAGTGGGGTCCAGCCGCTGCTCACCACTGCCTGGAGGCCCGCCTGGACCCCTACGGCTTGGCCCCGCACACCCCTCCTCCTCCTCGAGTGGGGCAGTTGCCCGTCTCACAGGCCAGAGAGGGCGGAGCACCCCCAGGCTGCGTCCCAGCGGCCTCCTCTATGCGCCCCCCCTTCCGGCTGAGGGCTGCACTGTCTGGGGCTGGGACGCTTGGCCTCTGTCGCCGCGTGTGGACGGGCACCACTGTGCCATCACCCTCCTCACAGGCCCTGATCAGGGCCGCAGCCCCTCGGGTCCCTTCCTTCTCTTGCCGCTAAGGCGAGCAGTGCTGGTGTCGCGCCACTGTGTGCCCCGGGGATGGCGCCAGAGCTCCTGGGGGCAGCCCCACTGCCCATTCTTCGCCTCTGCAGGACTAGGAGCTGCCCCTGGACAGAGTCCGAGCCTGGGCACTTGTTGGTGGGTCAGAGAAGACTAAGGACTGGGATCTGTCCTCGCTCCTGCAGCCGAGAGCCTGTGCGCAGCGAGCAGCCTGCTCACGTGTGCTCCGCGCCCCTGGAGAACCAGGAGGGCCTTGGATGGGGCCAGCTGTACTTTCTGGCTAGGGGACTTTAGGAGTCACCAAGCCATGTGAGCTTCTGTGGGAGAGAGAGAGTGGCTGGTGCTTTGCAGGTGCCTTAGAAGTTAGAAATGGGAAATGACCTGTGCACTCAGTGTTTAAGGAGCACCTGTTGTATGCAGCAGACTCAACAGAGGGTCTGAGGAGACTTGAGGCTCACGGCTTCTGCCACCCACTCTAAGAAAGAGTCCATGGGGCCTCAGATCAGAGCAGCCGCCGCCGCAAGGAGCAGGATGAGGCCTGGGCCTCTGACGGTATGCAGCCCGGTGGGCTGTGAGCCCGCCTGCTTGGGGCCTACGGGACTTCTGCCTCTGCTCTGTGGCCACCAACTCCCTGGTGGTGGCTCTGTCGCCCACCTCAGGGTCCCCACAGTCATGGGCCATGTGCCGGGGGTCCGCTGCAGCAAGGTAGGTACGTTACCCTGTCGCTGTCCCTCACAAACGGAAGAGACATTGAGGAGACAGGAAATTAGCCCATCTGACAGATGGGGACCAAGGCTTCGTGAGGTATTCTCAGCAATGACTACAGGGGAAAATTCGAACTTTCAGACTGCATCGCAGTGAAGGGTACATTGGCACAACCCCCTTCCGGCCCTTTTGTGATACGTGGATGCACTAGCTCATCGCCCCTGCCACCTGCCCAGGCGGCTCTGGAAGTCCCCTGCCCTGAGCGTCTGGTCACGCGGTTGTAGCTGCTGAAAGTCCTCAGTTGGTTCAAAGCATTGGCTTCTCGAGGTCATTTTGACGTCAGGAAAGAACCAGGAGTCACGCGATGCCAGATCTGGTGACAAGGGCGGGAGAGGACAGGCCGTTGGCGCGGGGAGCCGCCTTCCCTGGCACGGAGTGCGGCCGCGGGACTCGCCGTGATCGCCTCGGAAGGACACTCGGGAAGAGGACTTTCAGAACTGCTTCAGGGAGGGTAAGTCGCGTCCAAAGCAGGAGGAGGCACGGGATGGAGGTTCTGGGCTCTGTCGGATACACTTTCTACAACTGAAAATTTCCTGGCGCATTTCTACTCCCCGTGTAAGGCGGGCACCCGCAGGCGCAGAGAGGTCTGAAGAGGGTTGTCAGAAAATCGTGACGTGCCGACTCACAGCCAGCGCTGTTCCTGAGCATGACGGGCACTGATGTCTAACCACACCTGGGTAGAGGGCCTTGCAAGGGGGATCGATCCACCCTCCCACCCGGCAGGGCCCGGGCGCCCCAGCTCCAAGGATGAGGAGTGCGTGGGTGGTGCGGGGGGGTGGGGTGGAGAGCGGAGGGCTGTGGGCTGGGCTGGGTCCTCAGAGTGGCAGTGCATCACCTTCCGAGGGGACGAAGTCATGGTGAGAGTCCCACGTCCTTGTGAACACACTCGGTGTCACTGAGCCACCTGGGGGACAGTGAGCCACCTGGGGGACAGCGGTCTGGGGGCTCAGTTTTATAGTTTGCATATTTTACCACAAAACCCCACAAGTAATCACAAAGCCAAAGCACTTCACAGCCAGTGAGGAGGGGGCTGAGGCAGAAACTTGAGCCGGGCCACTCCCCCCCCCACCCCCCCGTCTCTGTGGATCTGCCCTCCCCCTGCGTGTCTGGTTCTCTTCATGGTGGTGACGGGAAACTTGCCACCCGGCCACCGCTGCCGGGAGGAAGAGTCCACTTGCTGCCGGGCTCGCAGCTCTAAGTCCAGGTGGGCGTGGGTGCTGGGCCCACGGTGCCCTGGTGCTGTGCAGGAAGGGCTCCTGGCATCACGCCGTGTGTCCCCCTGAAGGCATGGACAGAGGGCAGCCATCAGGGTGGGCGGGAGCGGCCTCCGGGGGCAGGGTGTCCAGCGGGGCACCTCCCAGGGCAGTATAGCCGGACTCTGAGGAAAGGCATGGTGAGGGTGGCCTCGGCCCAGGTGGAGGCAAATCCCCATGCCCACCGGGCCTCACGGCACGAAGGAGGGTGCTGCCCCTGAGTGATGGTGGCTGGACCCGCGGGCCTGGCACCCAGTGAGGCCGGGCGGAGCCGCTGGGCACACAGGCACCCTGTTTGTGTTTGGAGAGGGGAACTGCTGAGCGGATCGCAGGGACTGGGGCACTTTCCATGAAGGATTCTGAGTGCACAGCCAATTTAGATCTAATAAGGTAGCCCTGGTGTGGAAGTTGGCGGTCCGTTGATTGTTTTTCAATCCCAAGGTCCGGCAGGATTGAGTCCAGCTGTGTTGCACCGGGAGCACCAACTTTGAAGTTCTGCGCTTTGGAATGGGTCCTGCTGCCTGGACCCAGGGTGCATCTCGCTGTCGCCTCTCTCCCTCCCTTTCTCTTCCTCAGGGGGAAGGGGCCGGGACACCCCAGCGGCAGCAGCTCCGGTGCCCGGGACCTGCCCGGTAGACGTATGGAATCCTTCGGTAACAGCTCTTTCCTCATCCGCTTTACAGGAAGAGAAACTGGGGCTCAGGGAGAAAAAGGCACTTTTCCCCGTGCTGGTAGAGTTTGGGTGGGCAGCCCCGTCCCAGTGGCCCCGCCGAAGGAGGGGAGACCTGGCAGGGCCAGGGGCGCAGGCCTGTCACCCCAGAACTCTAGACTGAGGCAGGCGAATTGCAAGCTGGAACCCAGCCTGCGCGATCTAAACACTGAGACCCTTGTCTCCAAATCACAAATGAAACTACGAGCTAGGGATGGAACTTGGGGTGAATGCTCAGGGCTGCGAAGAGGAATGAAGGGGGACCATCCACCAGGAGGGGACCTGCAGGGGCCCCCGATATGAGGCTGCCATCTGGGTCTCAGAGAAAAGCTCTGCTGAGAAGCGGTGCGCACATGTGTGCATGTGGGGGTGTGATTCCAGCTCTCCCCCTCCTCCTCCTGCATAGATCACCCCCGTAGGGCAGGGGTGTCCCAGGAGCCGGCCCACCCCGCCTCGCCCAGGCTGAAATTTGCAGTTCTCCGCCCTTATCCTCCCAGAGTCCTGGGGTGACAGCCCTGGGCCAACAGGCCTGCCTATCGTTTTTTATTTTGAGATAAGGCCTCGCTAAATTGCCCAGGCTAGGCTCAAATTGATAATCCTCCTGCCTCAGTCTCTCAGATCACTGGGATGACGGATATGCCTCACCGCGCCTGGCTGGGAAGCTGCATTTTCAGATGGGCGATTTTCCTGCTCACGTTGAACTCTGTGAGCTCGGGACCCTGTCTGCCTGTGTCATCGCCCTGGCTGGGGCACAGTGCTGTCCCTGAGCCCCCTGCCCATCACGGCCAGGGTCTGGATGCTACCGGCCTCATCTGTGAGGGGGCAGGACAGTGCTGGCCTCAGAATTTGGCTTCTGAGGACAGCAGCAGAAGCCACCCCTGCCCACCATTCCTGGGGGACACTGTGGAGGCCTCAGGGCATGGGGAGGTGGGAGAGTGAAGCCAGGAGATTCCAGCCACGAGACCCGTATGGGAGGACGCCTGCACCCACCTAGGTCGGAGCTCAGGCTGCAGTGATGGCCCCGCTGGTGCTTGTGCCGGGGAAACTGCTAGGTGGGCTCTGCCAAGACCCCCCACCCCGTCATGGGCACCCGGAGGGAGCGCTGCGGAGGAAGGGGGACAGGGCCTCTGTGGTGGGGCAAGAAGAGGCCACCAGGGGCCACGCGGGAGGCGGGGCTCCTCCTCTGTACTTTGCATGGGCAAGGCACTGGGTTCTGTCCCCACAAGGCAGAAATAAAACAATGGTAATAACTGCAGGTGGCAGCACCCTCGTTGTCTCAGGGCTCCCACAAACCCTGGGCTCTGAGGCCTCTCCAGGAACCCCCCGAGCTCTGCCCATCCTCCTAAGGTAGGTCACCAGTGTCCTGGGGCGCTAGGGTCCGGGGCTGGGGCCAGCTCAGGAAACGTCGACTTTCAGAGCTGAAGGCCTGTCACTGTCCCGCCCATAAATGGGTCTTGGGCCACAGGTAAGCCCCTTCCTGAGGAGCAGGCTGCAGGAACCTGAGGTCAGAGCAGGAGCCTGGGGCACCCCAGCCCTCTGTCCTCCGCCAAGCTTTGTTCTCTCATGGGGGACCCCATGAGCCCCCAACAGCCTCTCACTGCCGAGCTCGCCTGACGACACAGAAGTGAACACGTCAGCTAGAATGCAGGAGACGGAGCCCCACCCCCATCCCTCCCTCCTGGGGCACAGGCTGGTGGGCACCCTCAGGGCGGCGCTGTGAGGCCAGCCGCTTCCTTAGGGAGGAGTGTCAGGGCTGAGACTCACCCTCTAGAGGGGATCTGCCTGCAGTGGCGGGGAAGGTGGCCCACCTCAGCCCTGGCTCCCGGCCGCCGGGGCAGGGTCCTCCCGAGGCCCCTCCCAGTGCCAGCTGGGAAAAGCGACAAGACCCCCGGCCACCGAGGGGGATGAGGGAGAGCCTTAGGTCTCCGCCTCAGCCCGGGGAGGGGCGGGGGGCCCTGGGAAGCCCCCAGGAGCCCAGCCACCCCGGGCCGCCCCCACCTCCCTGGCTGGCCGTGGCACGGTGTGCTTCTGTGTTGAGCAGGCGGTTTCCGCTGCGAAGCTGTCGCCGGCAGTCTGCAAACACTCCACCGCCTGCCAAGCGCCGCCAGCCGCCAGCCTGCCTCGCACAAGCTGCCCAGCCTGGCACCAGGCTGCTCACGGCCTCCCCGGAGCTGGCAGCCTCCCCAGGGCCCCGTCCCTGCTGGATCCCCACTCTGCTGAGGGCGGTATCCTCCCCACAGCTGCCCCTGCAGCTCCCAGGTCCTCTGCCCAGCCCGGCCACGTGTGGGACAATGGCCCTCCTGGTTCCTTATAGGGAGGAGCACATTGGCCCCGAAGGTAGGTGGGACAAGCACGGTCACCCCTAGCTGGTCCTGTGGCACACAGGCTTTGGGGAAATCCAGAACCCTGGCCCCGCCCAGCTCCCCGGTCCACCTGGGCCCACCTCCCTGGGCTCTGCTGGTGGGAAGGACAGGTTTGGGGTCCCCGGAAGCCCCCTCAGTGTCAATGCCCTGTAAGCCTCACCCCTGTCTCCAGGACCCACCAGCTCTGTCTTGCCTGATTCCCCGGGGCGGGCACCATGGCCCTGACCCCTGAGCACCTACAGGGCTGAGCTGCACTGGTTAAGATTAATAACTGCGCAGCCTGGAAGTCTCCTGATTTATGTTCTGTTCCCCTGCTATTGTTAGAGGGCTTGCTCTCTGACCACCAAAATCGACTGGCTTGAGGCAGAGGCTGGGGCAGCTCCAAAAACCTGGGAAAGTCACCTCTCTGCAGCCGGGGCTCCTTCCAGGGGCCTTGGAGGTGGCTAGGGGCCGCCTTTCGGCACTGGGGGGAGGGGTGCTGTCACAGGAATGGGGGGCCACAGACGCCCTGCACTCTGTGCTCCCTCTCCTGCCGGCCTGGCCAGGCTGCCGTGGCTCAGAAGCTGGGTGAGTGGGTGCCAAGGGCGCCAGGGTGTGGAGCCCACTAGTGGACACACACACACACGAGAGCACATGGGTGCTAAGGCTCACAGCCGTCTCCCTAGGGTGGGTATGTCTGGGCCTGGTTCCATCCCAGACTTTTCCTCTTGTGTCTCCGTTCCTCCATCATCAGAAAGGGGAGGCTCACGCCTTGATTTGCGTCTGAGGGGTGAAGCTCTGCCGGGCAGCGGTGCAGCTAGCCACGTGGCTCTAGTGGGCCCCACTCTGGTGCCAGGCCACCTCCCTGATGTCAGCCCTGCCACTTCCAGCCAGTAGCCCTGTGATGTCGCCTCCTGAGACGCCTACTCTGTGGATCAGCACAGTGGGCAGCCACCCTTGAACTCCAGGTTGAGGCGCCCTCCAGCCAGACGTGTGCTCCACCGGGCCTGGAGACCAGAGGATTGGAGGGAGGACAGGCAGTCAGCCTCCTCCAGTCCAGGGGCCCAGGATACAGACGCTGACCACAGAGGTCACTTAGTGGTTCCCCCTGCCCATCCCTCCAGGGGCCACCTGAGCTGGAGGCGGGGATAGAGGTGGGGATGGGGAAAGGGGAGAGTGGTTTCAGGCTGACAGCCCCAACAACAGGAAGGAGTCCTCACCCTCTGCCTGTGACTAGGGGTAGTGCTGCCCACCTGTTGCCCAGAGACCTGAGCTCACCTGGAGCCTGGACAACCCGATGTCCAGGATAGCCGCTGGTCACCCCACAACCTGCAGACAACGTTAGCACTACGGCGGGCAGGGGACTAATTCATTGTCCTTTGTGCAAAAAAGATTTCATTTCAGGGGAGAAGAACATGTGAAACACGAATGCGCAAAAGAAATCTGGTCCAACCGAACTTCCTGCCAAGAACGGACGCTGAGGTGATGCTTACCAGCCACACGCCCTTCCCGGAGCAGTTAGCGACGCTCTGGAAGGAAACCAATTAATTTTTAAGTTTATATTACATATTGTAACACAGTGGGCCATTAGCAGGACGGCGACATTAACCTTAATGTACTTGGCAGCGCGGCACAGACTCGTGCTGGACCAGCCAGGACCGAGGCTGCCCACCCCCGGCTAGGGGACCGTCACCGTGGCTGGTGGGAGAGGACCATTCGGGCCTCAAGGGACAGGGCAGGAGCGGGCGCTGGGCTGGGCCGTGCTGGGAGAGGCGAGGCGCATGGGCCTTCCCGTGCCTGTCTGCGGCTAGCTGGACAGTACAGGTAAAGGGCCAGGAGAATGAGGGGCTTCCTGCGGGCCGGGGTCAGAGGCCAGGAGAATGAGGGGCTTCCTGTGGGCCGGGGTCAGAGGCCAGGTGCTAGGAGCTGGGAGCTGGGAGCCGGAGGCTGCAGGCTGGCTGGATGCCTGGCTGGATGCCCGGCTGCCCGCCATGCTCCCCCGCCCAGTGCTCGCCCTGGGGGCTTCTGCCAGCAGCCCCTCAGAATGGTGGCTGGGGATGCCCTCACTTTCCAGGGAAGGATGCGCTAGTCTGGAGGAAGTCGGGTTTGCCTGGGGTCACACTGGGCGGGGCATGACCCTGAAGTGCCCTCTCCTCTCTGGCCTTCACCTCCGCCTGGGGTGACAGGTTCTCACCATCTGCAGGCCACTCCTGTTGTGCTGCGTGCTGACACCGGCTGTGGCTCTTGCCGAGGGCCCTGGGGAGCACCCAGCAGGCTGTGTCCCAGCTGGGGGTCTGGGTGGGTGGCAAGGAGAATGGGCACGAGGGAGCCTGTGTCGGCCAGCTTTGAAGGAACGTGCTGAGCCTGGTGGTGCAGGTCTACGGTCCCAGCACTCCGGGAGGCTGCAGCAGCAGGACTGAAAGTTGGAGCCCAGCCTCGGCAAATGAGTGACTTAGGGAGACCCTGTTTCAAAGTCAAAAATGTCCTCGAGAGGCACCTGTGTGAAGACCCTGGGCTTGATTGACCCCTAGGAACACACACACACACACACACACAAACACACACACACACACACACACATGCACGCACGCACACATGGGTTCCGGGCTATGGCGTAGCTTGTCCTGCACACGGGAGGCCCCAGCTTCTCTCCACAGCCGTGTGTGACAAGCTCTAGGACACGGAAGCCTGAAGCACCAGGGTCCACGCGTGGAGCTGACCTGTGTCAGTGGCATCCACAGCCCCAGAGACCTCCAGGAGGGGGCAGCCCAGGCCCGTGGGCAGGGCAGGAGGCAGGCCGGCTCCTTCCAGACCTCAGGGTCTCGGGTTAGCCCCCTGGCCATGGAGATGCCAGTGCCCAAGGCCAGCGGAGGGGCTGGCGTGGGATGTGGGTGTGAGCTGGCTCCGAGTGACTGGCAGAGGCTGTGAGGCGCCAGTGTCCTGGAGCAGGAAAGAGTCGGGGTGGCTTGTGGGAAATGGGCTCAGGGAGGAGCCAAGGCCTCACCCCCAGGGCCCCTGATCAGCAGCCGAGACAGCCAACAACCGCAGCAGAGGCTGAGAGACCCATGCGTGAGATCTCGGGCGTGTGGGCTGCAGGGCTGGGCTGCTGGGGCCAGGGTTAGGGGAGCCTGGGCCCTTCCTCCTGGCAGCTGGTGGCCACCACCAAGGTGTCCTCTTAGCATGGCCATGCCCAACATCTCCTGGGCTCTGCCTGCCTCTGAGGCCAGAGGACAGCAGGAGGTATCCACTGGGATGGCTCCCTCGGGCAAGGCTGGGCCTGCCCTGATATCAAGCTCTGGGATTCCCCTGGAAGGGGATCGGGAAGCCCTACAACCTCGGGGCCTCCCACACTTCTAGCAGGGGTCCCCCACCCGGGGTATTCCCCGCTAACTCCCTCTGCCGATGCACACCAGCTGCCTGGCTCAGGTAGGAACAGCGCCCACCTGCCGGAGGAGGCAGGGGAGGACCGGAGAAGGAGCCCCTCGCCCACTCACTGGCTCACCATCCACTCGGCAGCGGCAGCCCTGGGGTTCCCTGCAGGCTGGTGGGCGGCTCAACCCTCTTACGTGCCCCTGCCGTGGCTGCTGAGTGTTCCAGAGTCTGTCGCTTCCAGCCACACACACACACACACACACACCCCGGGTCCAGGGACAGTCCTTCCTACCTCTTCTTGACCTGGGGGTGCCCACAGCCCCGGCATCCTGGGCTCCAGTCTCCCCTGCCAGCGCCGCATGGCCGGCTGTCCTGGGCGTCTTCTTCTGAGGACTCTGGTCATTACAGAGCACAGGTCCTCCGTCACCGTCTCCGTGGCACTGACCACACCTGCCATGACCCATTGCCACCTAAGGCACATTCTGAGGCTCTGGGGTCGGGATGCCGACCTGCTTTCTGGGGGCCACAGTTCAGCTCTGACCCTTACCCTGTCCCAATTTGTCCAGCACCGTCAGGTCAGAGCCCGGAAGGGCTTTGGGGCTGTGTGCGTTTCCTCCAACCTAACCCCTTCAACAGGGAACCCATCCAGTTGGTGTCCTTGGGAACTCCTTAAGGTCACTTTTAGTGCCCTGCCTCCTCCGGGAGGCCCCGGTGCCTTAGAAGTCCTTGGGGACCGCTGGACCTGACACAAGACGCTGGCCTAGCTTTGGACGCCTCCTACTGATCCGTCCCTGCACCCACCTGCCCCCGCCTGCCTCCACTTTGGGTCTTGCCCCCTGCCTTTCCCAGCCGGGGTGCCCCGGGCTGCGGGATGTTGGTAGGAGGACGGCGGGTCCAGCAGCGAGGATCTGACTTGGCTCTGAGGGAAAGCGGTGAGCGCGTGGGGGGCGGGGGGCGGGACAGTGGCCCCCACCCCGCATCTTGCCGGGACCTCGGCCAACAAGCCCCAGACAGATCTGCGAGGCGCCCGCACCATCTCATACCTATAACTTTCCATTATGGAAGCCCCGTGTCACTGATGGGCGGCCCATAAACATGGCGTTATCGTACAAGCCATTAGGCGGCGAGTTTACTGTACATACATTTCTAAATGGTTCAGCAAACAGCAGCCCGCTTACAGGCAGGGAAGAGAGCTGCTTCATTTGGGGTAACAAATGATCCTTGATTTGATTTTAAATGCAATGACAGCCGAATTTATTTCTTACTTAATGACTTTCCCGCGCCGTGGAGAGCCGGGCAATATTAAACTTCCTGGCGCGGAGCAGGCCCCGGCAGCCGGGAGAGGCCGGCGAATAGATTATGTTTATAGGGCCGAGCGAGACGCCACACGGGCCGAGCGCGCAGCCAGGACGAGATTTCTGTCATTTATACAGTCACTTAGATCATTATTCCTTCCTGCTTCCAATTTCTCAGTAATAAAAATATAGGCAATGTGATTCTCTTTGCATTACAGATAAACCATCTTGATTCTTTATTAAATATTTTTATTAATCTGAAGTACTACAAAGCGTCGGAGCAGATAAATCAGGCGCAGAGTGGTCGTTTCTCCTCTGCTACTCCATAAAGCGCCTCGTTTATGCCCAGCGGCACCACGAGAGGGGATTCCCGGCCCTCCGGCTCCCGCCTGGCCCAGTCACAGCCCAGCACCTGTTCTTCAAAATCCAACCAGCGCGGGCGAGCGTCCCAGTCCTGTTCGGGGTTCTGTGTGATTAGCAGTCCCTCGGCGCTGGCTGGGAAACACGGCCCCTTGGGCTGGGCTGGGCTGGGCAGGGAGGTGGTAACTGTGGCTGGGCAGCGCCAGGGTCAGCCTGCGGAAGGCACCTGGCTTCAGGGGGCTAGGCAGGGTACGGGGCACGGGGACAAAGGGCCAGGTTTGGCCCCTCGTCCTCTGGTGGCCTGGGGTGGGGCCAGCTCGTCCTCCCCACATGGAAGATGCGTGGGGTGGGGGCAGGCGGGTCATCCGTGGGCACCGCGTCTTGCCGGGTGTTCTCTGTATGGCCTGCTTGACCTGCCTCAGAGCTGATCACAGTGTCTCCCAGGCCCTTCCTGGGTTCTGGGCACGGGGTCTCCGTCCTCGGCCAGCTGCACCCCCTCCTTGCCCCAAACTCTCACTCAGCGCTGTAGTGACAGCAGTAGTGACCCTGAGGCGGCCGCCTCCTGGCTATTCCTGGGGGCTCACCTTGCCTGGAAGCCCTGGGGGTGTTTGCCCGTGGGCCCCACTCCAGAGGGGTCTGGGAAAGGTGGGTGCTTCCATGCGGTTCAGCCTGGGCAGAGGGCGTCTGTTGTGGTTCTTAGACCTAAAAATCTTCCCCCAAAGTCTCCTGTGTGTGGCAAAGAGCTGGATCCTGGGCGCTGCGCCCATCACCCGGGCAAGTTAGCGGCAGGCCGTGCCCTCAGCAGGTGGACCTGGTTGGAGGTGCGTCTTGGCGACATGCAAGGCTATGTCCTTGTCCCCGGCTCCTCCCGTCTAACTTGGCTTCCTCACGGCGCTTGGAGCCATGAGCTGACCCATGGGAGGGTCCACTGACGAGCCCGGGGCCCACGGAGACACAGGAGACCTGGGGGACACTTTAGATCTACACCACAACGGGCTCTACAGGTTTCTTGGTCTCCAAGAGGGGGTTCAGGCGGTTCTGGGGTCCCTTGTCAGAGGCAGCAGTGGCGCAGGGCTGTGTGAGCCTATAAGGACCCTGGACAAGCCAGCCCCTTATTCACGGGCTATGTCCTCCAGCACACGGCCCCCCTCTGTGCCCCGGCACCCCTGCCTGTCTCCCAAATGACCAGGCTCCACCCACTGTCCCTCTGAAGCCCCCACAGAGGCAGGGCTGCTGACCTCAAGGTGGCACCTGCTAGAACTGGGGGCAATTCCTGGCTGCTACTCAGGTGCTCAGTCCAGCACCCAGTGTCCCCCTCCAAAGAGCCGGTGTCCACACCACCTCGCTCACCTGGTTCCCATGCTGGAGACCACCCTGAGGAGCAGCCCCCCGGGGGACGCTGGAGTGGGGACTGGTCCTCTGAACAAGAACTCATGCCCACCAGGGAGCCTTGAGGGGAGGACAGGCCACTGCCAGGGCAGGATGTGGCGCTGGCTGGATCCCCCAGGCAGTTCCACAGGAGCAGGCTGGGTGTCTGCAGCTTTGGGAGGCCCCGCACCAGGACGAGTGGCTGGAGGACAGTTCCAGAGACCACCCGGGCAAGGCCACATGCCAGTGTTCACTCAGCACTGGGCACTCAGAGTACAGAGTTCCCATGACAACCCGTGTGGATGTCGTGCTCCCGTGTCCCACGGCCAGGGCCAGGGTCAGGCTCCCCTGCGGGGCTCCCAGCTGTCCTCCAGAGAGGGATCTCCACCTGCCGAGCGCCTCTCTCCCTGCCATGCTGGGCTGGGCTGTGGACAGTGTGCCTAGGGGTGGGCGGCACCCAAGACACAGCCATATTTGCCGGACCTGTCCACGCGGGGTAGGGACACGGATAGCTGCCGGGCACTAAGAATGCTGTGCACGCTCTTTGGTGGCACTGCCTGAGCCTGCCTGCCACACCCGAGGCTGGTGGCGCTGCCCGTCCACAGGGACCAGGGCCCCCGCTCCCACCCCAAGTCCTGAGAGGCACGGCCAGCTGACATGGGGACACTGGGGGCTTGAGGTCCTCCCCAGGCTCCGCAGAGACAGTGCACGGAGTGCCATCCAGGCCCACAGGGCCTCGGCACCGAGGCGGGGGCAGGGCTGAGTGGGGCAGCACCACAGGGGGTGCCGCAGGCATGCAGGGCCACCTCCGGGAGAGGGCCTTCATTTCGAGAAGTTGCTTAACCTGCCTGATGCCCTTTAAGTCACTAAACAGCTCTGGTCTTGGACTCTCTAGTTTGAGTTACACTGTATTCCAGATGCTGAAAGACACCGTGGGGCGGGGTGGACAGCCCGGGGGGACAGTGGGACAGCCCCTCCGCCCAGCAGCCCTCGGCAGGTGCTGGCGTGGCGGCTGAAGGGCTGGCGGGGAGTGTAACCGCACCTTGTCCCTACACTGACACCACGTGTGGGTTTCCAGCTACATCTAACAGCTCACCAGCTGGGTGGGCATTCAACAATTTGGCTCACGCCCGGTGCTGGTGCGGGCCTGCAAGCTCAGTGCTCTGGAGGCTGAGGCAAGAAGATTGCAAGTATAAACCCAATCTGGGCAATTTAACACCTAAGAGACACACTGCCCCCCACCCCAAATAAAAGCAGGGGTGCTGAGAATGTAGCTCGGTGTGAAGTCCTTGACACTGAACTACAGGGGTCTCCAGTACTGAAAAAAAATTTTTTAAAATTTTTGACCTGAGGCCAACCGCCCTGAGCTAGTGCCGACTCCAGGCTTCAGTCCCACAAGCCCTCCCACTGTCGCTCCAAGTTCAAGTCGGGCCGCCTGTATTCCGGGCGACCAGCCACGAAGCAGGGGTTCCTGCACCCTGTCTCCAGTCCCGATACTTCACCTACTGTTTGATTTGTTACCAAGGAGACGGCCTCAGAAGAGCAGCAGGGCCGAGGCAGGGAGGAGGGCTCCGGTCCGCCAGCCACCCTCTCCTGGGCCCCCGTCTGGGCACCTCACCCAAGCCCCAGCCTGCCCTGGGGGGCGGTGGGGGGGGGGACACACGGGACCTATCAGGTCTCTCGCCTCTGTCCAGGCTACAGTCCTGCCCTCTCCCTGGGCTGAGACTCCCAGGTCTTCCTTCAGCCCTCACCCCCCGGGACGTGGAGGGGTCCAAGCCTCCTCATCAGCACCCCCAGCCTCGCGTGAGTCCTGAGGGTTTGGGAACCTGAGCCAGGTACCAGGGCGGAGAGCCAAACACACACTCCTTATGATCACGAGGTTTTGTAAGGGTCCCACGGCCTCTCAGCTGTAGAGGAGGCACGTTCGGGCACCTGCAACCGCAGAGGTGAACACGCAGGACATTGGGAGCAGGGAGCTGAGCCAGCCCCAAAGGACAAACATGGTGGGTGTCACAGGCGAGGTCCTCAGGGAGGCAGGGCGGGGGCTGGGGCCGGGAGGGGGCAGCGTTGGTCTGGACGTGCCATAGGGGAGGGGAGGGGACCCTTCGGAGGGGGCAGTGATAGTCACACAGCCTTGTGAGCCTGATTAGTACTACTAACTGAGTACTTACACAAGATCGTATTTCTGTTATGTGATCTCTACCACCGGTAAAAAATTGACGTATGGCCAGGCCCAGTGGCACAGGCCTATAATCCCAGCATGCTGGGAAACAGAGGCAGGAGGGTTGCAAGTTGGAGCCCAGCTTAGGCAGTTTGTTGACTTAATGAGACCCTGTCTTTAAAAAACAAACAAACAAAAAAGCTGAGGTTTAGCTCAATCCAGAAAGGCTCTGGGCTCAATCCCCGGTACCACAAAGATGTTTTTTCTTTAAAAGACATGCATTTAGGGGCTGGAGGAATAGCATGGCCATAAGAGTGCTGGCATAGCAAGTGCAAAGTCCTGAGTTCGATTTCCCAACATCACGTTAACTGGGCGTGGTGGCACACGCCTGTAATCCCAGCACTCAGGAGGCTGAGGCAAGAGGATTGCTGAGTTCAAGGCCAGTTTAGGCTGCATAGTGAGTCCAGGATCGGCGAGACCCTATTTCAAAAACCAACCAAACAAACGTAAAACATTTTTGGGCCTGAGAGTGTAGCTCATTGATTAGAGAGCTTGCCTAAGAGGCAGAAACCCGCAGGTTCAATCCCCCAGCTCCACTTAATAGCTGAGTTATCCCAGCACTCAGGAGGCTGAGGCAGGAGGGTCGCCATGAGTTCTAGGCCAGCCGGGGCTACGTGGTGAGTTCAGGACCAGCCTGGGCCCCACAGCAAGACTTTGTCTCTGGGGGAAAAAAATGGATGGGTCTAAGCCAAGGGCCCCTGGAGGATCTGAGAGGCTCCCCAGCCAGAGCCAGAGCAGACTGAGCAGCAGGGCTGTGACCCAGGTGTCCCCCCTTAGAGCCCAACGTCTCCACTGAGCAGATCAGTGATTGAGTGGGCAGTGGACAGGAGGCAGCGGGCAAGTCTCATGCAGAAGGAAATCCCAGGTGACCGGACGGCTCAAGGTCCTTTTCCCCAAGAGGACAGACGGGGTGAGGTTTACTGGGCCCCGACACAAGCCTCTGACCCCGGCTCACGGCCGCCCTCAGTGAGAGGTCATGCGCACAGCACAAGCCCTGATACGGGGGGACGGAAGCCAGCGTCCCCTCTGGGTCCTCCTCCCAAGCTCACCCCCAGGATGAGCACGAGAAGCCCACAGCCAGCCGGGATGTTCTGCAAGCCCTGGCCCCAGACCCACGCTGTCACTGGTCCGATAGCTGACCACACACTGGACGTGGTCGGGGTCCTCATGTCCTACTACACACCAAACTCTGCCACACACCTGATCACACACCCAGCATGGTCACCATTCCGCATCCAATCACCCGCTCCACAGGGCCAAGGTCCTCACATCCCCTGGCCCACTCGACACGGAAAGTCGCAGATGCTGTCACCGCCCAGAGGAGTCCAAGGAGACACACTCATTGACAAGGGTAACCCGGTGTCCTCAGCGGGAAAGAAGCCTGGGTGAAAGTCATGGAAATCTACATACGGGATGGACTCCTGGAGGGTGCCAGGCAGCTCCCAGGCGAGGCATGACCTTGGGTGGGTCAGGCCTCTGGTAAGCTGGAACTCCGGCCTGGACCTGGGCCAGCAGGGCCCTTCCAGCCCCAGATCCCAGATCCCAGAGCAGCCTGGCGCTGCCAAGGCAGAACTACCACGGCTGCCCCTCCCTCCGTGCCCCCACCCTGTGCTGGCATCCATTGGGAGAACAGGTCGGGGCACCTGTCCGGGAGGCTGGCTGGCAGAGCGGGGGGGCCTGGCCCTCGGGGGGAGGGCTTTCAGAGGGAGCCCGGCCGGAATAACCGCGTTTTAACCGTCATCATAATGTGGACAGTTTTGTTATGAAAAACACCAGAAAGCCATTAATGTAAATCATGAAATATGCAGCAAGGAAGTCACTTAACTGTCTCCTGTTCCCAGAAGTGGCGCTCAGCGCTTCCTGCCGTGGGCGCCGGGCACCAGCTGTCCCTGTCTTCTTGGGCTGCCCACCTGACCTGGGAGCCGGCGGCTGACCGAAAGAAAGGCCTGCTGCCAGGGCATCCCCACCACAGCTGGGCGGGACGGTCACCTGGGAGCAGTTTCCCACAGTAGGCCCGTCACACGCCTTCCCCCTTCAGGGGACGCAGCTGCCGGGCTCTGGCTGGGCACTAGCTCTGCAGTGACTACAGCCCGGGCTGTGTTGCTGGAGAGCCCTGAGGCCACCACCTGGCCTCCGGTCTGTTTGGCTCCCACATCCCTCTGAGCCACCATCGCACCTGCCTGTCACCGACGTGAAGGGGAGCAAGGCGCAACGGGAGGGTGGGGACGTGCCAGAGAGGACGGCCGCTCCCCCGAACCCGGACAGCCCTCGTGCCCTCTTGGGGGTTCCAGCCCCTCCCTCGTGGGTGAGCACACGGCGCCTGGGTAGGGTGTGGGAAACAACACCCCTTCAAAAGCACCGAAGTGGGGCTGGGATGTAGCTCTGTGCCTAGAGCACTTGCCCGGGTCTGGTCCCCCAAATCCCAGCACTCGGGACGCTGAGGCAGGAGGATTGCTGAGTTCAAAGTAAACATAGATTACAGAATGCATCCAGGACCAGCCCGGCCTATAGAGCGAGAACCTGTCTCAAAAAAAAAAAAAAAAAAAAAAACAGAAAAGAAAAGAGAAAAGAAAAGAAAAAACCCACTAAGACAGAACTACGTGGGACCTGCAGTCCCTCCACTGAGTCTGTACCTGAAAAACCTGGTGGCCAGGATGGGGAGGGACGCTGGCACTGTCCACAGCAGCGTTGTTCCCTAGCTGTGATGTGGGAGCAGCCGCGGAGGGGTGAATCCCGTGGCCCTCCACACTGCGGGTGCCCTGACCGCAAAAGAGAAGGAGTTTGGACCCCCGCTACCACGTGAGGGACCCGGGGCGTCCTGCTGAGTGAGAAATCGTCACAAGAGGGCAAGTGCTGTGTGATCCCACCTGCGTGAGGTCCCCAGAGGCATGGGAAGCAGGAGCTGGTGTGGGGTGGGTGGCAGGTGTTCACGGGGCAGGGTGTGTGGGGGGCGATGAGAGCTCTGGGATTGGGGGGCGGCGGTACAGCAGGGGGATGGGACCGAACGTGCCATTAGCACGTTGAAAATGGTGAGTCAGTCTTACTTCCGTTTCTCTTCAATTGTAAACGACGGTGATGCCGGCAGTGGCCGGCACTGGGAAGGGTCCGTGCATGTCTGGGGCAAGACGGAGGACCGGAAGTCCAGGGCAGCCTGAGGTCAGGATGACTCTGGCTGGCTGGGGGTGCCCCGGGCCGGGAAGAGGACACAGAGAGGCCCCCTCTGGAGGGGCACGGTGCCTGGGGATGTCCTGAGTTTCTCTGGGCCCTGCCTGCTCTACCCCTTTGCAGGCAGGGCTGATGACACTTCCCAGAACTCTCAGCCTCTTGGGTGGGGGTGTGGTCCCCCCCCAGGCTGTACAGAAGAAGGACCCACGGGAGGGGGGAGATTCTCAGGGCAGGCGGTGGGTGCTGGGGTGCCTCAAGAAAGTTCCCGACCTCGTTGGGCCTCTTGACCTGTCCATTCCAGAGAGCTTCCTGGCACCCAGGGGGACCCGGCAGCACTGGGGCAGGAGGGGCCCAGCTGGGGTGCACAGGGCCGAGGGAGGGCAAGCTCCCGTCCCCGGGTGGGCCTGGCCTGGGCATTCTCACCTGGCCTGGATCCCCCAGGAGGGCTCAGGTCCTCTCCACAGAAGGTGGGAGGAGTCATTGGCATTGAGTGGCAGGATCCCGGATGCTAGAGATTCCCATGTGCAGGTGCCCTGCCCCCAGGGGTCCTCCGCCCACGGTGCCTCTGTGAAAACCTCTGCAAGCCCCTGGAGCCTCCTGGAATGGCCCTCAGGCTCGCAGGTGTGGCCATGGGTGTCCCCTGACAGTAAAATTCCAAGGATTCTGGTACCTGCTGCCCCAGGGCATTACCGATGCCTCACACTGCCCACAGCACAACAATATCGGCTGATCGGCAGCTCCGAGGATGACCCGACGCCGCCGGATTCCTGGCGATGTGGGGTCAGAGCGTCGCCTGGCAGCAGGGAGCGAGCTCGCGTTTCTCTATTGCTGTTCTCAAAAGCGGGGTGAGGAGTTTTTCAAAACACAAGAGCATAAGCCACGCCCAGTGACACAGGCTGTGATTCCGGTGTTCCGGGAGGCTGAGGCAGAAGGATCTCAGGTCTGAGCCAGAGTGCGCAATCTAGCAAGACCCTGTCTCGAAAAAGAAGGAAGCTGGGAGAGTAGCTCAGTGATAAAGTTCTGGGTTCCATCTCCAGTAGTCCTACAAACAAACAAAGAAACAAACCCCAAATCCTCCAAGCCCGTAACTGACAGCTCACACTTTGCACACGCGTGTGCACATGCAGGCCAGGGGCGGCTCCACAGGGCCCCTTCCAGATCAGCTGCACGCCAACATGCCACCCCCTGACTGCCCACACGTAGCACCAGGGGCAAGGGCAAGACAGGGGGACATGGAGGGACAGAAGTGCACACGTGATCATGGTGTTCTGGGTGCTAGCGAAGAGGGCTTGAGCCTGGGGGGCAAGGAGGGTGCCCTGCCGGGCCTGTGGGCGCAGAAGCTGCTCAGTGAGCCTTGGGGGAGGCGAGGGCCACAGAAGGAGATGAACCAGGGAGGCTGCTGGCCTGCCAGGGTGCTGACCCCTCCTGGGGCCGCAGGGATTTGAACAGGCCGCCACCCTGAGCACAGGCTGGGGCCCCAAGTGGAAAGGCGGGGTCTGAGGATGGACCCAGCTCCTCAGAGGGGCCCGAGGCTGACATTACCTCTCTATCAGGATCCGAGGACGCCTCCCAATTGGGGCCTGGGGACAGCCCCCTCCTCCATCTAAGGATGGCCCTCCCAAGCTCTTTGACCCCACCTGACCAGGTACGGACGGCATCATGACCTCCAGTCCCTCGCCCGTGTGCACGTACCTAGTGGATCTGACGGGCTTGTGGGTACTTGGACTAGCCTGTAATTAATTCCTTAAAAGAAGGAGGCAGACCCGAGAAGATGCTCCTGTGGGACCTGCTGGAGGCTCCGTCCTGCCCTGTTCTGGGCATGGGCACCTTTGCCACATCAAAACAGGTGACCTAAACTTCAGGCCAGCGCTCCCTGGTCCTTCATCCCCCCATGCCCGGGGTGGCGGTGGCAGCACAGCAACACCGGCCCTGGCGCTGCCGTCCCCAGAGCTCAGTCGTGGATTGCTGTGCCTATTGTACAGGGAAGGAAGTCGAGGCCCAGAGAAGTGGAGTACTTTGCCTAAGCTCACACAGCAAGCCAGCAGCAGCACCAGGACTGGAAGTCAGTGTCTGTCCAGCGTCAGAATTCACGGCCAAGCTTTCTGTCTCGTCCCCTCATCACAGATGGTAAAACCGCTGTGGCCTTAGCGATGTGGGTTGATTGGCTTAACGGAAGCCGGGGCAGTAAAGTGCGCTTCTGGGTGGGTCTGGGTGTGTCACCACCGGGGCAGGCCTCGGGGACTGTGTCCACGCCTGGCCCTGTCCCCTCTGGTGCTGCTCCTCTGCTGTGCTTCCTGGCTGCCACAAACAGAGCAGCTGTGCTCCCTGCTCCAGGACTCCTTGAAACTGTGAGCCGAAGTCCTTCTCCTGCAAGCTGTGGGCAGGCCCTCGGGTGTCGTGTTGACGGGACAGCCAGCTGCTGTGACCACGTGGCTGGTGCGTGGTTCCGCTAACAGCCCTGGGAGGGGTGGAAGAAGGGAAAGACGGGGAGGAAGGGCAGCCGGTCGCTGTCCCGTAAGCCAGCTGCTGTCAGGACCAGGCAGCGGGACCACCGGGTGGTCCCTATCCCCCTTGGGGCAGGGCCCGGCCTGCAGTGTGGTCAGTGCCCAGCTCCCCGCTGACCAGAACAGTCCCTGCCATTTCATTATCTTAGAAGCTGGGAAATTATTATTCATGACAGCAAACTTAAAAATGAAATAATAAGCCTGTCCTTTAAAAAGCAAATTGCGATGCAGGAATATTCATGGGCTGTGACTTCACGGGGGCTGGCAGCAGCCGGGAGATTACCGGTCTGAAGTCAGTGGCAGGGGAATTTAGGGAAACGGGCCTGTCAGTCTGAGGAAGCGGGTGATTAATACTTTCCTGTTTGCGGGGCCCCTTAACCGGTGCATTTTAATGTAATAATTAATTAACCTTGGGATCACTCACATTGCACAGGCTGCCGGAGGCAAGGGACGCAGCCCCGTCCCTGCCCAGATCTGTTCCTGTGCCTGGGACCTCAGCGCTGACCCCTGCGGGGTGCAGAGGACAAGGTCACCCCCAACCCCCAGGAGCTGACCCGGGGAGGACGGGGCTGGCCAGCTCTGAGCACTGGCAGGGTAGGGGCCCCCGGGCCCCACTCTGCCATGGCAAAGCCCGTGACCTCTCAGCTGGAGCTCAAGAGGGTCTTCCGTCCACCTGGAACGTGGTCCTGCGTGAGGGGAGGGTCTTCTGAAGATGTCATTGGTTACGGGTCTCCAGATGAGATTGCCCAGAGACTGGGGCGTGGTGCCGGGGCTACAAGGAACTCAGGACTTCGGGAGGCACCAGAATGAGTGGCCCGGGCAGGTGCCCACCGGGAGCTTTGAGGAGACCCGTCCTACCCTAAATTCAGGGTGGGAGGAATCCTCTTTGTTTTAAGAAACAGAATCCCTCTCCAAGTGGTGGTGCCCTGTCATGCAGCCCCAGGACGGTCCTTGAGTGGGTGGCCACTGCGGGTGCGGAGCCCACGCGGGGGGCTGGAGGCGGCCCGAGCCGTGGCGTGGCAGGGGCTGGCTTCCCCTGGGGGCAGTACCGGGGCTCGGGTGCCGGGTCTGCACCTCCTCAGACCCCGCAGTCTGCGCTGCAGGCCTGGGACGGGGATGGACTGCTCAAACCGAGCTCCCCGGGTCCCCGGAGTGGGTAGGCGAGAAAGTCTCCGTACCCGCCCCGCCTCTTGCTGCCCAAAGGACCTGTCCACCCGTAACCACCATTGCCAGGACACCCCGCGGCACCCTGCACCCCCTGCCGACTCCACTGCCCTCTGACCAGCCCCGCTCTGTAGAGTCACCTACGCGTGCCCGAGCATGCACACCCACACGTTACTTGCGCCGACATGCGCGTACACGGACACGCAATAGTGTACCTTCATGCACACGCATGTACACCCGGCGACACCCGCCACCCCGCCCCTTCCCGGCAGGACCGCGGCTCGCGCGCGCCCCCCAGTGGCCACTTCGGGCGTCGCCGCCTCCACTTCTTGCTGCGTGAAACTGTCCCGTTAAGTAAACCATTTTGACCTCAGATTCTTCTTCTTTTCCCCGTCTCCTTCCTTTTTTCTTACTTTGCTTTTGCGGTCGGGCACAGGGGGTCGATCCCGGGGCCTTCACACCGAGCCACACCCCCGGTCCATCTTCATTTCCGATTTTGAGACAGGATCTTAGTGTCCAGTTGCCCCAGCTGGGCTTGAACTGGAGATCCTTCCGTCTCAGCCCCCAGAGGGCTGGAGGACAGGGACGGCAGGCCTGTGCCACGGGGCCCTTCTTGTTTTTTGGTGGGGGAAGTCCGGTACCTTTGCACAACCTCTGCCTTTAAAAAATTTTATTTTGAGACAGTACTTGCCAAATCACTAAGTTGCCCAGGACGGACTTGAACCTGAGATCCTCCTGCCTCAGCCTCCCAGCATGCTGCAATTAGGGGCGTGGGCCCTCACGACCGTCAGACTTCGCTTTCTCATGTTTTCTGTCTTGGTAGATGTGGAGATGGGGAATGGTGAGAGACCCCCATTTGAGTCAGACTCGGGGCTCCCTTGCCCAGGGCCTCTCCCCAGCCTGGTCAGCCTGGCCATTGCGCTCCTGGCCTCACCTAATAGTGGAGGGGGGCAGCTGTAACAGGACACAGAGGGTGGGGGCCCAGTCTTCCCAGGGAGCTGGGGCCCCTCAGGGCAGGGCAGGACCCAGAGGGGGTGGCCAGCTCCTCTGCTGGGTGCCTCGGGCCAGCGCGTGGTCCTCCTGAGTGAGGTGAGACCCTGGAATCTCCTCTGCCAACTCCTTTGCTGCCTGTAGTGGGCAAAGCTGGTTCCTGTCTCTGCGGTTAGCAGTCTTCTGGCCTGCACCTGGGTTCCTGGCCCTTGCCCAATTCTCCACCATACTGGGGGTTCCCCATGACCTCCCGCCTGCTGTGTGTCCGGGCCTAAAGTAACACCCTGCACATAGTCGGTGCTGAGCAAACACACCCTGGGCCCAAGACCCAACAAGGTGCCAGCTGGGTCCTCCGGAAGCAGAGGCTGAGATGGGGTCTCGGGTGGACAAAAAGCACCAGGGACCAGCTCCTGTTGGGGGGAAGGGGCAGCGCTGGGGCTCCCGGCGCGATGAGTCCCTGGGAACAATCCTGCGGAGGGGCCTGTGGGAAGCAGCGCCACGGAGAGGGCCGTGCTGCGCACCGGGAAGGCTCAAGTGGGCCTCAGTGGCGCCCACGTCCACAGCAAACGCACACAGCCCCAGCCTCGTCAGAACACGAGAACTGAGCTGCAGGAATAGCCCAGCGGTTAGAGCACTCGCCTGGAAAGCACAGGCCCAGAGTGGGATTCCCCAGCACCACATCAGCCAGGCGTGGTGGCACATGGCTGCAATCCCAGCACTGGGGAGGCTGAGGCAGGAGGATTATTGTGTGTTCTAGGCCAGCCTGGGCTCCACAGTGAGTTCAGGACCCGCCTGGGCTACAGAGTGAGACCCTGTCTCAAAATTAAAATAAAATAAACAAATGTTAAAAATTGTTTTGTTTTTTTGGCCCAAAACAGAGCCGGTCCTTCCCACTGGGCACACTCCTCCTCCCGGTGCATCCCCCACAGAGAGGACGACGCCCCAAGGAAAGGCTTCGGGTCACTCCCGAGTTCCTCCTTGGCCGGCGCTCGGCCTCCCTCCACGGCTGTCCCCGGCCCTCGACTTTGCTCCCTGGGGCAGGCTGGGCTCCCAGCCTTGCTCCTGCCCTCTTCAGACTCAGCTGTTCCTACCCCAGGCCGGCCACTCCCTTTCTACGACTCTCACGGCAGTGTTGGCCACAGGCCCCCTGGCCTGGGTCCATCTGATTTGGATCTGGAGTGTCCTCCAGAAGCCTCACTGCAGAGTAGCTGTGGATTTCAGGCGTCCCCAGGAGGTGCAGCCTGGTAGGGTGTGGTGGGCTGCTGGGTGTGGCGTGCCGAGAATGGTTCCTGGGTGCCTGGGGAGTGACCCAGCTTAGTCCTGCCCTGGCTTCTCCCCTGCCCAGTTCCCTCCTCTCCCGGTACTGTGGCCAGCTGTTCTGCCACTGCCAGCCACCCTTGAAACAGACCGAGGCCTCTGAGCTGTGCGCTGAAACAGATCTTTCCTCCCCTAAATTGTGGAGGTCGAGAATTGTGTCACAGAAATAAGAAAGGAACTAAGATGCACCCCCAGTCCCACAGACCCCGCCCTGCTCCCCAGTCTCAGGTTCCGGGAGTGCTGGGTTGTTGGCCGGCTCCGGCCCACCTCTCTCCTCCCTCTCTTCCCCGTCTTCCTCTGCCTCCTTCAAGTCAGCTGCCAGCCCCTCTGGTCCTGCTTGCCCTGGGGTCACTAATCATCAGCATCACTTTCTCCTGCCTTCAAAACACACATTTTTGAGGCTACAAACCAGTTCTTAATATTTTTTTTGAGACAGGGTCTTGCTCTGTAGTCCAGGTTGGTCCTGAACTCACTATGCAGCCCAGGCTGGCCTTGGACTCATGGCAATCCTCCTGCCTCAGCCTTCCGAGTGGTGGGAATACAGGCATGAGCTTACATGGTGCCAGGGAATCAAACTCAGGTACTTAGAGCTGGACTTACAGCTTGCTAGGCGAGCGCTTTAACCACCGAGCCACTCCTCCAGACCCCAGACCTTGATCTTATCATGGCTGTATTTTCAACGACTAGCCAAGGCTTCTGCTCATGGGAGGCAGAACATGCTGGACTGGGTGGATGGACTCTGGACACAATTGGAAAAAGCACGTGTGGACAACGGTGTGGACAGGAACGGCCCAGAGGTGACTGAGACACCAGCCCACGAGCAGCGTGGCCTCTGAGCACAGGGCTGCGTCCTGTCTGTGTTTGCTCATTGAGGTTTCTGAGGGAATAGAGCAGGGTGTGCAGTCAGCCGAGGACTGGGGCCGGCAACACTGGGCCATTTAGCCTTTCTGAAGGAGAGAACGGTTCTGTGGCACTTGCTGGAGCACCGCAGGGGACTTTACTAAGGACAGACAACACAGGTATGGGGACCACTGTGGCAGGAGGCTGCGGTCAGGAGAGAGATGAGCTCGGACTCCAAATGTGGCACCGCACGTGGGGCTCTGTGGCCAGTGGGTGATGGGGCAAGAGGAGGAAACTTCTAGGGCGGGGATGCTGGGTAAACTGCCTGCAGACAGGACCAGGGTGACCCCATGTCACCTGGGGAAGCTGACCAGACATGGAGGCTGGGGATCCTCACCAAACTGACTTTGCCAGGTTCTCTGGTAACACTGGATTTTATAAGGAAGGACACAGATGCCCTAGGAGAGGGCCCAGAAGCCCAGTTGCAGCCTGGCCCAGTGACGATCACATGTCTCACCAGTGAGCCCCACCTGACTCCAGCGTGGCACGTTTTTCAGATGAAGTTGGAGGATCTTTTGATTTCGTGTGCTTTCACCTGACCCTGTGGCTAGACAAGGGGCAGGTGGAGGGGTAAAGGCCACGCCATCGTGACTGACTTGACCCTGAGCCAATATCTTAGGTCTTATTGGAGAGGAAAAAGGCAGAAGGAGGAACTTGGAATTTAGAGATTTAAAATCTCAATCCACCATACTTCCTGTGTGCTTTCTTCACCGGCGCGTGGAGAGGTCAGCTCTTTTTGCAAAAAGATAACTGAAGCCTCGTGGTTCTGTCCCCCATCCCTCCCGTGCCCCTCCCTTGTTGGGACAGGTGGACTCCTGCGGGTCGTTTCTCACATCACCCCAAAGAAGATGAGTCCGTTGAGGAAGGGCTAAGGCAAGGGGTAGCCTCCCTGTCTGAGAATATCCCCACGAACAGTCCTCCTGCAGGTCATGGGCTTGTCTGCCTGGGGTATGTCAGGGACCTCTCAGGTGCTCAGACTGGTGATTTAGGGCTCCACTTTGAAACTTTCTGCTCTAAGGGCCACGTAGTGCAAAAGACTCAAAACAAGAGCCACACAGACACCTCGAGATTTCTTAGTAGTCCCACCATAACATGGCAAAACCAAACCAAAACAAACCCCACAACATCAGCAGCAGCAGCAACAAAACCAGACGAAATTCCTTTTTTTCCTTCTTTATGGTGACGAGTACCGAACCCAGGGCCTCATGCATGCTGGACTATGCATGGGGCTCTGCTGTTGAGTTACCCCAGCAGAAATTAAGAACATGCTTTTCTTAGCTGAAAATACATATCCAGTATAAATATATAATCAGTATAAGACTGTGACCGAGCTATTTCACATTCTTTTTTCCTGTAACTCTGAGATTACAGTAAGCCAGATCCAGGAGTCCCTCCAACTCATACTAGCCGTAGCACTGCGTTCTGGCACCCTTAGAAGGAAAAGGCCGATGACGAACTACAACTACCAGCGTGCATCTGGCGTTCCGCACGCACTTCCGGCGCGCGACTAAGCGCGGGGCGCTTGCGGTAGAACCACAACTCCCGGCCTGCACCGGGCGCTCCAACTGTGTACTTCCGGTGCTGCGGGGACAGCGCGCCCCCGGCGGCTCTGGTGGCGGCGGCAGCGAGACGACCGCTTTGGCGGTGGCGACTGACGGGCTGCCGGGCCGAGGGGAGCCCAGCGAAGCAGCGCGCGGCGGCCCGGCCCCGCCCCCGCCCCGCCCGCCCGCCGCGGTGACCTTCACGGGGCTCGGGCGGCGGGCGCAGGCCCCGGCGGCGCGATGTTCGTGCAGGAGGAGAAGATCTTCGCGGGCAAGGTGCTGCGGCTGCACATCTGCGCGGCGGACGGCGCCGAGTGGCTGGAGGAAACGACCGAGAACACGACGGTGGAGAAGCTCAAGGAGCGCTGCCTCAAGCACGTAAGGCGCGGCCCCGCGACCCGCCGGACCCCGCCCTGGCCGCCTTCGCCTGGGTCGCCGCCGCCGGGGCGCCCCTCGACCCGGCTCCCGGCCTCCGCCCGGCGCCCCCCCCCCCCCCCCCCCCCCCCCCCCCCCCCCCCCCCCCCCCCCCCCCCCCCCCGCCCGCACCGCGGACCTGCCGCGATCGTGGAGCCAGACCCCGACCCCGACCCAGGTCCCCGTCCCAGGTCGCGCCCTGCCCCGGACCACTGTCCAGACGGGCCGCAGACCTCGGCCTCGGCCCCAGACCCCGCGGCCCGCACCCTCCGCGGTCCTGGATCAAAGTCGGACCTCGGCGTCCGAGCCCGCCCGGCCCCGGGCCTCCCCAGCCCGCGAGCCCTACCTAGCCGCGGCCCGCCGCGATCCTGCAGCCCCGACTTGACCCCTGCCGTCCAGCCCGCGGCTGCCCGGTCCTCTCCGTCGCCCTTTCCGGCCCTGGATCTGCTAGAGGGGCTCCCCGAGGCCGGGTGCTCAGCCGCGCCAGCCCGGCCGCGCGCTGGTCAGGCTGCTCCTCTCGGTTCTGCAGCTGTGGGGACCCGGGCAGCTGGTCTCCCGACAGGTGGGGTGCTGACTGAGGCGGGGGTGCAGGTCTCCTAGCGTTTGACTTGCTGTCTAAGGGAGGTTTCTGCTCTTCCGCAGCTCCTCGCGAGCTGAGGCTGTTGGGCGACTTCCTGTGCGTTCCCTGCGGAGCCAGCTGCTGGGAGGCCTTTCCTGTGCCCGGCCTGGGAGCCTGCGCTTGGCCCTGAGTTAGCGTCGCTTAAAATAGTGCTGCTCTAGGACAGGTCCCTGTGCCTGGGCTTGGGGTACAGCCGCTGTAGGGTCAGGGCAAGAATACTCTCCCCGGGAGACCTCTTAGTGAGGTGTGCTCACGGTTAGTACTGCCTGGGTTGAAACACCTTTTGGTTTTTTGTCTCGTTAACTTTTAGAACTAGTTCCTGAGGTTTTGCTTCTTAAACAGCCCAGTAAGGTGAGCTGAGACGTCTGTGTGTTCGTCTGACTGTGGTGGCCAAGGGAAACGCTGGGCCTGGTAGGACGTGGTGTTTGCTGTTCGAATTTGGATTGAAGTGGCCACCGCTTTTCAGGTTAGGGACTTCCTGTGAAAAGCCACACGTCTGACGTGCCGCGGGATGCGTTAAAATCTGGCCGTTGACTCTGGAGGTGGCTTCCAGTTACGACTGTAGGATCCCTTGGCAGGGGCCGGTGGCCCAGTGAGCTGATCTGTAGCTGTCGTCGGGGCAGCACGGTGAGGCCCCAGTTTTGAGCTTCTGGGACCCATTGCTCTGCATGTGAGCCTAAACCTCGGTGGTCCACCTTGACATCACACGCTCAGCAGGTGCATGTGGACTGCTTTCTTGTATTTTCATGGCCTGGGCCCTGTGTTTCACTGTTTAGAAACCCACCAGGATGGCACAAGCTAAGAGGCAAGGGACGTTGTGGCAGCCAGATTGCTGGAGCTGCCATCGCTGCTTGTCTTAAATCCTCTGGAGCTGCTAGGTTGTCCTTGTAGGGCCTGGCCGGGGTTTGGCTCAGGGGCCGCCAGTAAAAGCGAGGATTCCTGGAATATGTGAAAACGTCTCCTGAGCTCCAGCCTCCTGGACGTGGACATACCCGTGTGAATGTAGCACTTGTCTGACTGATGGTGTGGATTTCTCTTGTGGCCGTAGTGGTGTCTTATAAAGGGAGAACAGGGAGGGATTCGCAGGTGCAGACTGGTCAGTTTCAGAAGCTTTGGTTTAGGCGACCAGTTCCAGCACGGTGCTAATTACTTTTGGTATTTATTACGTTGTATCATTTGGGATTTTTTTTGTCATTATCTTCCCATAAATTGAGATTTTACTTCGCTCTAGGTGTGGAGGATCCGAGTGACACCACAAAAGCTGACATGAATGGTAGGACCAGAGAGCTGAGCCGGCAGAAAGTGACCTCTGTCCCCATCCAGATCCCATGTCTCTGCAGCGGCAGAGTGCACTGGTTAGGAGAGAAAATTGTCAAGTTGTGAGTCTGACTGTCCCCTCAGAAACCAGGCTGAGCAGACACCCGGGCCGGGTCCTTCCAGCTTTTCCCTCCTCCCTTTCTCTCAGGGGTAACGTGAGTACCTCTGCCCGGTGCTCCGGGGAGCCCTGCTGTATCAAAGAGGGTTGTTGTCATAACTCCTAAGGAAACAAGTTGCTGTTTTTGCCTTTTCCATTTGGTCCTGCCCGTGTGGGTTCACCATGTGGCCTCCAGCGCCTGTTGCCTGGGGCTGGGGTGAGGGGCACAGGATGCCTTCTTGTCTCATAGGGGTGAATGATGTTGAGAAAACTCTGCTGTGGAGCCTGGCGCTTCTGTGGCGCGGCTGCCGCAGTGGAGCGCAGGACGTGCTGTGTGGTGGCTGACTTTCCCCAGGCCCCCAGGCCCTCAGGTCCTGTCACTCCAGATGACAGATGACTTCAGATATGAGCAGAAGCTGAGACTTTGGGGAGGATGTAGGCTGTGGAGGGTGTTGGGGCCCGTGTCCTACTGACGACCCTCCCTGGGTTTCCGCGGCTGCCCCTCAGGGTGTGCAGACACGTGTGGGGTTTCGTCGTGTGCGGTGTGGGTGACGCAGGCTCACGTCCTGACCCTCGTGCTGGGGTCAGCGTGCTATGGAGGGCGGGGGTTTGGGAATCAAGATGAGGACTGCTGTGGGGAACTTTCACAGAGTATTCTGAGCTTGCTGTGTCAACTGGAACTGTCTGCAAGTCGTAGTATTACTACAAGGTGTAGGTGGCATTTCTGGAACCACTGCCAGTCGTGGGAGAAGCGGGGGCTCCCTGCTCCGCCAAACGTGGTCAGAGCGTGGTTGGCTGTTAGCCGGATTCTGCCTCGCTGCGTTTGGGTGAACGTATGTTGAGCACTGAGGCCTTCATAATCCTTTTTCAAAACTCTTTTCAGTCTAAAGTGAATGGGAAATTCTAGTTGCTCTAAAAATGCCAGTGTTGAGGATGAAGTCCACACTTTAATTTTTCTCTTATTTTTGGTTAGCAGCCATGTGCGCTGTTTGTTTCCAGGTCTCCGTGGTAGCGGAGGGCCATGGGGAGCAAGCTTCCTGGGGGCTCAGGCCTGGAGGATGGGGTCCCAGCGCGGCCAGGGCGGCATGTCTTGGAATGAGGCCTGCCCTCCTCCAGGCTGAGCCCTCCACCAGTGTTTAAAAAACACCCATGAGTATTTCACTGGGTTTCTTATGTAGATGATTCTGCCATCCAGCTGCAGCCCTAGGGACTCTGTATGAGGGGCAGGCGGGTACTGTGACCCCACCCCTGTTCTGAGCCTGAAGTGATCAGGTGCCACCCGTGCTCCCACCCCAGGGACGGGTCACAGGGCAGGAACAGGGCAGATTGGGTGAGCCTGCTGTCTGATAGGATGTTTGCGCTGGGCCAGGGTGTGCAGTGCTGAAAGATGGTGGTGCTGTGACGTTCAGCGCAGCCTCAGGTGAGGGCGCCTGGAGCTTCCAGTGTAGCGTGCCTCAGTCTCCATGTGCCCGTGCAGCACTTGCCAGGCCTCTGTGTACGTGGTGACGAGATAGGCCTCACCCAGGAGCAGCAGGACTTCTGCCCTCTGGCGATAGATGCGTGTTCTCGTCGTCGACAGCCCCGCAGAGGGATGTGCCATGCCCACCAGGCCCCTCCCTGCCTGCCGGTGATGATTTCAGGACTGGGCGGGTCTCATGGGCGTCTGCTCAGGCTCTCCCGGGCTTGAAACCAGTTGCCTTTGAGGTGGCTTCACCAGTCACCTGTGAACGACCGTTGCAGATGGCTGTGGGGATGGCGCTCCTCACCACAGGGGAAGGACTCACTCCCCTGGGTGGCTGAGGGTTAGCCCTTTCGTCTTCTGCCCTCTTACGAGATGAGGTTTCCAGGGCCTTGTGACTTAGGCACAGGTCTGTACCCGGGTGGGTCCCCAGAGCTGTGTCCGCAGTGTGGCCATCGCTTCAGGGGCCCAGTTCGTGGTGCTCGGTGCCCTTCTGGGGGCTCTGCAGAGTTCATCAGGCAGCCCTGGCTCCTTCCTGCCCATGCCACCCCAGTGCTCCCTTCCCCAGGTCTGGAAGGAAAGAAACAAGGCAGAGAGCCATCTGGGTCTTCAGGGAGCCAGGAAGCAGTGGACCTGTTTTCATTTAAAAGTTACTTTTCATCATTTGAGAGTGATCCACGCATACCAATGTTTGTTTGTTTGTTTATTTAGAGACAGAGTCTCGCTCTGTAGCCCAGTCTGGTCCTGAACTCACTGTGGAGCCCAGGCTGGCCTTGGACTCAGGGCAGTCCTCCTGCCTCAGCCTCCCAAGTGCTGGGTTTACAGGCCTGTGCTACCACACCTGGCTTATGTGGTGTGGGGGAAGTCAAACTCCAGTACTTACTGCTTGACTTAGTACTTACTAGGCAAGTGCTTTAACCACTGAGCCATTCCTCCAGCCCCGCATACCTGTGTTAATAGCAGCACAATTTATAGTAAGTAGCCAAGTCTTGGAAGAAGCTAGTATGTCCAACAGTAGATGAATGGAGAAAGGAGATGTGGAACATTTATACAACTGAATAGTAGTGTTCTGTAAAGAAGGACAAACTTGAGTCATTTGTAGGAAAAGGGATATACCTTGAGACCCTTATGCTTATCAGAATGAGTCAGGCACAGAATGTTAAATGCCGTATGATTTTTCTAATATGAAAAAACCAAACCATAAACAAAAGAGGGAAGAAAGTAAGAAGATAGGCATTGTGGAGAGAGGAGGAGGACGTAATGGGTGGTAGGGGCACGCGCGGACACCAGGCTGAGGTGGTGGAGGCCGCCGGTGCGGGCACTGAGATTGGGTCCCTGTGGGGCTGTGGTGCTTTCCGAGACTGACCCAAGCCCTCGCCAGGTGTTGGTTCTGCAGGACCGCAGCAACAGCAGGCCGTGGATTTGGGAATCTGGCCCGGCTAGGGCGTGTGGTCACCTGTAGCTTGTTGCCTTCCCAAACGTCTTCAGCACGGGCACCCCAGCGTGCTGCGCTGCGCACAGGTGCCTGTCCTTCGTGGGGCTCCGCCATCGGTAGCATTTCATCTCGTCTGCACGTGGGGCCCTGGGATGCTGAGGAGTCCAAGAGGACAAAGCCCGCCGCCTGGGAAGTGCTAGGTGGGCAGCTTGTCTGGGTGAAGGCTCCAGCCTCCAGGAGGTCCTTCGGGTGGAGGGGGGCGGTCTGTGCTGTAGTGTTGTAAAGACACAGTAAACTTTGTTTTGAGACAGGGTCTTGTCTGTAGCCCAGGCTGGTCCTGAGCTCACTGTGGAGCCCCTGCTGGCCTAGGACTCAGGCAATCCTCCTGCCTCAGCCTCCCGAGTGCTGGGATTACAGGCGTGCACCACCACATCCAGCTTATATGGGGCTGTGGTACTTAGTGCTTTAGCCGCTGTGCCATTCCTCCAGCCCCCAAGACACAATAAACTTTTTATGGGCTGAAAAACAACCAAACAAAAAATTTAAGAAAAAAATTTCTAAGTGGGGTAGGATGGTGCAAGCCTGTAATCCCACCACTTTGAGAAGCTGAGGCAGGAGGATCACACGTTCGAGCCTGAGTCTGGGCAAGTTAGCAGGTAGTCACTTAAGAAGACCCTGTCTAAAAATCAAAACCAAAAATGGGCTGGGGCTGTAGATCAGTGTGAAGGCACTGTGTTCAATCCCCAGGACTGGAAAAAAAAAGGCCTTTTAGATCTTTTCATATCAGAGAGGTGATCTGGATTGTGAGCCCAAGCTCTGAGCCTGACCCTGGAGCCTCGAGGATGCTGGAGGTGTAGCTCACGGCCTCGGTCACGTGTGCTGTGGATGGGGAGCACTGATGTCTCCGCCAGGCCCGTCCTGTGTGGTGCGTCAGGTCCCAGGATACGGTGTTATGACTTGTTTCCGACATAGATACGTTTCTTTCCCCAGTGTGCTCATGGGAGCTTGGAGGACCCCAAAAGTGTAACCCACCACAAGTTAATCCATGCTGCTTCAGAGAGGGTGCTGAGTGACACCAGGACGGTCTCAGAGGAGAACGTGCAGGACGCAGGTAAGGGCTGCCGAGAAGGGCCGGTGGAGCGAGGGCCTCCTGCCTCGCCGCTGAGTGGGCCTGAGCAGGGAAACTGGGTCAGCTCTGGTTTTACTGTTTGCTTCATTAAAAAAGGCATCTGCAGGGGCTGGAGGAATGGCTCACCAGTAAAGCGCCTGCCTAGCAGGCTCCGAAAGCAGTGCTAAGTACCCGGGTTTGATTCCCCAGCACCACGTAAGCTGGGCGTGGTGGCGCACGCCTGTAATCCCAGCACTCAGGAGGCTGAGACAGGAGGATTGCTGAGTCCAAGGCCAGCCTGGGCTCCATACTGAGTTCAGAACCAGCCTGGGCTACAGATTGAGGCCCTGCCTCAAAAAAAAAAAAAAAAAAAGGTATATGTGAACAGCAGAAGCCCCAGTTGAGCAAGGAGCAGAAATCTGAGATGAAATGTAAACGTTATTTTAAATTCTGTTTCAAGGCAAAGTCAGACTGCAGCTTCTGCAGGCTTTATTTTTGGGCTGGCATGGCCGTGGTGAGAGCTTCCTGTCAGACACACGTCTGCCTCACCCCTGAGGTTGTGTCTCGCGGCACCTGACACAAACCTCGGTTTTCTGTGTCATTTAGATAACACCTTTAGTTCAGGAACTCCTGTAAGTTGAACGTGCCGGATGTATTGCTCACCACTTTCACTGAGCGAGGTGCTGCCGTTGGAAATGGTAGTAGAGGGTGGGGACGTGGGGGCGGCCCACCCTGTGGGCTGTGGGTCCGTCAGGGTGCTGGCTCTGGGGATTGTGACCAGGCTCTGGGTCTGAGAACTACCACCAAA
Organism: Ctenodactylus gundi; assembly: GCA_004027205.1. Taxonomy (NCBI): domain Eukaryota; kingdom Metazoa; phylum Chordata; class Mammalia; order Rodentia; family Ctenodactylidae; genus Ctenodactylus; species Ctenodactylus gundi. Next base: position 9,482 of record PVKB01003208.1, on the reverse strand, counting down.
AGCAGTCACAGCTGCAGGAGTCTCACTGGTCTTCTGTGTGATCATCAGGACCACGCGGGACCCTGTTCCCTCCGGGTGACCCAGACCCAGTCCTTGTCAGCCCAGGGGCCTCATGGCCACGCAGATGACGTGAGCTCTGAGGGAAGGGTGGGCCTGCTGGGTTTCGGAGGGGCCTGAGAGAACCCCGGCTGTTCTGTCCTCAGGGCACCTCGTGCTCCGAGTACCGTTCACGGCCATGAAATGGTCCCCGGCCTGACGGTTGTAAATGTTGTTTTTCAAGATGTGCTCTTGCTGATCAAAAAGCGTGCCCCAGCCCCACTTCCTAAGATGGCTGATGTCTCCGCAGAAGAAAAGGTGAGTTTCAGAGTTTCCAGCTGGGGCCTTCGTCAGAGGCGTCATCCCCCCAGCCCGGTGCTTCTCCGTTGCAGTGTGGGTGGCACCGAGGGCTCCGGGTTGCTGTGGAGCCTAGTTAGGCAGCTTGGGCCTGGTGGGGTGACCAGCTTGAGCGGAGCTGGCTCAGCAGTTTCTGAGACGCCGGGGAGAGCGCGAGGAGACCCCAGGGCAGGTTCCTGGGCTGCGCCACCCCCATCCCGCTGCTTCTGTGTGGTTTCCCCTCGGTTCCCCGCCTTTTCTGTCCTTGGGCAGCCACCCTAAGGTAAGCTGCTCACAGATAGGCGGCACGCGGGGCGGGGTGGCACGGTCAGGCTGGTGCCACAGTTCTTCCAGTTCTGCCTGTTTCTCGTGCAGTTAGATGTCCTGGGTTTGTGGGGTCGGTGGGTGACAGGCACCTTCCCGTTGGCCCAGGGAGCCCTGCGCCGCACACTGTCCGCCTCGCGGCTGTCCCCAGAACTCTTCCTCAGGGGATTCCCTTAGCGTGGTGGAGGAGCTGCCTGTGAGCCGTCCCTGCCCTCCTGCCCTGGACGCCACGCCGGCCCGCTGCATAGCAGCGCGGTCTGGAGGACAGCGGCCTGCTCACTACCTCGACGGTCCTGCTTGTGCTACGAAGCGCCAGGGACAGAGTCTCTGCTGGAAAGAACGGCCAGCTCCCGGGGCCAGTCGATAACCTGATAGTTTGGGGCTCGTCCATGGCCTGGTAGCAGATGAGCTATTTTGGGGTTCTCTCTGGGACCATGGATATATAAGGAGTTCCCTAGGCTCAGGCTGCCTTATCTCCACCCACACCTGGCCACAGAGTGGGGCTATGCGGGCAGCGGTCAGGCTGCCCCACCCAGCTCTAGGGGAGCCATCTGGGCACCGCCCCCCCCCCCAACCTCCCCTGAGAGCTCCTGCTGGCATTGGCGGTTCTCATGTTACAGTCTGCACCGTGGGCATTCAGACCCAAAGGCCTGTCGCCAGTACAAGTGCTGGGGCCCTGGCTGCAGCTCACGGCCTGCTGGGCAGGCAGCTTGCAGGAGGCTGTGGATGCCTTCACAGCTCAGGAACTGGGAGAATGCGACTTAAGGAGTTGGTAGTCCAGTGTCACGGTTAGCTTTCCTGAGTCAAATACTACATGTATTCAAAAGTTGGATACTACCAATCTTTTATTAAAAGTCCGTAATTTTCTGAAACACCTGAGTCTTGCAGCCTGAAGGTGATCGATCAGTCATAGCTCTTTCAACTTGGTATCCGTTGTAATTCTTCTCCTGACCTCTAAACGATAGGCATATGTTGCTGTTTCATGGGTGATCAGAGTTAGACTTAGGGTATCTTCCATCCACCAGCTGGCCTTCTGTCTGTCTGTCTGTCTGTCTCTCTCTGTCTTTGTTGAAACAGGGTCTTGCTCTGTAGTCTAGGTTGGTCCTGAACTCACTCTGTGGCCCAGGCAGGCCTTGCACTCATGGCAGTCCTGCCTCAGCCTCCTGAGTGCTGGGATTACAGATGTGCGCCACCACGCCCGGCTTACGTGGTGCTGGGGACAGAGGGCTGTGACTGCTGTGCTGTCCTTCAGCCCTTTATTTCTCTCGAGTACTAGTTGAAGATCCTCTCAGTGACTATTTTTGTTGCTATTGTTGTTATTAAGTGTTTTCTGCTACAAGCAAGGCATTTTAAGATTATATTAATAATATTTAGGCTTAAACATCTGACATTCGGGTCACATGGTAATCCTAGCACTTTGGAGCCTGAGGCAGGAGAATAGTAAGTTCAGGGTCCGCCTGGGCTATATATATAGTTAGATTTTTTTTTCTTTAAGACAAAAAACAAGATTATGTAGGGGCTAGGATGTAGCAGTGGTAGATTGCCCGCCTCGCGTGCCTGGAACCTTGGGTCTGGCCAGCAGCGCACTTGTGCATACTCATGCTGTCTTTGTACAACACTGTTTTCCGTGTAGTTTGTAATCGCCTTGTTTTGCTTGCTCAGTGTTTTCTGAGCTTACTGCTGTTGGCCTGTCTCCAGCGGGACTGGCAGGCCCTCCCATGGCACAGCCGGGTGTGCTGGGCCGCCGCCCTCCCCTAGAGCCGCCCCGCCAAGCGTCCGCGGCCCAGTGCCTCTTTGGTCAGTGTTGAAATTGTCTGTCGATTTCCGGTGGCTGCCTAGCAGATTGCTGCAGACTGATCTCCTGAAGGAAACAGTCTTCACTCACTCCCCATGGGGTCGGAAGGCGCAGCTCGTCAGGGTCCAGTCATTGACATCAGGTGTCTGAGGGCTGCACTTCTCTCCAGAGGCTTTGGGGTTGAACCTGCTGCCAGGCCCGTCCCACGTTCGACAGGACCACTCGCTGCAGCCCCGTTTTGCCACTGGTGTCGGCCAGGAGCCACCTCCCATTTCCTGGAGGCAGCTGCGTTCCGTGGTCCGGGGCCCTGTGTCTCCGCAGCCAGCAGCAGAGTATTCTGGGCTTGAGTTTGTCTTGTCCAAAGGAGCCGCACTTTTGTACCGGCTCCCATGATCGGGTCAGGCCCCCGGGTCGTGTGCTCCTGCAGTTGGCTGTGCCGTGCGATGAACCCAAGTCCAGGGAAGGGCAGCGGCCGTGGACGTCTGCTGCTGTGGTGTCCTGAGGCTGTGTGTGCCAGTGTCCCGCGGTGGGGGCCACAGCTGGGTGACAGTGGCTCTCCTCTTGGTCCACCGTGTTGTGGCCCCTTGCCTTCTCTTGCTCCTGCCCCCAGAACAGGGTCTCTGCGTCCATCGCCGTCTCTGGGGTCTCCTGGTGGACTCGGTGCAGGTCCCCTCTCTGTGCCTCTGCATTGACTCGGGAGATTCAGGTGTTTGAATTCCAGAAAAAATTTTTTTTCTTTTTCTTTTCTTTTCTTTTTTTTTAAGATAGGGTCTTACTGTGTAGCCCAGACTAGTCCTAAATTCATCGGTGTAGCCCAGGCTGGCCTTGGACTTAGGACAGTCCCCCTGCCTCAGTTTCCTGGAGTGCTGGGACTATAGGCGTGTATGCTGCCACGCCCAGCTTTATGTGGTCCTGGGAAATCAAACTTAGGGCCTTGAACTCGGCCTTGTGCCTGCGGGGCAAGTGCCTTAGCGGCTGTGCTGTCCCTCCAGCCTCTGCATTCTAGAAATTTCACTCTGGATCATCTTTGATGAATTTCTGCTTCTCACTCTTTCTTTCTGTAGCTCTTGCTGCTGGTTTGAGGCCTGCTTCTGCTACCTGAACGTGGTCACCTGCCCAATCTGCAGCCCTTTCCCATGGCTGCCAGGCTGGCAGTGGCAGGCAGCCCCGTGTTTTCCTGTTGACTGTAGCTGCGTGCTGCCGCTCCCCTTTGTTTTTCCTGCTCTTTGGGGCCTTTGCCCTTCATCCCTTCAGCGTTCCTGGTACCTGCGCCCTGGCTTCTGTTGTGTGTTGCCTCTTACTGGTGCCCTCTGCGCTAGCTGGGCTGTCTTTAAAGTAGAGAATAGCCACCTTCCCCTTCCTACCTGCAGCTCCGCCTGTCCTGCCCTGAGGGTGGGTCTCTTGCAGGTGTGGGAAGGCACTGCCCCCTCTTCCTCGATGGCCTCAGGGATCTGGGGTCAGTTTCTCTGGGGAACTGCTGGTGAGCCAGGTGTCGGAGGAGCCCAGATCTGTCAGAGCTCATCCCGCGTCAGTGGCGCTGACATCTTTGTCACCATAGGGCGGGGCTCTGGGGGTCTGACACTGCCTCGCCCTAAGGGTTCTGCCCTGCGGCTCTTGGCCCCTTCCTTGTACCCTTCTCCTGTGGGAGGGTTAGTTGTGGCCTCTTCCTCCCAGCTCTGTCTCTTCTTCTGTTTCCCATCCTCCACTCCCACCAGCCTCATCCCTGTTCTCAGAAAGGCTCCAGAAGGCACTGAAACAGGTACTTATTCTGGCTTCTGCAGGTCTGTAGACTTGAGTCTTGCCCAGCCCACTGGGGTTGTCATCTGTGCCATCTTCTCTGTCTTCTGCTGCTGCCCTGGCAGACAGCAGGCAGGCATCGTGTCCTGAGCATCTTGTCTGGGCTGTCCCTGAGGTGTGCATGGGACTCTCTCTGGGATTCACAGCCCCAGCCTGGCGGAGGCAGGCCCCTCCCCCCCGGGTGCCGGGGCCAGGTGTCCTAGTGCACCTTCGTGCTCCGGCACTCTCGCTGACTCTGGTGTTGCTTGCTGCGCAGAAGAGGCAGGAGCAGAAGGCCCCAGATAAAGAAGCCATACTTCGAGCGACAGCCGGCCTTCCTGTGTGCAGCACAGACCGGGCTGCGGTCCAGACCACCATGAGAGACGTGAGTCTGTCCCTACATCTTCAGGGTAGGGCTGCGGGTGGCAAGTGTGTCGGGGCTAACGGAGCCTCTCCAGAGGTGTCTGGGGAGATGGGTGCCACTCCTGCTCAGGAGGCTGAGGTAGGCTAATCACTGGAGTCCAGGAGTTTGAGATCAGCCTGGTCAGTAGAGTAAAACCATGTCTTAAAAAAATTGAAATTATTTCAACACTAGAAGTTTAACAGACATCTGAAGACAGGAGGAACAATACTGGGGAGCCCTAAGTTTGGCCAAGCTTTTGGGTAGAAGCCTGAGCGCCCAAGTTCTTTTGGCCTGGAAGTTCTCGGTGCCAAGACAAAAGTGTCATGCCGGTGTAGACAGCTCAAGACATGGCACGGTCTTGGCAGAGCCAGGAGGGCGGTGGCTCTCAGCTGCATGTTGTCTGGTTTGATGGAAGCCCTGGTTGACTTAGGAACTGACTTCTCAGAGTTTCTTTCAGTAATTGTGTCTCATAACCCCTGCCTGGCCTCCGCGTGCAGCCGTGTGTAGGCTTCACAAGGCATAGGCTTGTGGGAAGTGTTGCTGGGCACCCGTCTTTGTGGCCCAGAACAGGGTACAAGCTGGTACAGAGTCCCGGATGGCCTCCAGCCAAAGCTGTTGGCGACAGACTGTTGCATGTTGTGCCTCCACCCGGGTGGCAGAGCCATTGCCTGCATCTGCAGCCTGAGGGGGGTCCCCAGCTTCCACAGTATCCTCCCCCTGCCCATTCTTGTCTGTCACATAGAGCCCCGCCTCTTGCACGCAACTGCCTGGACCTCCCACCTAAGGCAGGCAGTGCGGGGACTCGCAGACAAGGAGCCCGAGGACGAGGCTGCAGGCCAGGCTGGTTTGTTGCACATGTGGAGAAAGTCCTTTGTTTTTCTGTTGCAGTTCCAGACAGAACTCCGGAAAATCTTGGTGTCTCTCATCGAAGTGGCACAGAAATTGTTAGCATTGAACCCTGAGGCAGTGGAGCTGTTTAAGAAGGCAAATGGTATGAGCAGAACCTAAGCTGGTCCCATAACCTGACACCCTCCCCGACAGGCGCCCCGCACCTCAGAGAGTGTCCCCATGCCTGCCAAACCCCTTCACGCTGTCCCCCTTCTGCCACAGCAATGCTGGACGAAGATGAGGATGAGCGAGTGGACGAGACGGCCCTGCGGCAGCTCACAGAAATGGGCTTTCCTGAGAGCAGAGCCTCGAAGGCGCTGCGGCTGAGCCAGTACGTGGGGCCTGTTTCCGCCCGGGACGCCGGGGCCGGGCTGCTGGGTGCCACTCGGGTGGACTCACTTCCAGTGTGTGTTCTCGCAGGGGCACTTTCTGTGCGTGCTCAGGGTGGCCGATTTATCCTCTCCTTTTGGAGGCAGGGTCTCACTCTTCTCTGGGTTGTGAGCTGACCAGCCCCCGGCCAGAGCTCGCAGTGCTGCTGTGTTCTGAGAGCTGAGTCAGGCTTTCCTGTAGCGACAGTGGCTCCTCAGTAGTCTTCTTAAGGTCCATATTTCATTACTTCTCCGGTCTGACAACAGGTCTGCTAGACCAGCGGTGGTTCAGCCGTGTCCTTCCTGCAGAGCACCTGTTTGTTTTTTCCTCCTGTAGTACTGGGGAGAGAACCCAAGGCCTTGCGTATGTAGGCAAGCGTTCTTCTGAGCTGGATCCCCAGCCTTGGGCTGTGCACCCTGATTCTGTGCGTGGTGGAGAACAGATCTGTGCATGGTGAGGGCTGGGCTGGTCTGAGGCCAAGACTGTGGACGTCCTGTCCTCAGTGGCCTCCCGATGTCGTAGGAGGTGCCGCCAAAGCCGTCGTGTCTCTGCTTGGGGCCAATGGGACGGGAGGGGCCTTGCCACTGTGCAGGAGAGTGGGGAAGAGTCTCTTGTCCCCTTCCAGCATGTCAGTGCCGCAGGCCATGGAGTGGCTGATTGAGCACGCCGAAGACCCGGCCATTGACACGCCTCTTCCAGGACAGGCTGCGCCGGGAGCGGCGGGCGCCGGGGCTACTACCTCTGAGGCTGCTGCCGGGACTGGTGAGGGAGATGAGGAGCCTCGCGACGAGCTCACGGAAATCTTCAAGAAGATTCGCAGGAAAAGGGAGTTCCGGGCCGATTCACGGGTGTGTGTGTGTGTTCGTGCGTTCCTGGCTGCCAGGGAGACCCGAAGCCTCACTGGAGTGTAGGCAGCTTCCTCGTCAGTGGCCATGTGATGTGGGTGATCCCCGACATCCCTGTGAAAGCTCCTGCCTCTGGTGCCAGTGTCCTTGGCAGCTGCACCTGTTGCTGCGGTCTGCGAACTGGGTGGCTAAGCCAGAGAGCCAGGGAGCTCCATGGGTGGGGGGTGCATCTTGTGGGGGCCCCGGAGGGAAGGAGCCCATTGGGCCGGCTGGCCTCGGAGTGGCCCGTGGGGTTGACCCGGTTGCTACTGCAGTACAGTCTGATGGCTCCTTGCTGTTTCCTGGTCCTGTTCACTCGCTTGCCTTCTCTTTCTTCAGATCCCTGCACCTTGGTCAGGAGTTCATTCCTTCTTGGCCCGGGTGTCCTTCAGATCGCGGGTCTGTTTGCTTTGACCTCCACCCTGGCTCTCCTTCCCTGGGTCTCCCGTGGAGCTTTGTGTTTGGTGGTGGCCCCATGCGGGAGGTTGTGGGAGGAGCTGGAGGAGCTTCTGCTCCTCTTGTCCCGGCCTGGCTCAGAGCCGGCTCCCACCATACCCGATGGAGGTCTGGCCATGCTGAAGGTCCTGTGACCACCTGCACCCCACGCTGCCCCACCTCGCACTCCTCACAGGTGGCCTTTGGTCTCTTCTCTGTCTCTGTCCCATGGTAACTTCCCTTTCTGGAAGTCATTTGCAGTCTAGCTCTTGTTCTGTTTTCCTGCAGCATTTCTAGGCTTAGTGGGGTGTTTTTCTCTGATCTTGGTCTTCTAGGACCAGGGGCCCACTGGGGCTGCGGATTGGTAGAGACGTAGCCGTTCCTTCTGGGTCTCTGGTGCTCCACAGGTCAGCTGGGTGGTTTTCCCAGTTTCTGGTCCTGCCTGGGTCTTGTATATTTGCTGCTAGTCAGCTCCTGTTCTTCATTGTTGCCTCAACTTTTTTCCCCACCTTTTTTATTAATACACATATGCAATACATAATGTTTACAGTGAACTTGAGTATTTTGTGCACATATATATCACATCAACTTTACAATCTCTTCCTAGCCCCCCAATTCACACTATCATATCATGTAGTTCTATAGCATGCCTGTATTCTGGATTTCCCAAGTCAGAGAATCCGTATGATACCTAACGTACTTCATCTTCTGCATCTGACTCGTTTCACTCAAATCACCACTCTTTAGCTCAGCTTCCCACCCCTAGAATGGGCTGCAAGGTCTCCCCTTCTCTGAGTCCAACAGATCCCTCTACTGGGACATTTGCCAAAAGTTCTTCTTTTCTGTAGTTTGCTATATCATTGTTGAGATTCTTTAACCTGGCCTCACCCACAAGCCCACATAAGAAAAGAACTATAACAGTGAAATTCATAAGGCTAGAAAATGTGAGAAAGAGAAAGAAAGAAGTTAAATTTCAAAAGCCTTAGCTGAGTACTGAAAGGTAAATGTTTGTACATTCAAAAGGTTATTATTACATCAATCAGGTTTCTTAGGATGAACTTACATCCAAGATCGAATAGGTGAATTGCTACAATAAATGAACTTAAGTCTGTATCTAATTGCTGCATTATATTAACTTAAATCTGTATCACGTAAGTAAACTGAAAGCAATAGATATGATGGCATACTAGTTATTTCAGAATTTTTAAACTTTTATAACTTATTTACTCTCATTTCACTAATTACTAACATTTTACCAGGTTTGGTTTATCATTTTATCTACCTGTCCATCCATAAATTCATGCATACATATTTTTAAAGATTTCATACCAATTCCCCATGTTGAATATAATTATTCTGTTTTGCAAACTAATATGCCATTACAAATAATAATTATGTGGGGAAATTTCATAGAATTTATAAAACACCTGGTACTATTTTAGAAGGTATCAAATGATTCAAATGCCAGTCTATTTTTTATTATACTTTTGTCTTTAGATGTTTTCTTTCCTCCATGTTTTTTGGTGCTGTTTGTCTCTCTGCCTTTCTCAAAGAGGGTAGACTTATATCCAACATCAGTTAAGTGAATTACCACATTAAATGAGCTTAAATCTATATCACTTTGCTACATGAAATGAACTTAAATCTTTATCATTACAGTTAAAGCAGTAGAGTGACATGCGTAGTTATTTCAGATTTTAACTTTCATAAATTGTTTACTTAAATTTCACTAGTTATTAACATTTTGCCAACATTTGGTTTATCCTTTTACCTATCTATCCATCCTTCGTGCATACATTTTTAAACAATAATTTTAGACCAGTCCTCTATGTTGAATATAATTATGTTTTGTAAACTAACATACTATTGAAAATAATAATTATGGGGGAACATTCACAGATTTTATGAGACAGCTGGCACTGTTTTAGAAGGATACCAGTCAAATGATTCAAATACCAATCTACTTTTTTTGGTTACACTTTCTCTTAGGTGTTTCCTTTCCTCTGTTGTTTTGGTGCTGCTTGTCTCTCTGCTTCTCTCAAAGATTCTTCCAAATAATTTCTGTAATGCTGGGCTAGAGGTTGCAATGAAAAATTTTTATTTTTCCTTCAATTTTCAGGAATAATTTTGCTGGATACAACAACCTGGGTTGACACGTGCTGTCTTTTAAAGCTTGAAAGATCTTGCTGCATGCTCTCCTGGCCTTTAACGTTTACATTGAGAATTTGCAGTGATT